>VXBB01017806.1:127658-147669 GCA_013399915.1 Illadopsis cleaveri | reverse complement strand
TTTGGGAAAAAAAAAAGTTTTTTTTTTTTTTTTTTTTTTTTTTTTTTTTTTTTTTTTTTTTTTTTTTTTTTTTTTTTTTTTCTGATATCTACCAAAATAAAACATACTTGGGAGTCTTTGAAGTTAAATTTTAAAAAATCCTTTGGATATTGCCTTTCATTTCTAAGAGCACAATTTGAATTCAATCTGAGGGTTTGCATGAGACACCTTAGGTGCTCTCTGTTCCAAATTCACTTGATTAATGTCGCCTTAAAAGATTTGCTGAAGAATCAGGCAAATGTAATTAGAGGAGAGGTAGCTCATACTATACATAGATCATCAAAGGAGAGGTAGAGAACCTTATTTATTTTCAGAGGAGATAAAGAATCTCCATACAATTGTAATAATCTCAGAAGATCAAAAAAAAAATTAATTACAGTCATAATTAGGAGAAAGTGATGAAAGCTTGCACGAGTACATGGCCCAGGTTCCCTGGTACTTTATCAGCAGAGCTGTCCCATGCAGGGTGTGATGGAAACATCACTGGGGCTGAAGGGAAACAGTCCAGGGGCAGAAAAACTCTGCAGAAATATTATCCCATTGTTTCTGGGCTGGTTTCTCCAAAGCAGGGATCCTGCAGGTGGCACAAAACCAGGACGTGCCCTGGTGCATGAGGTTGGTGAATGGGGAGGAATTGCCCATTGTCCATCTGGAGTGAACTCCCACCACTGGCACGACAATTTCCAGACTACTCCCTAAACCTGATCGTCAAAGGAGAGGTAGAGAACCCTATTTATTTTCAGAGGAGATAAAGAATCTCCATACAATTGTAATAATCTCAGCAGATTAAGAAAAAATGAACCTAAACCATACAGGGTACTCCCTAAACCCTGAATTCCTGTGTGGGTGAAATCCTGCAAGAAGTTTCTGCACTGGGCTCAAGTCTGAGTTTTGACCACTGAAATTCCAACTGTTAGAGGTGACTCAGCTAAATCATAATGCTTTCAAGCAAGTGCTAACTACCTCTGTCAGGACTGGAACCACTGCTCATGGAGCTGCAAATGCATGTGTAAACACTAGAATGACTCAGAGCCAATAAGAGTACTTTTGTGTTGAAATGCAAATTTTTAAAGTCCTTTTATCGTTCAAATCTGCCAAAATTCACATTTTTTCCATTAAACTTGAAACAGTGCTTAAATGCAGTTGGAAACAGGCCATCATATCCCCTCTGAGGTTGGTAACTTATGTTAAACATGTGGTTAGAAAAACAGAAGCCTGTAAGACCACAACCAGTAATAGAATAAACATCTTTTCAACACAGAGATGAAAACAGCACTTTGATGGGACACAAATGGCCTCGTTACTGCACGGGCATACCTCCATACTTTATGATTTTTCCATCCCACTATAAAGACTTAAGAGGTAAAGAAAAGAAATAAGGTTCACACTAAGTCAGTGTCGCAATATTGAAATAATTCAAGTGGGTTAAAAGCCAAAGTGAACTGCAGAGTGGGGTGGAGGCTGCTCAACATTACAGCTCTTCCAAGATCGAACACCACATCTCCTTGTTCTCCTGTGTCCTTCATTTGGGGCATTGAGAATTCAACACAAGACCAGGTTTCTAAAGGTCCTTTCATGCCTGCTGTGCTTCCCAAGAGGGCCTGAGACAGCAGAGGTGAGGCATTTGTCTAATCTTGTTGCAGGAACTCCTCCAGTCCATACTGAGAGACAAGTGCTCCCAAAAGGCCATTGTCCCCTCTGCCTTCAGACAGAAGGGTTTGTTTGGGTGTTTTTCTGGCAGAGCACTTCTTACAGCAAACATTTCACCCAAACAACTTGATGTGTCAGATAGCCCCAGGCAAATCCCAGCCCAAGTATGAAAAAGCACCACGAGCCTCAGCACAACAGTGCAATGACAAATACCTCAAATNAAAAGGCCATTGTCCCCTCTGCCTTCAGACAGAAGGGTTTGTTTGGGTGTTTTTCTGGCAGAGCACTTCTTACAGCAAACATTTCACCCCAACAACTGTCAGACAGCCGCAGGCAAATCCCAGCCCAAGTGTAAAAAACACCACGAGCCTCAGCACAGCAGTGCAGTGACAAATACCTCAAACATCATGAGGTTATGGGAAGAGATGGCAGGGCAGGGGTTTGTGATGGAAGGGAGATGTTTGCAGTAGTGAATGCTGAACGTCTCATCTGCTGTTTGTCACAAAGGGGCTTGCTCAGCCTTGATCTGCAGTCAGGTTACCAGCACAGGCCAGTAAGTTGGAAAAGGACTGGAATGCTCAGTGGCACAGCCACAGCAAGCCCCTCTATCTGGGTGTGTGCCAGAACCAGCACCAGACCTCCTCTGCCCAAATACAGGTGTTCCTGGGCCTCTTTCACTGGGGGTTTTGAACTCTTACAAGGAATTACAACTCTGACCTTTCTGTCAGACAAGGTCTGTTCCTTGCTAGGAGAGCCCAGGCAGATCCAAACCCTGACACTGCCTTCAGCTGCAGAGCAGTCAGCAATTGTTCCATACACGTTTTGCACCGATCCAAGAACTCCAAGAGAAATGTTTTGTTCCTTTGTTTTCACATCACTGATCTTTGCAGTGACATCTCAGCAGCCCTCAGAGCTACCCATCCATGCAGTCCTGGCTGGAAAAAGCTTGGCTGGTGTTTCACAACAAGAGAGCATCACACCTGACTGGAAGGGTGCTTTTCTCTCTCCACCTGAGCTCGGGTTTGGGGAGGGTGTCTCTGATAGAGACGTGGCAGAACAGAAGCCAGAACACCACCCCATTCCCACTGCAGCATGACTCTCTCCCACTGCAGCCTTCCAAATTTCTTCAGGGTTCAGTTCCATGCCTAATTAGAGATGTAAAATGGTAAAAGCTAAAGAGAAAGATCCAAGAGCACTCAGCACTGTATTCACTCCAAGGACTCTCCTGCAAGCTGGCAGCCAGGGTCACCCCATCCCCAGACAATTTTCCTCCCTATTTCCCAATCCTGAATCTTTAATTCCTCCATTTAAAACAGGGACTTGGTGAGTTTCTGCCCATCTACTGCAGCTCAGGGGGTTGGCTGCTCTGTGGGAAAAGAAGGATGTCCTCAAATGGAAGGAACTGGGCTCAAACATCAGCTCTAAGTGCCACTGTCCCTCCTGACTTGGCTCTGAGGAAAGCAGGACCAGGTTAACATGGAGAGGCAATAACTTTCAGTAGCTTGATGACCAAAAGCAGGCAAGTTTGCAAACACGTGACAGAGTCCAGCTAAGGCACTTGCTTTCATAAAAGATGAGCACAACACCTACAAAAACTTAAACTTAATTTTTCTCCACCTCTTAGCCCATCGCTGTCCCCAAAGCCCTGTTATTGTTGTGACATCACAAGAAAAGCAGGGATCTGGGTTGGATCATTCACCAAAGAAAACAATTCTCTTTTCTTCCTCCCGTAGCTCTGACCAGCAGAGGAAACAGGGAGCCCTCAGGGAGGGAGAGAGGAAGAAAGGAGGCAGCCCCAGAGCAGGAAACAGCTCAGAGCTGGGCTAAGCAGGACTCACAATTGCAGCTTCACTTCAGAACATGACCTGGGTTTGGATTACAAAGGTACTTAGGTATCCAAAAAAAAGTACAACTTGGCTGCCTAATTTGATTTTCAAAAGAAAATTAAGTGGATTAGGGGTTAGATTTTTTTTAAGGGATTTAATTTCCTACAGGGACAGAGGAGTACCCAGTGGGAGAGTATTACAGCTCAATTAGGATTATAACAAAGAGCTTATGTTTGTTTTCTCTATTCACACAATTTATAAGGGCTTGAAGGAATTTTGTACAAATAATCAAATTATAGCAAACCTAAAAACACTTGGTTTCTTCTGAGAGAGATCAGCTGTATGAAGCTTCAGGCCAAACAGTATTTCTAAATGTGATCACTACCAACAAAAAAACCAAAAAAACCCCAAACCAACCAAACCAAAAAACCAAACAAAAAAAAAATTCAGGAATTTCTGCTGCAACAATTGCCCTAACCACTGTTTTTTTCTATAAAATATTGGTATTTCACTCAAGGCATTTACCCTCAAAACCTAAAAATCACCAAATACTGACAATTATTTTTTTTTCTTTGTTCTTGTTGTAAATATCTCAAAGGAACCTCAGTTTTTGGTCTGCTTTTTACCCCCCCTAGAGGGAAATATCTCACTGCATTCTTCCACAATGAAGACAACCTCTCTTGGTTCTGCCGTCCTGGTTACACTCTGAAACAAAAAACTGAAACCCACTGCCCTAAATATTATCTCATCTGATTTTGGAAGGAAGGCTAACAGGCATAATCCTGCCATTTCTCTTGAAATCCTAAATTCTCCATATTTATGAACAATTGTCAGAAATAAATTTGCCGTACAACTTTAATTTATTTTTTCTTTAATTTCACACACCTTCTACAGAAAACATCCACCTATGTGAAAACATAATTTACCAAAGTTGGTTCCCGTGCCAAAAGCTTTAACAACAGAGACTGAGACAACCTTCTACAGATGTAGGAAAGTAAAACTCAGAATCAGATATTAAGATCTCTCACAGCTTCCTGGTACTTCTGTCTAAAGCAAAACCATTCCAGTGTGAGCCTTTATTTCCTAATGAAATACAGTTGGGAGATAAGGAGATGGCAGAAGCTGGAGCCAGGACTTTGCCCCATGGCTTTTTTAGAAATTTCAGTCTGGTTAAAGACTTTCATTGCACTGGTTTTGTACACATGCTGCTTAAGAGCTGAGAAGTAACAGCATAACTTTAAGAATTCCATTTGCGCTGTGGAATGGTCCAAAAATCCTCCCCTGAGGTAGGCGTGTTATCTCCTTGAATTTAAAGACAATAAATTGAAAGGAAAAAATAAAAGAGAGGGGGGAAAAGTGTAAGAAAGAAACAGGTGGAAAGGACTGAAACTGTAGAGTTCTGACAAATCATCACGGCATATAGTCCCAGTGGTGATGAGAAATTGTTCTGTGTGTTTTATTTGCTTTTTTACGTGGTAGAACAAGAAATGTACTTGAGGCAAAGTTGTAGAATATTGTTAAATTAGTGGGCTTATTTTATTAATACCCACGAGAATGTTGTAGTGATGAGGGAGAATTATTCTGCTCCACAGCCAGAGTAAGAACACACAGCAGCACGTGTCCCAGCCCTGCAGTCTGTCACTTGTACTCTGTGCACGTGAGCAAACACCCCATGGTTTAACACAATATCCTGAGGAAGCATTTCTGTACTGGGAATTGCATACACTGCTGTTCTTACCATCATGGATAAATCCAGTGACCTTTGTTTACAGTACATCAAATCTAACAGACTGTTCTCCATATTCTGGCCTTGGAATGATGCATTTAGCTATGTGTGCCTTCTACCTTGTACCCTCATGGTTAGGTAAATGGCTTGGAGTCAATTAAACCTGCAAAACACACCATACCAAGGCATATTCTTTAACAGAAGCTGAACCTCAGAGTCATCCATCCCCTAGGCAGTGTTTGTAGCCAGCAGAAGAAACCTAATGTGCACAATTCTCTTGATAAGAAGAGTGAAAATTAGAAACATGGAGGTTTACTTAAGCAGATTCAAGTATCCCTGGAAACAGGTAACTAAAGCCAGACAAACCTTGCATGCTTCAGCTCACAGGGTGTTCATAGACCAAATTCTGGTTTTCTGTTTGCAGGGTTTGGAGTCTTGCCTGAAGAGTCAAGTTAGATTAATTTAAATCTCTGAATTAAAAATTCACAGGGAAGACAAGAGAAGGCTGTTGTGATGTGACCCAGGATGGAGCAGATGCAAACAACAGCCCAGGTTTAACTGGAACATGAGGTTTGCACGTCAAGTCACCCTGGGTACAGATTTTCTGCCTGCCTTTAAAGGTTCTGCAAAGGGCACACAGGCACAGGAACAACAAGATTTTATGATGTCATCCCAAGTCAGGGCTGATCTCTGTGTGTGGATTGGATGCTGTTCATGGTTTGACTTTCATAGCTAAATCCAATGGCTGCAATTTTATATGTAAATTCAATTTTGGGGGGTTTGTATTTTCTGAAATTTTGATTTAGGTACATAAGGCATCAAGAAAGGGCAAACATACTGTGTGCTTTAATTTATTCTCATTTTGTTACCAGAGGGAGAAGAGATCTCACAGTTAGACTGTATTAATCTGTCTTCCTACAATGCCATTAGTAAAATGTCATTTTGATTTGAACCTACTGTGACCTACTTGAGGAAAAAACTCCCATGCTGCATATACTATATATCAGTGTGTACACACATATATATATCAGAGAACTTTTCATTAGCTGTTAAACTGCATAATGGTGTTTATACATGAGCCTGGCTTAATTAGCTACAGAATGAAAAGTGCAATGAAAATGCAAAAGGGTTTGGGAAGGGCTGAGCTGCAAGAGGAAACCAGATGTCGACATGTCTTGGGAATACTGAAGTTTGTATAATAAGGTCAAAGTCTCACCTCCCATTGATAAATACAACATTACCTAAATAAATATTATGTGTGGGGTCCTTATCAGACAGACTGGTAGGTTCCCTGAAGAAGACAAGGCTGATGGATTGTTCCTTGAAGTGCAGCAGTGCTCTGCAGAGATGTGGTTCACATCCTCAGTTCAGCTGACATTGCAAAAAGCAGCTACCACCCTTCTAAGTCACTGTGATGGCAGAATGTTTGCATAGAAACATGTCTGTGTGTTGGAGAAGCTGCCCCAAGACATAAAATGTCACCTGTGACAAGCATGAGGGAAAACAACATCCTTTAGTCCAAACTATCAGGTTTTGGTGCTGAATGTGAATGGAGCAGATGGCTTAGAAGGGAAGGTCCTTTCTGAGGCTGTAGCTCCTGGGGAAGATGATGCAGCTCAGGGACAAGCCCAGCAAAGGTAGGGTGGTTTGTCTGGAAACACACTGACAGCAAGCTGGAAACAACCCCACATTTGTGGGAAAAAAGGTTTGAGTCAGTAACAAAACAGGAGAAGAAATTAAGAGAGAAAGTAAAAAGCAGCCTAAGCTCAGCCACAGCAGTGGAAAAAACCCCATACCTGTCTGCAATTAAAAGGATAAAACAAGACCAAAACAACATCAACAGCAAATAATGCCCATGGCTACTGATTTAAGGCCATTGCAGGGAGGGAGAGCCTTCCTAATGTGATGAACTTTGGATTTCAGAGCATTGCAGGTGGGGAGAGCCTCCCTTGTACGATGAACATTGGACAGCTGTAGTCAGAACAGCTCACACAGGTCTGATCTGAGGGTGTCACCACTCTGTGAGAGCCCTTTGCCCATGTCTGTGATCCTCTCCCTTAAGAAATCAAAGCTGCTGCACAGAGGCCTTGCAAATTCTTCAGTATCCCATCAAAAATATCATAAACTCTTCAGCAATCACCTCTGGCACATGAAAGAAAAGCTACATCTCAAAGTTAGTTGTCTGGTTGCAAACTAATTGAATTCTTTAGGCAGGCTGCAGTCTTCCCTTGGATGCATTTTCTTTCTGCCTAGGGACACAGTGCACAGAGATGCACTGGACAAGACAAACATTTGACTGCGATTCCTCTGCCCTCCTCAATTCTTCTTTTCATCAGGTTCACTGTTGTGCATTTATATTTATGCAGTACATATTAGTTGACTTCTACTCAGTTTAGAACCAAGACATTCAGGGACTATTGCACTGGGTCAGAAGCATCAACATGTGTAAGACATGGATCAATGGCTATGCCTAATCTGCCTTTCCAAGCTGAGCATAAAAACTCTTCTCCATCACTCTTCAAAGCCTAAAAAATACCAATGGGCCGCTCCTTTATGAGAAGGCACAAGAAGACTTGACAGAAATTAGGTTATTTCTAGAATAACTTAGAAGTTTGACCATGACGTTATGAATGTCCATGACAGCTTTCCAAGGTCCTGATAACTCAGTGAGTGTAACTCAGTGAGCTCTTCTAAGTTACTTCAAAAAAAAACAAAAATAAATAAAATAAACCCCCCCAAAAAAATGACCAAACAAATATGTACCAATAAAGGCATAGCAACCCCATTTAATTCTGTTCCCAATGTATGCCAGATGCTAATTAGGAGCTGGTCCTCATCACGTAAATGGGATCCAGCTTTGCACTTTACCACAGCATAAAAGGCCAAATTCCAGCCCAGGGTTTTGTTCTGGCCTACCCTAATGGCTACAAAAATCTGCACAGTTGAGATCTGGATCAGATTCAAAGCTTTCCCAAAACATATCTCTGTTCACATCCCGATTTTTGAATCCAGCTCATCTCTAATTATAATTATCACACAGAATGTCAGATCTCAGGTTATGCGCCTTAAATTTCTCCCTATAAACAATTAATTAGCTTGCTACAGCCTTTCTATAAATAGCTTGTACATATAAATTATTCTCATCTGCTCAGACAAACAAAAATCCCAGCTCTGTTTTTTGTCTCCTGAATTTCCCTAGTGGTCTGCAGCTGTCAGGCAGCCAGACACACGTGTGCTCTTCATATTTGGAGATAAAAATAAGATTATGAGGCTAATTGACAAAGTTTTTTGGATCAAGTTAGTGCTTGAGAAATCAGGTTTTCACCAGAAAATGTCTGAAAGCAGCACTTCTATCAACTTAACTCTGGCAGAGAGCTGCCTCCTGCACCAGCTGAAATGTTCAGTGTGGATTCCACAGTTTGAGGCATGGTGCCTCTATGGGACAGGATACATATGGCTGCCCAAATTAATTTTGCTGACAGTTTTCCCAGACTCATCCTATAGGTGCTGACAGGCAAGATCAGGCCACAACTTCAGCTGTGCTCCCAGCGAGCCACCTCTTGTCTCCAGACATGTTCTTAATTCCCTGCACAAGGTTTTCACTCCCACACTGGAGATGCCCAGGGAAAGTGTGCAGCCAGTGCTCTGCCATGTCAGGGCATATTCCTGTGGCTTGGCTTCACTCACAGATCAGCTGGATTTACACAAAGCATCCTTGGCCATGTGCTAATGGGAGGNTATATATAAATATATATATTTATTTAGATTTAGTTTTAGATTTAGATTTATGTATATACCTCAATCAGACCAATAATTGCAACAGTCATGAATACACAACAAGGCAAACCTCAGTGTGAATCCAGCAGAGGCAGTTACCAGGTCCATCCCTCTCAGTCTGTGTGCACCCCGCTGTGAAACGTGCACACTGAGCAGCTTTGTCTCATGCCTGTGCTGAGACTGAGTAAGAAATATTGGTAAAGCACTTTGGAAGATTGTCAACCAGCCCAGCCAAACGTTATGCTCATTTTGAAGCACTAATCTATACATTTTTCCCCACAATCTAGCATGCAATTGTCATTGCACCCAGCCAGAGGGAAGAAACTGGGATTATTATTGGATGTTTTCATGTTTCACTGCGTAATGCTGCTATCAGAGTGGGAACAGCAGGACACTGATTGTCCTTGTTTTGTGGCCTTGCAGTTCAGGGAGGAATCACTCTGATTCCCCTCCTCAGACCCAGCCCAGGATGAGCAGAGCTTTCCTAAGCCTGTTCTGATTGTGCCTCCCCACTAGCAGTGAAATGCCCACAAGCATCTCCAAGACCCACAAGCTCTGCACCTCTTTATTGCTGCTTTTCAGAAAAACCACCCTGAAGCCTCAGTGTGTGAGCAAACCTCTCCATCAGCAGTGCCTTAAACAGCCCCCTCGTGCTGGTGGGGGTGTCCAGCAGCAGGCTTGGAGGGGCTGAATTTTGCTTTTGGCATGGTTTTGGGTGTCCTTGGGGCAGGTCCGTCTCTCCTTGTTTTGAATTTTACTGAGGACAACTGTGTCACGAAGAATTAGCATCCAGGTCTGAAAATGGAAACAAGGCTGGGGTAGTTATTGACACTGGTTTCTGAAGTGTCTGTATGTGCATCATGATTCAAGTAGCTTTCCTCATTTCACACATTCCTGTTTGTCTCCCTCACATAAGATGTCCCTGACACACGAGTTTTCCCTCTGCTTTGTCAAATCAGTTACCTTTCAACATTTTACATTTTTGTATTTCATGAAGGCCAGCAAAGAAGTAATCTCTGTGAACTAAAACATTCTCATTATTCTGGAGATGAAAACCTGCCTTCTGGGTTTCTATTTTCTATCACTCAAGATTATGAAATGCCAACTTGCCTTGTTGACTCTTAGCCCCTTTTACTTCAGTTATTTAAATGGTTTAAGGACTCATGCAATGAAGTCACATAAAGTCTCAATTATTATTCATTTATCTATGCTAAACTGTTTCAGTCAACAACTGACCTTGATTCATTTTAAGTATGATTTTATCTGGTTACATTTGCTCTTGGAAGTTATTGCTTCTCACTCATCCATGCTTTGACCAATAATAATCTACTCTGGTTTTCATTTTCTAGGCATCCCACAGAGTTCAGAACATTATTGATATTCAGGATTCATCCCTTCTAATTTGAGTTCCTCCTAACTATGACTGCAGACAAAGACAATTTTATTGTAGAAAAACACTAATTGGAAATAGAAAAGTCTTACTTTGTCAGATTGTATTAAGAATTCCTCTCCCTGTCTCCCCAAAGCCAAGCTGAGTTATTCTGTATGGTGGATTATATTCCCCTGACTAGGACCTGGGCATGTTTGACCCTCAGCAATGACAGCACGAATCCCAAACAGAGAAGTCATAATCAGCAGCTGTTGGGTTTGTATGAGTTGGTAACTGAGATAAACCACATCATCCCCAGGCAGGGTTTGTGTCTGTCTGTCAGTGCAGCCAGCCAAGATCTGAACTAAACAAGAACAACTATTTTCTTTCCAAACAGCAACAAGGAGGATGCAGTGGAAAATCATCCCAGGGGCTTTTCAGATAGGGCATCATATGGAGGCAAAAATGTGAATACACAAGACAGGCCAGCTTGCCAGAGGCAGTGGAGAAACTCAAGTAATTGATTATAATATATGGAAAAAAAAAATAAAAAGAAGTTTAGTTTGGTTTGGTTTGATTTTTAAAATTACGTTAGACCTCCAAGTGAGGGAAAAGAGAAGGTGGGGTCACTGAACCAACACTCTGCTCTAGCACAAAAACCACATGGCTCAGCAGGGAAGGGGCTGCTGGTTTCCACACATCCATCTTCCATCCTATTAGAAAGGAAGTTGGGATTAAATCCATCCTCCAGCCCTCACACACTGTGTGTGCAGAGGTTGAACTCTGTTACCTCTGAAGCAGGGAAAAATAAAAATGTCCTGGACCACAGAAGAACAGCCAGCTTCTAGGGGAGCATTTCTTTATCACTAAATGTCAGCCCATTATTACAGCTCTCATCAGCAGCAGCATCATTATTAGGAAATTATAAATTATGGTGAAATTTTTATCTAGGGAGAAGTCTTTGAAAAACTGATTTTTTCCCTTCAGAAACATTTTTGTTTTTAAAGAAATACTTTAATGTTATGCTATTTTTAATTAAGAGTTCAACAGTAATCCAGATGGAAATACTTTTTAATCTAAATATCTCTGTAGATTCTTTTTCTTTCTAAAATATGGGTTTTGAGGATAAAAAATCAATTTTCTTTGCTTTCTCCATTATGAATAAAATTTCCCATCCAATCCTAACTGATGTTTAACTTCGCCCATCTCTCTGCAGGCAAATCATGCTGCAGCTGAAGGTGAAAAGAGTTCTGTAGGTGTTATATCAGTATAACACTGAGGTATATGATTGGTATAGCACCAATCCAAAGTGGTGCTCCTACCCTCATCAACATACCTAAACAAGAAATAGTAAATGTAAATGAAACATCCACCTAATACAGTAAATTATCACCTGTCATTTCTCCATTTGTTTTTTTTTTTATCATTTCTCAATTTGTTCTTTTTTTTTTTTTTAATTCCTCAATTTACTTTTTTTATTTTTCTCCTAGTTCCTCACCTTACAAATGACCTTGTGTGAACACTCCTTGCACTACTCTGAATATCTGCTTGGCAGACCTGTGAGGACTTTGTCTTCTTACCTGTCCATACAAAGCTTAGCATGGTTGTGAGAGGTTTAGACAGTTACTAACAAATTCAAGTGTGAAAATGAACTATTAATGTAATGTTATTACTGCTATTGGAATCCCTGGTGCAGGATCTTTACTGCATTTTTTTTTTTCAACTGCATAGTCAACCACTTTTATTAATAAAGGTAAATTTAGAAATCAGTATGTCACTCATATTAAAATTCTTATTTTGTGAGCAAGTTTATTTTCTCCATAGTAGGTTTTTTTTTTCTCTGCTTTTTCCTAAATTTTTTTCCAATGTTAAAATATTTTCTAAAGAAATGGTTCGACATTTTTTCTGGTATGTGCCTATACCCCCAAAGAATTCTTTAATGGCTGTTTATGTCTCAGAGAAACTAGTGTTAAAGTGCAATTTTTCAAGTAAGCAACACGCTGACGCTCAGTAAGTGATACAGATTATTTTAGATAGGACTAACTGAGCTGGGTAATTCATCTAACCTACCTGACCTGACAACTCTTTTCATTATTTTAGATCAGTAATTGAGGTGCCAGAACGTGTGATGATGATGACATAAGATGACAATATCAGTCCACTTCAACCAGGCTGCACGTCCCCATCGATGAGTGATGCTGCAGGCTCACACCTCAGCCACAGGCAAAGTGCTCTGCTGTGTTTTCCAGAGGATGAGACAGCTCAGGGATTAATGTGTGACTTCACCTGAACTCCTTGTTTGGCTGTCATAAGGTGCCTGAGGAGCTGTCCTGGAGGCAGCAAAGGGCCAAATGCCACATCTCACCCTCCTCTGACTCTATTTACTGTCGTGGTGGGAGCTCTGCTGGCTCACCCACCTCCTCTCTCCACCCTTGTCCTTCTGCAGGCTGGGACACCCCGTCCTGCTCACAGAGAGGAGGAAAGGCTCTGTCCATTCCCTTAAATCCACCCCCACACCAAGGGGAGAAAAGCAAAGCATTTAAGGCATTTTCTTCCCTCTTCCCCCCCCTGCACAGGCTTCTGGAGACAGCTGAGGACACCTCTGCTTTAGAGTCTCCAAGTCTCCCCTTCCTGATCCCCACCTTTAGCAGCCTCCATTCACCTGAAAATCAGGTGAGATGAGGAATGCTTTGTGCTCCTTTGTCTAGCCAAATATTTACTTCCATTGAAATGAGTGTTTAATCCTCACATTAGCAGTTTTCTCTCCTGGGGTCACTTCTTGTTGTGAAAGCCCCTCCTGTGTTCTCAGGCAGAGGAACACAGTGAGGGCCACAAAAAAGAAATGATGTTCAGAACATGTAACAGCAGCTCTAATTTAACACAGGGACCCACAAATATTGTATAATATGGAACAGAATTGAACAATAAGTAGAAACATCAGCCAAGCAGTCACTGTGCTGCATGGAAAAGCCCTAGGAAAAGCAATGGCTGTAGGTAACGCAGTGCATGTGCTGAATGTCCTACAGAGATTTCAAAGATCATAAAAATATATAAAAAGTGATATTTCAGTGTCTCTAGATCTAACATACCCCCAAACATATTTTTACCAAGAAGAGCCTAAAAATAAGCACTTCAGCATGAAAATGAAAATATCTTTTCAGCATTGCTGCTCTGGAGAACTTAAGTTTCTCTGGAAGTTCACAATCTCCTCCAGAGCATCATGCAGCTCTGGAAATGAGGAAAAAAATCTAGAGGAAGAGTTGCAACTGATATAAAAATGCTGTGGAGCTAATGGGGATCATCTACAAATGTGCTGTGTAGAGTCCAGATGATCTGCCCTGACTTACTGTAAATTCTAAGCAGCACAGAGGAAAAACGCAGCCACAGATATTCAGAGTAAACTACACTTAATGGTGAAAAGTTTATTTCAAAGAGAAGAACTGATATCCAAAGTTTCTGCAGCTACAGACACCTTTAATTAGAAAGCTTGTTTTACTTCCTGAATATTCAGAGAACTGCACACTGGCTTCAAGCTGGTTTCATTTTCCAATCTCATATTACAGCAGGAGCTGTGCATAAAATGACAAAAAAGTTTTATCCGTGTGTTCTGCTGGAGCCAGAATTGCACTTTTCACAGTGAGGTGTAACTCTGGAAATATTTCCCCACAGCAATCCCTGCATTTACTGGCTGCAGTCTCAGGCTGTTCTCTGTCACCAGGGGCCTGGGCTGGTGGGCAGGAGCAGAGCTGCAGCAAAGCCAATTTCCTGCAATCAATAAATAAGAGCAGATGCTGCAGCAGCTCTGGGTGGGTGAGTGCACCCATGGCCTGGCTGGGGGGCAGAGCAGCACAAGGGAATCTTTAACTCTGGAGTCAGGGGCATGGAGCAAATTCCTTCCAGTGCCATGTCAGTGCCATCAGCAGCCCTTAAAGCAGAAAGATGATGATGTGATTAATTTTCCTGGTCACGTGTCATGCTGCCCAAGTCCTCCCTGCTCTTTGTTCCCCTCTGGCATGTGAGTTAATTTATGTGAGGAACTTTCTACTCCATGTCCCTAAGGATATAAGTAAAAAAGAAAAATGCACAGCAGATACATGGACTGCCTGCAGTCTGTTTTCACTCTGTTACAAAGGAGATTATTCCACTGGCCACAGAACTGCTCCTTCTTCCAGAACACCCAGCCCACCTCCCACCACCTCCACTTCACAGGGGTTTCTTTGCTCTGTTTTCTTTTTAAGTCCTTTCAAAACTTAGAAACACATAGAGAACACTCATCTTCACCCCTTAAGGTCCCAGTTCCAAAATTACATCATGCCCATCACTATTTAGATCTGAATGAGGTAAATTTGAATAGAGATATATGCCTCTGGAATGCACATCCAAGTGGATCAGGTCAATAGAAGGAGATTGCTTTTCTAAAGTCCCATCATAAAGTCATGATGGTTTGGGGAAAAAAAAAAAGAAAAAGTCCAACAAAAAAAAAACAAGCCCAAAACACATACAGACATCAGTCTATTTTTACATCAGTCTATCTTTAAGGCTAAATAGGGGGAGAGGATATCTTGGTTTTGTTCTAATTTGGAGAGAGAATAAAAAGAATCCTACATTGTCTCTTGATTTACACCACATGGGTTAAATATTTGAAGCAACCACTGATGGACTGGTTCTGTGAAAAGAACATTAAGTTCTTTAGCTTTGACAGGCCAAGTTAATGATTGGCATTTCAAAATAAAAAAAAGGCTGAAAAGAACATAAAGCCCAAACAATAAATATTTCACTTAACACATAGCTTTACATGGACTGTTTTGTCACAAAACTCTTCTTCATCAGGGTGAAATTTGGTATATTCACCGTGTCCTCAGAATCTGGAGGTATTACCAGGAAGGAAGAGATGAGAACTGGTCTATTCCTCACTAGGGAAATTTTAAGCACCAACTTCTCTACCCAGTGGATAACCAGGCATTTGGAATTTTGAACAAAAATCTCTCTTCCCATTCAATCCATTCTTGTCCTGATTACAAGCAAGAATAAAACACATGTTGCTAGAATATGAAACAAGATTTGCATGAAACAGAAACAGGGATGTGCAACTGTCTGGTGTAATTTCTGAATTCCAGCAAATTACAGTTAACCAGACAACAACAATTCCATTTTGCAAGAACTTTCAATGTAACCACAACAAAAAGTGGAGAATACTTTCCAAATGTTTTCTGCTTAGCATGGGAGCAAAAATAAATCCATTTTAAAATATTGCCACAAAAAAACCAGCATACAAACAAACAAGCAAACAAACAATCACCAACAAAACAAACCAAAAAAAAGGGGCAAAATGTTCACTTTCTGAATAAAGATGCCTTTCCATTTGGAAAGAGGATCCAACAGGTGTTATGAAGGAATATGGAAAATTCAAGCCTGTTTCTCATCCCAGATCAAGATGGCAGTAAAACAATTTCCCCAAAACTTGTTTTACTCCTTAGATTCTCACCTCAGTGGATTATTGAGGTAACTGTCTTTAAAAAACACTGCAGCATTTAACAGAAAACGTATTTGGCAAAGGGAAATTCTCTGGTTTCACCAGCATTAGCAAAAACCCATTGTTCCACTCTTCCAGAAAGTTAAGAGAACTGTTCTTATAAAACTGAATAACCAATGTAAGCAGAGTTACCTGTGTGTAGAAGCAGCATCAGGCTATATTCTTCCCTGTAACTGTTTGCTGCTGCCATAATTCTGTCTTAAGTACAAATGACTGCACTGCTTTCAAAGAACTTGCTATAAAAACGTTTTGCTGGAGGAGAAGATAAGTGCTAGCAGCTATAATTCAAAAGCAACAAAAGCTGCACACACTCCCTAGCAACACAACAAATGTGAGACTTCCACTTTCAACAACAACAACAGAGCTGGGATGGTTCAAATTGTTTTTTCCTCCAAGAGCAGAAAGAAGGGGAAAAAATATCTGATAGCTCTTCAATGAAAAAGGTTGAGCAACCACGTTAGGGAATGATTTTGGGTTTTAATGTGTTGGTTAGGCTGTGGACAAGGGATTAGGTGGAATAAAATTTCTGCAGCTCTCAGTGAGCATCATAAGGAGACATTTAAGCAGGGCTGTGTGAGACATGAAGTCATTCACTCCACACAGCTTCAGGGACAGTCCTGTGTCCAGCCTGCAGCATCACACCTTGGCAGAGATGCAGAGCAGCCTGGAAGGATGCCAGCACAGAGTCAGGATCAATGGGAGTGTGGAAATTTAGCCCCCTGAGGCAAAACGTAAAGAATTGAAGACTGCTAAGTCTAAAAAAAAATATAGTGGGAAGATCATGGAAAAGATGACCTGAGTAGAGTTTTATCTTGATCCTGTCTGTCAATGACCCTGAGTATACTAAGAGTGAAAATCGAAATTATTGAAAATGTATGAGAGGATTTTATCCCTGTAGATCTGAATTTTGCTGGTGAAGTCAGTCTGGACAGTAAAAATTCCCTCTTGACATCTATCTCAGTGGATCAGGGAATTCACATTTTAAAGCTCCTGGACCAGATCTGAGGAATATCCTATGCAAAACAAGCAATAATAGACAATCCTGTTCAATTTGTGAATATCAGACTTCCAAAGTTCCACTAAAAACATTTCCCTTCCTTCAAACTTCTGCTCTTAGACACATCACTGCAGAAATAGCCATAACACTCCAATTCAGCTTGCATTTAACCCTCATTAAACTAGTCACAAGTTCCATAAGACTGAATGGATTTAGACATCCTCCACTGAAATTAATTCAAAAAATAAAACTTCCATAATTTTGGAAAAGTTCCTTTGAATAAAACATGTATGAAGCCCACAGAAGTTGTAGTATAAACACTGATTTTAAAAGCCCAACAAACTGGAATATGGCACCTTTTAAGTAGATTTCTCCAATCATATTGCACTGTAGCTGCAAGAAATGGCAGAGTTCTGCTTGCTAAATTTTACAGCTGCATGCAACGACTTACAATATACAGCAAATCAAAGATACCTCATTGGCTTGAGTTAGGAGGAGGAGGAGTGCAAAAATTCACAAGTGCAAGAGGAAGAAACAGGACCAAGTCAAAGGAGTCTGAAATCTTGTGGGTTTTTTCAGCCTTAAAGTTTTATCAAGTCTCAGAATAAGTTCCCTGGTCCAACACATGCACAAAGTGTTTCTAAGGAATCAGGAGTTTTGCTAAAACCCTTTTTATGTTGAACTCCAACACAGTGTTCAACCTACCTGGATAATAAATACAGAAATACAGGAGAACTGCTGAGGGCTTCCAGCTCACCACAGTCATGCTCCTGACCCTTGAAACTCTCCCCAGGGCTGGGAGGACAAGAGAAGCCCAGGACAGAGGTGTCCCCCAGCATGCACAGACCTGACTGCAGCACAGAGCCTTGGTCAGAGCTGGACTGGAGGGAGCATCAGCTCCCCTTTTGCACACCCTTGCTTAGAAGAGCTTGGCAGTCTTCAACTACAACCCCTCCATAATCTGTGCCCTTACTGATGTATCACCAGAGGATATTTCACTTTCTTTTCTTTGCTGTCCTTTGTAGCACAGCTCAGATAATATAAATCATAAAATTGCGTGAAAATCACATTTTCCCTCTGCCTCTGGAATGATTGCATCATATCTTTCTCTGTTCAGACTGTGAAACAACTCATGTTCTTCTCCTATTTTCAGTCTTTTCATGGATTTTAGGTTACCTGTACTACTGTTTACAAAAAGAGCACCAAAACCATAAGGTGGTGACAGGTTCTTGTCAGTCTGAAGAGATTTAAAACAAAAGAAACCTTGACCCAAATTATCAAAACCATCTGGGCTTCTTTCATTCCCCAAGGTTTCAAGCTCGAAATTCAAGGATGAACAAAAAAAGAGATTGTTTTCATGGTTAATTCTTTCTTTTTTTTTTTTTGGGGGGGGGCAGGGGTTGTATTTTAAAAATTTATATAATGTTTAACCTGTTCAGATAAGGAGACAGCACAAGTCAAATACTGACTAATCCAAACAAGGATTAAGATGGAGGTTTCCAGCCTGAAAAAAAGGGGCATCATTTCAGAAATATTTGAGAACAATTAACTTGGTGACCTCCTTAGAGGGGAAGAGGTTTGAGAAGACCTGTTCATGATACAAATGCTGCCTTAGGAAATAGGAGACATGTAAAAACTGAAATTAATGGGATTCTCTGAGATCCCACCTTCCTTTCTAATGACATTTCTTTTGTAATGACATTTCTTTTACAACACTTACGATGCAGAAGCATTATCTTTGGAAATAGGGTGCCATGTTAAATGGAAGTGTACATAATGTGGAGTGAAACAAGTTATTAATATTAGATGCTATGAATTTATTACATCTTGCTACTGCCAAATATGCTACCTTACCTTTTGCTATAGTCTTTTTCAATAAGACCATCAAAGTCATCTTGATAATGGATGTGCAGACCTGGCCTAGATGCAATGACTCTGGTCTTTAAATTCACCATGATTTCCTCCACAGGGATTTAATTAGATGTGCTCCAAGGCACTCACTCCCCATTTCTGCACCTTCTAAGACTGACCTTTGATTTGTTGATTTTTGCTTGCTTAAACACATCCTCAAACACATTTTGCAAACTGAATTAATTTTCATTTGCGCTTTACCATTTATGCTAAAATGGTCCAACACTCTAGTTCTCTTTTTAAAGACTGCCTTCTAAAAAAGAAATTTCCTAAAGTCTAAATCATTCAGTGTAATGTCTGCAAAATGTGCATAATGGTTGTTATTAGGAGCTGTCGTCTAGGGAAAAACACTAAATACATAAACCCACAAGAATTCACAGTAATTCAAAATATGATTTTCTTCCTGGATAATCTAATTTTTAGCTACTAAAAGACCATCATAGCATTAATACTAATGTTTGTATTTTACATGACCTAAACTGTAGCTTATAAAAACCCCAGGCAGCAACTTAAAAAGCTGAATTGCTGTCCTTAAATCAATATGGAAAAAGAGTGAAATTTAGGAGGGGGAAAAAAGCAGGGGGGGAGGTACAGCTCATTGCATGCTCTGCCCACAAATTAAGCTATTGGGGGGTGATTCTCTCAAAAGATGGGCTTCAGAGCAGCCACCTACAGCAGCTGTGGAGATTTTCCCTTCTGTTCTCACCCTCTGCAGTGTCCACACGGATGGATGGAATAGTGATGGAATAGTCAGCTGGGAACACACAAACCATCCACCTCTGATCTCCCACCACCGTTCTTCCTCAGCACTTAAGGGAGCTGAAATATCACTCATGACACAGCAAACTTCAGAAGTTCCCAGCTAACACTTCAGAGAGCTCAGAACTTCAGAAACATCCCCCTGGATTTGCATTAACACAATGTGAATAGAGGCTTTTATCTTCCATTCACATGCTCATCAGATATTATGACTTAAGGGAGATTTCAGCAGTTACATCCTGGTAAGCAAAACACCCACATTGCTTAGCAAGCACAATGCTGTTTTTCTTCACACAAAGTGACTCCTCAGAGCCTGAGCTGGAGATGCAGAGACAGAAATGTCTAGTGACTAAGTTTTTGGTGCACACTGTAAGATTTCCTCTGGACTTGCATGACTGTGCCTGCACAAAGAAACACCAAAAAA
>VXBB01017806.1:0-127603 GCA_013399915.1 Illadopsis cleaveri | reverse complement strand
AAAAAAACCCATCACTTTCTCAGACAGAAAGGTCAACTAGGATTTATTTTCCCCTGCCATTGAGAGGGTCTGTGGAAGAGCAAGTCCCCATAATTATACTGAGAGTGGGTGCTGCCCTGGTTGCAGACTGCAGGGTAGTTCAGGTGTCACACTGGGGAGGTTTTGGGGGGTGCACAGGGCCCATCATTTATCAGGCAGCCCCTCTGTGCCTGCTGTGGTGTGCTGTGTTACATGTGCACACCTTCAGAGACTGACCAACCTAGAGCTGCACTTCTCCATGGGCACAGCTCAAACTCCTTTAACTGAGCCTAAAACTCTCTAAACTTAACTGCAGCTGCCAAATGCCTTTGTCTCCTCACATTGCTCCAGTGCCCCCCAGCCCCCAGCCCCTGCCAATGTCTGCATGGAGCAGTGTGAGAGCTCAGCCAGAGTTACACCTGCAGCCAGGTGTTTTCTGGGTCTGTGCTGTTATTTGTAAGTCGTAACTGGGTATAGAACACAAGGCTGAGCCAACAGGGGATGCTCAAGCTGCAATTAATCTTTGTGTCCCCACCACACAATACCTGCAAAGTAATTCAAGATAGCTGGATGCTTCCAGTAAGAAGAGCTGATCCCAGGTAAGAAATACATGGAGGGAGAACTCAATTCAAGCTGTAAATATGCTGAAAAGCCTCAACAGTACTCAGGCTGTGAAAATTTCATCACATAACCACAGTTTCAATGTAAGTTTATAGTAGTGGAGGAGTATCACTCCTGCTCTTACCTTAGGCTAGCATCATTTCCATTATAAATGCATAATGCATATAAGCAGTTCTCTCTTTACCTTGTATCCATTTGAAAAATAAACCTGGCATTTTTGTTATTTTATGGATTTTTAAGAGCTAGAATAAGCAGTGTTTACATGAACAGAATATAAAATCAATTCCATCTTGATTACATTTGACTTCAATGAGTACTAAGTGATGCTTTTTCCATTTAATCAGGGAACAGTGTTGAAGCTACACTATTTGCATTTTAATAAAAAATCTCTCTAGATCCAAAAAAGTAGCAGCACAGCTAAGTGCCTAAACATTAGGAATTCATCTTTCTTGATGAACAGTAAGATTTAACTTGTTTAGATATTATTTGTCTCCTAATTGTAAGACTTATTTAATAAATAGAACCAGCCTGAAAACCACCAAAGCTTATATCTACCTTCAAGGCAATTAAAAAACCCTCCATCTGCAGAGCTTTCCTGGAGTTTTGTGTGTTCACACACAACTACATAATATGTGTGTTTACACATATGCAAGCACACACTTATATATGCACATCTCATCCAATTTTACTGCAGGCAGCAGCAAATGTCCCTGAAGAGCTGAATAAAATCACGTAAAACAGCATAATATTTTAGCTGCTAGAAAAGTAATACAGCACATCATTACCCTCTAACATTAATAAAGGATGAAGCACAAATTCAGAGAACATAGTCAGCCTTGTTGCACCTCATGGCAAACATAATGTGTTTTTCCCAGTGTCTAAAAATGTTCAGGTGGGCCAAAACTAATCCTGATATAACTCCATTAGTTTTAATGGAATTGTGCTACAGATTAATTTATGGCAACAACTAAATTATATCATTCTCTTTCTCATATGGTAGTTGTGCTCTGAACAGTCAAAAAGAGCAGTGGGACCACAAACAGCAACGAGTTTCCCAAAGTGTCTTTCCTGAATTTTCTTTTAAATTACAGAGTCACGTTAAAACTGAAAACTGGAAAATTTATATTACACTGCCCTCTCATAGCAATCTACAGGTTTGCCAGCTAAGCATCCAAAATTTCTATCATGAGGATTACAATTCAGACTCTTTAAAAGAAGAAGGAAAAAGGTGCTGAGTTGTGCTTGAAGGCAAATCCCACAGACACATAAAAAGCAGTGAGGAGCTGGGCAATGGGTCTGTACAAGGAATGGCTGCATACTGAGATCTGGAAGGCCATTTAAGGGCTTTGAGTGCCCATTTCCATTAGAATTAGCATTTAGTTCCCCTGGGTAGCTTTGAAAATTTCAGCGTAGGTGTGTACATAAGCTACATTATTACTGAATCCTAAAACAGTTCAAGGAACATTAAATTTTATGCACCGTGTTCTCAGCTCATGTTACTCAACAAAGCCCCACTGAGGTCATTAAAGAGCTGGAGGTGGCTGCTGGAGGATCTGATGTGGAGCCTTCACATCTTACTCTTTTCTTTTTTTTTTTTTTTTTTTTTTTTTTTTTTTTTTTGTGCCTAGTTTGTACACTTTGGATGAATACCTTCATTACCAATAATGATCACTTGTAGATTCTCCACAACGACTACAAATTAATTAGATGTTGCAAGGGTTCCATTGATTCACCTGCACATCACAGAATTACTGATCTGCCACCCCTCAGCAGCGCTGCCAGTTGAAGTTGTGAGCACCCAGCACGAGGGACTTTGTCCTGAACTGAGCTGCAAACACTGGAATTGCTTGAACTTTGATGGAATGGCAGTGAAAAGCTTGCAGGGTTCCCTCCTGGTTTGTAATCCCACAGTTTGCTCCCAGGTAAAGGGTAACAGCCCCATCAGTGTCACAGTTCTGGCCCCACACTGGATGCCAACAAGCTAAAGAGCTCTCCCTGAGTTTGGAGCGCTGCCACGGTTTTGCCTGCATGTTTTTACCCCAAAACTGGGCTAAAAAAACCCCACTCTTTACTGGGACAAGAGCTGCAGTGCCCTGCTAATCTTGTGCCTGTCCCCAGCAGATTTGGAACCACGGTTTGGAAGAAAGGAGCCAAAACAAGAGGTCAGGACTGGGAGTTTCTTTCCAGTCTGTGATATAGTGTCCCTGCTACCAGCAAAAGATGAGCAACTCTTACAGCAAACAAGCTTTTTGCCTCTATGGAATTCTAAACAAGGTGTAATATTTTGTAGTATTAATCCTTCCTCATTGGTAATGTCTTGGGAAAGCATGATTGCTTTGAAAAGATGTTCCTGGCATTAAAATTAGACAGGGCCCTAGTCATCATTGTTTAATCCAAGTATTTTTACATAAGCTTTGTTTCAGTGGTTAATGATTTTTGGCTTTTTTTGTGATTATGACACCTGTTTAAAACAGCGACATTTAATTTAATCAGCAAGTTCAAGCTCCAAACCTTGTCTATTTAATTAAACACCATCGAAAGCCTGCAAAAAAAAATTACTCATTTGAGCACTAAAAGGAATTTTGGAGCAAGTAAAATTGTGCAAAAAAACCTAAAGCATTTAGTCATAAGCTAACTAATTAAAAAACCAAAACTAAATAATTTGTATAGCTTCTAAATTTGAGCAATGCAAAGTACCTACTCCTGTCACAGCCCAGTATAAGGAAACAGAAGTTTTCTGATCTGAGGGCAGCTGTTCCACCCCACAGCAGCTCAGGAGCTGGCCCTGATTTGTACCCAGCCCTTCAGCCCACACTGATTTCAGATATTCCACTTAGAGCTGACAGATATCTGGAGATAATTTTAAAGCAGTGATAATATGGGGGCAATCACTGCGTTTCCCCCGCCACAGTTGTTCCCTGGAAATTCAGGAAACAGCACTAGGAGAAACCCCAAACAAATGAAATGTGCATTTGTGCTGAGAGCACAAACCACAGGCTGAGTGGCTGTGACACAGATGTGTCACACAGCACACGGTGGCTCTCACAGCAGACTCTGCTCAGTGCCCACAGGCAGCAGTGTTTGTGCTCTTTCCTTGTTGCTTTGGCATATGGAACAGATTTTATTTTCCTGTTCTGTATTGCTGTTCTCCCTTCCTCCCTTTGTTTCCTAGCATCCCCCACATAACACACATTAGAACTTCATTCATTTGATACATCAAAGCCCACAAAGAATCCCAGATACTCCTGCTGGGAAGAATGAAGCAGTGATTGACTGACAGATTCCTAGAAATGCTGGGAAACAAGAGCATTTGTGGTCGTATCTTTCACCTCAAAGAGGTGTGACACATCCTTGGAGTATCCACAGGAAACCTTCTGGACAGGGACACCCCTGGATGCCCCCAGTGCAGGAGCTTTGCAAACTCCTCACAGCATTCCAGGTGACCAGAGCAGCTGCCACAGGTGTGAGGGATGATCCTGACTCCCACCCCTGCTGCATTTTCACCACCTTTGTGCATCAATCCCACAGGCACTGTTTGAAGGAAACACAAAGTGTTTTCCCCACCACGGAGCTGTTGATGATGTTTCAGACCCCACTGGCCTCTCACCATTCCATCCTCTCTGCCCTGCCTTGCCAACACCTAGCTGATGTTCTGCAGCCTTCACTGAGATTTGTCATACCTTGTTTGGTTTTTCCACTTCTTTCTGAAGCACAGCAGGTTCTTTAAGTCATTTTGGATGCCATCCCTGAAAGAATGTACACCAGGAGCAGAATATATTGAAAGGAGCCCTGCACATCTACACTTTTTCTGTTCTTTCCTCAAAATAGGACTTGACTTGTCTCTGATTGTATCATTTTGGGGAGCCACCTGCTCCACATTGCAGTATCTCTCCAATGCACAAGTCCAGTCTATCCCTGAACTACACATAAATTCTGCACCAAGGGCTGTCATGTCTTGCAACATAACATAAATGGTTTTTCCTTCCCTGCATACTCACAAAGCCCATAGCCATGCCTGAAATAAATGCCCTCAACTGAGTTTCAATGTGTGCATTCAGAAGAAAAGTTCCTCAAATTAATAAGAGTAAATTAACTTCACATTAAGGTCACTGCTTCTGAATTTTTTTTATCAGTGTTTTTAAAGCACTGTCTGATAATTGGGTATTGATTTCAATGCCCTACAAATTGACCCATCCAGTTGTCTTTGTCTCTTTCTTGATTCTCCTCCATTAAGGAGCTGACGATGATAGTTGTAATTATTTTGCAGCGTTCTTGTTTCAGAAGGAAAAGAATCACAGTTTTTACTGAGCCCTTTTTTCACCACAGACCAAATAAGAAGGATGTAATTACTTCCATGCTGATCAACATCATAATGGATTTTACTTTAGTTCCTACCATGAAACACTTCACTGTAATTAACAGCCCCGAAACTGATGGTATGAACATGATTCACTGCTGCAAAATCAGATCTCTGTTTTATACATCTGCCCTCACTTCATGGCAGCACCACAATCTCATGATGTGCCACAACCTCCTTCACACAGAGAGGTGAACCAGCAGTGATGCTCCAGAGCTCCAAAACCTCAGGTGGAGGCTCCTCGATGCTTCAGGTGCTGTTATGTGCACCCAGACCCACACAACCACAGCAAGTTCTCCTGTTCTCTCATTTCCTCACCTGTAAGACCAAGAGAGAGGGGATGTGATTGCAGTACATTAAGAAAGCCCTAGAAGAGAGGGCTTGTGAAAGGAATTTGGTCCCCACACAACAGTCTCATTAATGCACAGTAGGATTCCCTGCCTTTCACACACACAGCACTGGACCCCAGCACTGGACAGGATTAAGTCTGAAACAGAAAGGGATATCACCAAATTATTTGTCTTGAAAGTTTCAAATCCCTAATATCTGTCATCTGACCTCTACAGCTACACTGTATTCTTCTTATTTTCTGTCCTTGTTATGATTATATCCTCAAACACCTCCACTGTTTCCCCACTCAATGCAATGTGTGTCTGTCACTGCTTTCAAAGGCTTATTTAGAATGACAGAACTGAGGGGCATCAAGGGACAAATAACCATTTAGCTCACTCCCTGCACTGAAGGGGGATAAATATCCTGGATATTGTGGGGGTTTTCACTTAATTTGATGGTTTTTTGAGGCCACTGCATTCATACAAATTAAATCCCAATATTAACAGACTTTTGGCCAAGAAAAGATATTGAAGTCAAAAAAGCATTTTAATGCCACTGAAGAGATCAGAGGGATGTGAAGGTGAGCAAAAATAGAGGGTAAGAACTACAAATCACCTGGGAAATGAGCAGCCCAGGAGTGCATTCCCTGTGGCACTTATAGGAGGTCCCAGAACAGTTGTAACAATACTAAATTTTCCTACTGGACTCTCAAGAGCTAAGATTTGCTTGATGGTCTTTAATTACTTCACAGAACAGATTTTTAAACAAGGTTTTCCCCACTCACCACTTTCAGTCCACAGCTCAGGCCACCTAATCCAGGGCAACACCCAGACAGGGGGGTCATCAGATCAAGTCACAGCAGGAGATGCTGCTTTCCCCAACTATTGGTGCTTCTAAAAGCTCTGACCTGCTGAAAACAAACAGCATGACCTGTGCAGCTGGAGCAGGGTGAGGCACACAGTTGTCACACTGCTACCCCATATTAACCATCCCAGCTCCTACAGACTGGCAGAGACAAGTTCACCCTTTTTGGCTGCAGCACTAAGAAATAAAACACGTTAATTCTCTGAAATTTTTTGTTACCTCACTCTTCACAAACTAATTATTTTAAATTGTGTTATCTGCATAAACATATTAAAACTCCAACTTCCATTACAAATCCCATTCTTGCACGATATTTATAATTTAAATAATATAAATCCCTGAAACCATGTTCCTTCTAATCCCCCTGCCAAGCCCAATTTGGAGCAGTGGAGAGCAGAGTGCTGTAAGGGTGATATGAAGGCAGCAGAGGGACCTTTGCAGCACCAAGTAATTGCAGTGTTTACTGGAGCCATCCTGCTGCAGGGGTGGATGGCTCAGGGCAGCTGCCAGGAACAGGCAATTAAGCACACATTGTTAATTTTACTTCAGTGTGCTGGGGACAGAAGGATCCTGGTATTGTTCCCACAAGCACACACTCCTCCAGAACACCTGGACACTGCACAGGGCTGGGCAGAACAACAGGTGCTGTGTCTGGGAGGTGCTGCTGCATGTTTTTAATTAGAAACACATAAAAAGGCCCTCTGCAACAGAAAGGGCCCACCTCAGTGTGTTCAGGACACTGGGCTGGGAGTCAAAAAACATGAATTTTGAGTCTGCCTTCACCATACAACTTCTGTCTCCCTGATCTTTAAAGCAGGGATAACTTTGCTCAGGTGGAGATCCTGCAGCTCACAGCAGACAGTCTCTGTACTCCATCAGTGCCCCAGACACTCAGAGAAAAGCCAGACCCTTCAGAGGATGACTCAAAGGAAGAGTCTGAGCTAAAATTGCACCTTCATGTTTCCCTTTTTGCAGCTGAGAGGGCTGAGGGGGTCCAGCCTCCCAGGGCAGGTCACACAGCCTCTGTCACAGCTGAGGCCCTGCACACATCTGGCAGCAGTAACTTCCTTTCCCACCTGTAGATGACAGCTGCTACTTCAAAAAAACCAACAAACGGGAACAAACAAACCTGAACAATTATTAAGGTCATTTCTGCTCTGCCTGGGGTTACTGATGCACTCTAACACCTGCCCAGTTTTGCCAGCAGCACTGGCTTTGAGCAGTGGGTTTGGAAAAGGCAATGGATCAGTTCAATACTGTGTTGCCAGGTCAGCAATTTGCTACCAGGGAAAGGAGCAGCTGCTTTTCCACCCTCAGTGCTGCTGAAACAGGAGTTACCTTTGCCACTCTGGGCAAACATACAGTGACCCCTGGGAGTTCAGCCCCTCTGAAACACCCACTGTCACTGTTACACTTGATACCATTTCCGAGTGCCATATGCACACGTGGTGCTTCTGTTGCAGAAAAACATATTTTTGGTCATTCCAACACATCCTTAATCAGATGTGCACGTACAACTATCAGCATGTACACACGAGGGATGGAGCAGCTATTCCAAATTCTTTGCTGTTTTCCCAGCCCCTGATCACCTGTCACACAAAGTGAATGTGACATTAGCATTTCTAAATGTCCACACTTGAACAGTGTCTAGGATGAAACAGTTTCATATGTTTTTGTCCAAGCTTGTGCAAATGTCTCTAGTCTAAGACTGTTGCATCAACATATTGCAAAACACTGGGGTGACACAGGGCAACACATGACTAAAAGCACAGAAAAACCCTTTATGTATCTGTGCAAACATATTTACCAGAGGAAATCCTATTTCCAACCAGTTAGAATCTAAAGCAAGGTTTACAAATTCACAACAGAATTTTGCTTCTAGGCTGGGAACAAAATCAAGCCTCAAAGAGATTCAAAACTTTCCTGTCAGTGTGAGATGCTTTGTTGCTGGTTCATTTTCTTCTGGGAAAGAGCTACAAACCTGTTAGACAGCAAAGAACAAAAAGTTCATCAAGGCTGGTCTCTGGAGGACAAGATGCTGTAGGGACAGCCAAGCATACAGCAAGGTTTGGAAAAATGCTGCTATGCAGCCACAGTGGTTTGTTCTCAAAGAAAAAAATCCTAAAGAAAATTAAACTATTAAAAGTGTCCTGATTAAGTGAATAGATGGCCCCAGACAGGTTTGCATTATAAACATTAATTGCACATTAGCTGAACTAATTAAAAAATAAATACTGTACACGGCAGGAAGCTCCTTCTTAAAAGCAACTTCTGCCTTGGGAAATGAGCCAGTTCTTTTTAAAAAAAACACAAAAACACAAGCCCTGGAGTGTCAGTGAAATGCCTGTTTCAGCCAGGTAGCCTGAGAACACCGTGGAGCAGATATTACTGCTGTGCCAACTGTGCAGAGCCAAAGGGGCAGCAAACACCAGGAAACACTTAATGAAAGGATCTCTTCATTCCCTCGCACTGCCCTTTCCAACTGAATGCCTCAGAGACCATGAATGAAACAACAATAAAAACAAAAAATTGTTCACTTTCTGGGCTTTGGCAGAGGGCTGGAGCAGAGCCTTTGGGGAGGCAGCGGTGGGGGGAAGGTTGCTCTTTTCTGGGTGCTGGAAACTGGGGCAAATCCAGCCTTGTGCAAGCGCCTCAGCTCCTCACTCCCAACCAGGAAAGTGCCAAAATTGCCAGGAGCTGCCTCGAGGCCAAACCCTGCCTCAGTTTTGTCCCACGTCCCCGCTGTGCCTGCCTCAAGGTGTGCCCCCAGCAGGACCCTGGGCTATCACACAGCTTTAGCAGGAAGCTCAGAGCCTGCTTGGAGCACCCTTCATCACAGCAGGGTGTTGCCATGCCCTTCTGGCTCCCTGTTAAGTGGTTTCCAAGGAACCAAGCGAGATAGGAGATATTCAGGCTCTTGCAGCTCAGCTGAGGTCAGGACTGAAGGATTTTGATGGCCTGGTTTGACTGTGGGAGATGGTGGTGGTGCTGATAAGCACTGTGAGACTGAAAGATGTGATTAAAAAAGGGAAAAAAGAAACCAAAAACCACTTTGCAGCACAACACCAGAGCAAAGCTGGCAATTCCAGGCCAGTGCTCAAGACACAAGGTAGCTTTATATCTAACAAGCATTACTAACCAGATTCACACTTGCTTGTGTTTTCTTAGCAAACATGCTAAGAATAAGAGATTAAAGATGTTTTCAGACATGAATATTGGCTTTCTGTACCTGTGTATTCACAGACAAAACCTTTACTTTTTCAGGCAGAGAAGCACGGACACTTTCACCAGGATGACACTAAGTAGTTAATGCAATACTAGATAAAAATCAAGATGCCACATCAATTTGTGTGAAAAGAGTTGTACTGATATATCTGGGTTCACATCCCAGCTCTGCCACAGACTGGCTACATAACCCCAGGCAAGGCAGCTCCTTTCTCTACTCCTTAGATCCAGGAAAAGCCATTTTTCTTCTGTCTTTTATCTGTTCTCCATTTAGCTCTTTGGGGAAGCCACTTGTGCAATCAGCCTTTGTGTAACACTGAACACATAAAAGATCCAGTCTCAATTTAAACACTAGTGTAATGCAGATAATAAACAATCATCATTAAGCCATTAATTCACCTAACAGCCTTTTTGTCTCTTTCTGCCAACACACTTTCCTAGCTGGAAGGTGTTTTTTTCAGCAGGGAGGTAAATTTGTAGTGTCTTGCAAATGGAAAGATTATGTGCCTGTGTATTCATAGTATTGAGCCATAATAATAAATGACTATTTGATTAATTTCTTGACAAGCACCACAGATCTTCCCTTCAAGTCATGCCACATCTTAACAGCCAGTTCTGTTGAGAGGACTCAGAGGTATCACAGAGCTAGCTTGGAGGCCATTTAGGTCTCACTGATAATCAAAAACCTGCTATCCAAACACTCTAACAACAGTATCACTTCCATTGTGTGTGTTACAGAAAATGCATGAATCTCCTCTCTGGGGGGGTTGCTGCTGTGGACAGGGCACCTTGCAGCACTGCAATGCATCCAGTGGCAGTCAGCAGAGGAATTGTTTCTTGCAGTGGAGATTATTCTGGCTGAGAAAGGGTTCCTGAAATAGTAGGAAGTGCTAATATTTTATTTTATTGCCATTTGAGGGGATTAGGGAAATCACATCCCCCAGCACTTTATTTCTGGCAGGTGAGAATGTTGTATTTGTGCTAAGCCTGAGGGAATGTTTGAGCTCACTGGGAGGGAACAAATGCTTGCCCAGAAAGCCCAGGGCTGGTCCACACTGCATGGAAAAGCCACACAGGCACAGTCTGGGGAACTGGCAGAGCAATATATCCTAAAAGAAACAGGTCAGTGGGAGACAGAGACAGCCATGCTCAGCCCTGCAGCCTCCATGGACACATAAATCCCCACGTGGGCTGCTCCTGGGGTAGCTGAGCACACACAGGGGCTCTGAGGCATGCAGCCAGTGCCAGGCTAACAGCACAGCCCAAAACACAGAGGCAGAACCTTCTCTCAAACTGTCTCACTAGTTTATATCTCTCATGGATGTAAAACCTTCCATTCTACTCTTCCCTCAGCTGGTCTAAGTATCACCTCAGAATCCCTGCTACATCTCCAGCACAGCTACAGGTGAGCAGCTTAAACACCATCATGAAGCTCAGCTTCCCTCCCCTTCACACCAGCTCTTAAACATGCTCAGCGTTGTATTCCTGGCAGAATTTCTCCCTTCTTGGGTTTTTCTCCATGTTACTGCACTTAAATACCTTTCCATATCTTGCTATTCCCTTCTCGTTCAAAGCCAAGCTCTAAAAATCCCTGCTGTTCTCCACAGTCACAGGGACACAGACACACAAAAAGCCTGGTTTATGTCATATAATGAGAACAGAAAATAGCCACAATCTGCTTGCCCCATAAAGGTGAAAGTGAGAGTAATTCATTGCTTCTCACTCCACCTCCCCAGATCCCTGCTGCAGCAGCTGCCCTGGCACAGGTGGGAACGGACCCATCAGCCTCCCAGAGGCACAGCACAGAGTCAGTGCCCCAAGGAGAAGCTCTGGATGTCCCACACACAGTGGAGAGCTTCACAAAAAAGCTGTCATCATTAATGGGAACTCTTAACATCTGAGCTAAAGACCTTCTGCTCTCAGCAGACCCTTAAAGCAGTCTCTGTGCAGAGGAGGGAATCAAGCCAGAACAACACAGTGTTTCCAGTACCCTTTCTGATCTTCCAAAGAGTTTAGTAAAATATCTGAGATCCCAGTGACATACTGGCTTTGTGCTAGGCATGGGGGACATGGCAGAGAGGGACACACTCAGACTTCCTTCTCAACAGAAACCATTCTTTGTCAGTGATTATTTTTATTACAGTTTCAGCTTTAAACTCAAAGAAACTTACATCCCAAGTGAATTCCTGTTATTAGATTCCAACAACTGGCTGGTACTTAAGTTTCATTTACAAGTATTACAAAACACGGAGATAATTATCAGTGTTTATGTGTGTTACCCTTTTAGGGGTCCCTTTTAATAAACTTTGAAGAGAATGAAACCCCACAAAAAGGTAAGGACAGTAGAAATGGCAACAAAACTCTTGCCTTATCTCACTGCATGCAGGTGCAGCAGGGGAAGGCAGGAGCCACTGCTGTGGTGGGTTCTGCACCTCGAGGTGAATATCTGGCTATGTGGAAGGTTGACAAGCTGCAGCCTGAAAGTGCTCTGGCTCATCACCATAAGGAAAAGACAAGGTTTAGTTTTGGAAAACAGCATGGTAACTGTCCAGCAGATCACATCAGTTATTTGCATGTACATCCTGCACCTTTCCCCAGGTTCCTCCCAGCCCCCTGCTGTCAGCTCTTCCCTCTGCCAGCAGCAGATTTTGTTCCTGAGCGATTGTGGGAGCAGCCAGTGGGGTTCAAAGAAATCCCCCCATAGGCACCACACTCATCCCATCTTTCTCCAGCCCTCCCCACCTGATTTCTTTACACCCTGAGGAAGGCTGGCAGAGCAAACAGCTGTGGGAAGAAACTCGTTTGTCCCTTGTATATCTGCCTGTGGAATTTGGAGGAGGAAAAGGACGAGGGAAGAACTGTACTGTTTCTCCATTCCTGCCCGTGTTTCCAGACAGCAAAGTCACTGTTTCCTCTGTTGCAATCCACCATGTACCTGTATTTCCTCCCTTTGCTCCCAGCAGTTCATTCCACTCCACATTCATGCCCAGTGTTGTTCAGGTCCCACCCAATGCTCCCAAGACATTTCAGACCCCAAGGTCAGACTGTGCAGGTTAAAAATTACTCTTGGGAGACCCTGAGGGTTGACCTCTCCTGCTCTTCTGGAGGAAGAAGCAGAACAAGTGCCTGCCTGAATCAAAATCAAAGAGCAGGGACCTGGACCTCTGTCCCTCACACCCAGCTGGGACAGCCTGTGCTGAGAAACTGACACCCTTCATTCATGCCATTCTCTGCCAAGGGAAAAGAGTTAATGTCAGCTATTTAAAAATTATTACCATCCATAACAGAGCACTTCCCAAAGACAAATAATGCTAACGCTGCTGAAAGGGTATTGATTCCATAAAATGATCAGAAGGGAGTGCTTAATTATTTCCTGAGGAAAGAAAAAAAAAGCATGCTAATACCACAGATCTCCATTACATACGAGCATTTCTAAGAGTAAAAGCCTTCATGTCAATTCTAGGTCTTCCTTCTTTCACACCCAAATCCATATTCTTTAGACAATTTGTTACAGCTTCTCATAAATCCCTTTAGAAATTTAATGCAAACTACCTTTTTTTTTTAATAAGCATTTTAATTCTGATGTGGGTTGTGTATTCTCCAAGGCAGGCATATGCATGGAGTGCATTGTGTGTCTCCTGGGTGATTGCAAGAATGACTTTAACACACACACTAAAAAATAACCATAGCAATAATTCTAGTCTAGGATTTGACCCCAAGTTTCTCTTTTCAGATGCAAATCTTCATGTTACTGTGTATGTTGATGTTAACAACTGCCAGGAAATATGTTTTAAAGAGCAGAGAAAACGAATTATTGAGGGGATGGGGGAATGTGTTTGAGAATAAACACAGATTAGTGAGACATCCTGATCCAGGCAGAAATCCTGAAGGATCCAGTCTGCATNGGGAATGTGTTTGAGAATAAACACGGATTAGTGAGACATCCTGAAGGATCCAGTCTGCACCTAATCATGAAGGGTTGGCCAGAGGGGCTCACAGATGTGAGCAGCTTCTTCCAGATAGGCAGGAGTATTGTTCCAGCAAGCAAAACACACAGCCTGGGCAGAGTCAGGTTTCTCCATTCTCAGAGAAACTTAATTAAAAATCTCCAAGTATCTAAAGAACAAGCAGCTCATTGTTTCAGGATCAGCACAGGGATGAATTCCCCACAAAGGAGAAGAGATGCCTTTGCAGGGTGTGTCCATCTGATTTCTGGGAAGTATCAGCAGTCAGGAGGTCAACAATACCTGGTTTTGGGGTGGTGGAGGGAGGGTGGTGTGTTTTGGGAAAGGTCCAAGGACTGCAGAAGCCAGGGAATGGTTTAGCACAGCCCCATGCAAATGTAATAAAGTCTATGTTTGGAACTCAGGGCTGAAAGTAAAAATGGTCTTATTGTAAAAACATGTCAGGTCAACCCCTTTACAATTACTAGAAAGATGTTCTCCCCAAAAAGGAGAGCAAATCACAGAACAAATCAATATGAGAATAGATGTAAAGAAAAAAAAAAAGAAAAAAAATAAGGCTCGAATTCGTGATTTACGAGGAGAGAATTCATGCTGCCAGAATTAAATTGCCCTTGCTATTGCTAAGAATCTATGGATGACAAAATCTCTAACTCAGAAAAGAGTTGCATCCAACACAGATAATTCTGCATTAGAGCTCATCTGTGTGATAAGGAGTAAATTGATCACAAAAAAGGTATTATCCAAAGAAGAAGTGATCTTTACTTGATTGCATTTCTTCAAGTGCAAACAAAAAACTTTTTACTTTGCCAAGACTACTAATATACAGGCTGGCTGCTTTAAAAGGATCAATTTCATGAAGCTGGGAGAGGAGAAGAGGGAACAGAAGAGCCAAACCAGTTGGGAGAAAGAATTTTATAAGAAAAATGTTACAATAATTGGGAACAGCTTAAGAGCATTTTTCTGGATGTCCAGAAAAACCACAGTCTGAGTCAAAGAAATCTGTAACTACTACAAACCAAGCTGGCTTATGGGGAAGCAGAAGCAGGTACAAACCATACATATAACAAATGCATAAAAGGCAAAGTTCTTCATTTTAATGCAAGTCAGCACACAGAAAGTGCCAAAAATATACAGAAAGACCATAGATTTCTCCTTTTATCTATCTGTGTTAAAAGGAAAAAGAAAAAAGAAAGACAATGGAAGGAAATATTTAGATATAATAGGAATAAAATTGAACTGTAAAGTGATACTCTTCCTCCAAAGACTGAAGTATCAAATGGTCAAAAGTAACACAGAAAAGGAAAATGTTTCCAGGAAACATATTGCCTGTGTGTGAAGAAAATACAGTGATATCAATGAGTGAGTGTTCACAGTTACCAGCAACAATAACATTCTTAGAGATTTTGGTAATTGTTGGAAAAAGGTTTCTTTGAATGTTACATTACGCATGAAAGGCTTTCTAGACATACTTAAAGAAGTGCAAATCTGCATCTCCTTGCTCTTGGCCGTTTGTTGATTCTCCATCAGAGATATGTTATGAAACCAAAAGAGTTTTCACATCATCTAAATAGAGTTTATTTCCTCTCTAACTCAGCAAGTACTCATATATTTCTGGTACACCCAGCTGCCTAATTGGCAAGGGTTGCCTCTTGCTGCTTTCAAAAATAAACAGAGACACGTGAGGAAGCACCAGACTAACACACAAGAGAACATCCTTCTGTTCTCATTTTCGTGGGATGCCTTGAACAGCATCCTCCTTCTCTTTCTATTCCTCCCTCTAAAAAAAGGATTTATGAACCAGTGCTGTGAGAACTTCCAGTATGAGTGAGCAGTCAATGGTTGGGACCAGGTCAGAAAGTTATTAGCCTTTCTCAGCTTCCTTCTTGAGTTACCAGTGAGATTTTTGGGAATTCTTTCATACTGAAGATGGATAAATGCATGAATAGAGGATTGGAGCTTTTCCTGTCTGCTCATCAAAGAGTGGTTTTTGAAAGAAGCACTTTTCCTGCTGAAGGGTTCTGGAGAACCTGTTGGCCTGAGCAGCTGGTGCTGTGATGATTATAGAGCAGGAGACCTACTGAGGATTGTATCAATAGCTGGGATTGCATCAGCTCAGGACTCATCCTCTACAATAAACCCATGCAGCTAGCCAGGCGGAGTTAACTCAGTTTTACAACTAAAACCAAATCCAGAAAATCTGATTCTAATGGAATTCATCCATCATTCACTGGAGACCCCCACTTCCCCTCCTCTCAAAGCTACCATTTTCCCATCATTGCTAAACACCACCTGTCAGGAGCTGCATTTGATTGAGGTGCGGAGGCATCAATAAAATAATTGCTGATGTCAGGCTGCATTCTTTGCTGAGTGTTCATTACCATGTGTGACTTAATGAACAATGCCTCCACATCAGAATAAATCAGCTCTTTTTTTTTTTTATTTACCTGACCTCTTCAGACAATTTCATGACTGTGACATGAGGGGTCGTTTATTATTTCTTCCAGAGCATCAGGTAGGTGCGAGGGTGGGCTCAGTTGGACAGTGAGACCCCAAAATCTCTGCTGGTAAGCAGAGGAATGGAGATGCAGATGATGTTTGAGCCAGTCTGAGTTTAGGGAAGCTTTAGAGGTATGGCTTATGTAACAAAGGGATCAGAAAGGAACTTATTAGAAGTGCCACAGCACAGAGAAAAAAAACAAAACCTGGTAAATTAGATAATATAATAACATTGGGGGCACACAAAGAGTCAAGACAAAGTATGAACCATCTACTTATGGCAAACTGTTGCACTTTTTTGAACTGAATGGACAATAAATGAGTTCTTTTAAAGTTACACATAGAAGAACTCGATAGAGCTTCCCTCCAGCAGAACCTCCACTTTCAACAGCTGAGGATGCCTGAGGTAGAAAGCAGACCAACAAAAGAAACCACATTTCTATGCTCCTCTCTGTTCCCACCAGAAGGGGAACAGCAGATTTCCCTCTGTGAAATCTGACTTTAGTCAGACAATGATCTCACCTATGCCCCTGCAAACTCAAAATTACTCAAAATCATTCCAGATTTGTACTCCTGGATGCAAGCTCCACTCCTGGGCTGTGTTACCTTCCCCCAGCAGAAAGGGCAACACCCCAAGGCAGAGCCTTTCCCTCTCTCCGCACAGTGCTGACACCAGCTGGGACAGTCACTGTGAAATCTGCTAGTCACATTCTCATTTCAAAGTGCAGCTCAACCAGTGGCTCTAGACAAGAGAATAGATAATCAAAAGGCCACTAATTGCAGGGCATCTCAATGTCTGACAGAACAAAATCTGGGTAGCAGTAAAACACCCAGGTAGGGGCTGGTACAAAGGAAAGCATTATTCCTCAGGCACAATCCAGACAGCATTAACAAGTAGTCACAGTGAGATTTCTTATTATTCACAAGAAAATGGAAGTGGTTTCATCATTTCTCAATGATAGATCAAGTACACAGAAGCAAAAAGACAAGTTTAAGAGTAGATCTGGCATTAAGCAGTATTAGAACTGCACGGACATGGTCTGAACAGCTCACTGGTAAAAGCTGCATTTGAAAAACAAATATCACATTTTTGAAGCCCTTGTCTCATCTCATCCGTACTTTCATGCCACGTTGAAAAGGCTCAAGATTTAAGCCAGAGGATGTACAGATGTCTGTCCAATAAGCCTGAGTTCACAGATCACTGTGCAGCTTCAAAAACACACCCAGAACCATCCTTATCTTCTCCCTTCATGTCCCTCAGGAGCAGAGACTGCTCAAAACACCTCACTCCTCCCTAAAGAGCTGTTTACTAGGTAGTTAAAAAACCAGAATCACCCATATTGTGCCATGCCTGCCAATGAGTCCCTGACCTGAGCCAACCTTCCCATGACCCATTTATTTCTTCCATTTGCCATAGAAATCTCTCAGAGTCAAGAGTAAACCGAGAGGAGGTGAGGTTTTTCTCATCTACCAAAACTTCTTAACAAGACTGCTCTCTAAATAAACTACAAAAGAGCCTCCCTCTTTGAGGGTCTAGCTCAAATCCAGCAATGAAATCCTGTGGTCCCATAGAAGTTGCTAGGGGGAATTTTTATTGAAGACATTTTTTTTAAGACATTTTATTTAACATCCCAGCAATCCAGTCCGCCTAAAAATAACCCTTGGGAGCGTGGGTAGTCTAATTTGGGTCTGTGACTAACACACACACACCTTACAGTCACTTCACAGGCTTCCAAGTCTGCATATCAGATAGGGCAGCAGTAAAGTTTAGATAAGTTTCTACAGGTTCATTTACCTTCTTTTAGAAAACCTGGACATCTGGCTGTACCATGTCAGTGTTCATTTTATTTTTAAAAAGTGCTGGGGTTTATTGTCTCTGGTAATGTTTAAAAGCGGCAAAATAAACTTCTTAAATGTTTATAACAGCTCTTCTGAGACAGATAACACTGCAAGTCTCCTACTTTTGTCTTGAGGGCTGCATTCCACTCCAATTTTTCGGGAAAATCTCCGACATAGTGAACGACACCGTCATCCTTTTACAACAGGTAATATTGGCCACTGAAGCATTCGTGTTGTGAAACTTCTACAGCCTGCTTCTTATTCAACTGCAACTGAAGGAATTCAGGGGGAACTTCCCAAGCATCCATAAAACCATATCAATTCATGAGAAATCAGATCAGAACTGTGGCCTTCCCGTGCCGCTTACAGTCTTTTTGCTCTCCAACAGGCTCACTAAACATCAGTGAGTTTACAGCCTATTAAAGTCAATGAAAAAATGCTTCCATTTTCCAACAGATTTTTGGTCTCAATTCACTGCTTCTCTGCAGAACAATTCCCCTGCTCTGGTCAGGGGAGCCATGGCCTTTGACTTGGAAGTCCCCAGCCTGATCTGGATGAGTTAACCCACCAAAGTCAATTTGGTTATGGCACCAGAGTATATTTGAAGCATAAATATTTTAGTGAATTTTAGGTCTGTTCCTTGCTACGACCCAAAGTTTTACTTTTGGAAGGAACATTAATTCAAGCCCCGTACGCTCCCCTCTTTTTCAGTTTTAAAGGAAGCCTGAGGGTAGTGCTTTTACTTATTATGACAGGCAGAGTTCTCAGCATCTGTTTAAACAAAACAGAACAAAGGGATTATATGTTGCCATGCAACCAATAAAAATGATACATTTTTAATAGCTGAGACCAGAAAAAGCAACTGCCATACGGGCTCAGAAATTTTCAAAAGGAAGAAAAAAAAAAAAAAGAGGGTTAAAGCCTTGAGTCAAGTTAAAGCACTTTTCACCAGCGGGGAGGGGCACAAGCCTTTTATAACAATTATGAGATAGACTCAGCATGTCTGGCAAGAGGACTGCTTGCAGCAAGTTCTCCCAGTAGGCACAAGAATTGTCCTTCTTCCACAAATACACCGGATTTTTACTTCGCTGACCTTGCTGAGTTTGTTTGCCCCATTTCTTTACGTATCAGAACACTTGACCTTTCACTCAGTGGGATGGAAGATAAAGCGTGGGATGGTCCAGGCCAGCTCCTGATGCCAGCACCTGGGGGTCTGCAGAGACCATCTGGATTTCTGTGTGTGCCAGAGCACCCAGACTGAGCTGGGCAATTCTGGGAAAATCAGAAAAAGTTCTGGAGCAGGATCAGTGGAGTCACCTGTTTCCCTTTCAGGAATCCATCTGATTATAGCTTGGGCACAGTGTCCAGAAAACTCCTGAAGGAACAATTTTAAACAGGGCACACCTGGTAGGGACTGTGAAGCTTTCCTGATGCCTGCAGGGCAATGACCATCCAGAAAACAGGAGTTTGGCTTGTTTGGATATAGGCAATATTATTTAGCACAGGGAATGGCTGAGGTGTGCAAGACCACAAGGCACAGTTAATGGAAATATTTAAAGCTAACATGTTTTAAGTCTCAGCCATAGGTCTTAGGACCTGTCAATAGTGATACAATTTTTTTTTTTTTTTTAATATTAACCTATCTGGAAAAACAGAAAAAAAAGCCTTAAAGCAACCCATTTTTACAAGACAAAATTGTTCCCAGGAGAAAAGAAAAGCTGAAGCCCTGCCTGCAAAATTTAGTCTCCAGAGAATTCCAGCAGAGGTTTGAAGCATCTGGGAAATTAAGCTGCTTAGAAAAGTACGAGACCCCCTACTGATATTTTGTCACTGTATGTTATCTGTAAGTGCTGAATTGCTGTCTCATCCAAGGTTGTGGTCAGTGACAAGGATCTGACCCCACCCATACAATGTATTTATCATACACTTAAGCCTTCTAGGGGCTTTTCCCTGCAAGGAAAAACACCCGCATCACCCAGACTTCTGAAAGCAGCTGTCTTCAAGAATTTCACTGACATATTCTTACCATTTAATAAATAATTTTAGATAACAATCTCAAGATTAGCAGTGTACAAGGTCACAGAATTAACCAGTAAGTGAGGAACATCTCTGTTCTCCTAATCCAATCCAATTTTTGACCAGCAGATCTGGTTTTGCATTCAGAAGAAACTGAAAATGAAGCCTCCATAATCTCCTTCTGGCTCTGAGTCAAAGCTGAATGGAGCTAGTAGGAGCTTTGTTTTAAGGTTAGCTTCCCTTGGATCACATCCACACTGGCTAGCTTTGAACATCCATTCTCCAGATATCCAGCTCAGGTGGCATCACTTAGGAAAAGCCTGGACACATTGCAAATCCTCCTCCAGGTTTTTTATGACACCAGCAAAGGCTTGTCTGGAGTTGAAGCCAGATAGCTCTGAGGCTAAGTCATCTTGGCATGTTTTTGTCTTCAGTGCCATAAAAGTTTTGTTCAGGAGCAGTTAACAACACACCAGCAGAGCCTCGTGTCTCTACTGTTGTTTTCCTGCCCTGCCCCTCGGTGTGAGGGTGATGGATCAAAACAACACGAAATAGACTCTGTCTGGTGAAATAAAGACTGGCATGGCACAAGTCATTTAGATCTCAATGTGCAATGATTCTAATTACAACCAAGAAAATGAGCAAGATCTATTCCTTCTTTTATCCTTTGTGTCATGTTGAATAAGTGATCCGTTCTTATAAAAAAGGATTATTTATTTTTTCAAATTGGTAATCACCAATGACATTTTGGCAGCTATGGAAGTCATGATACAATTAGAAAATATTGAAGGAACAAATGATTTCTCATTAATACATAATGATCATCATTAATACAAATGCAATTTAAAGTTAATTTAGAAGAATGGCTACATTAAGATAACTATGTTTCTCCAATTAAAGGGCACAAACATTCTCCACTGAACACATACTGAGTTATTAAATTGTACTCCTTGGTGAAATTTTTGCAGAGTTGTGGTTTCAAATTTTTTTCTCTTCGCTCTGCCAATGCCTGAATTTTAGTAAAACTACAAGAATGGCAGGGACAAGAGTGAAGCATCCTTGTGATGACTTGTTCTGTCACATTCATATATAGAAACAGAGTGAAAGAAAGGAAATGTAACAATCTGAATTTCCTCAAGGTTGTTATAACCCCAGGAAACAAAAGATGTTTGTCAGGAGAGTCATTCTTCCACATGAAATGTGAATCAACAATGGTTTTTACTGGTTCCAGTAGTTAGCTTCCTTTTGATGTGACAGGGTTCACTGACTGCAGGATGGAAAACAATATTGACCCTCAACAGAGCAGGAAAAATAGAGTACAAGCAGTAGGATCTAGGCAACACTCAGTGCACTTTAAAGGAAAAAAAACTGAAAATTGTTTAAAGCCAACAGACAGCAAAAATGCCGCCTACTAATTGTCAGAGATTGCTATAAATATTAATAAGTAATTCACTATGCACAAAGAATATAATAATAGCTTAGCTAAAATCCATCAAATCTTGCTACTGGCAAAAAATAGAGGCAGAAGACACTGCCCATGGCTTTGGCCAAGTGAACAATGAGAATACTTCCCAAATTACAGAACCACTGACCTTAAAAATCAAAATCTAAAGGCCATTGGGCTAAAGGAAATCTTCCCATTTACTTCTGCACACTTCAGCTCAGGCCTCAAAATGAGCTTGCATTTACCCTCTCCTGCTCTGTAAAGCTGAAAAGGATCTCAAAATATCATTTCTCTTACATTTAATTATAGTGGCTGTAGCAGCATGCCTTCAAAAACCACAAAATAAATATATTTTACATGTACATGTTGTTATGGTTTGATTTGGTTTTTGTTTGGTTGGGTTGGTTTTTAGGGGTATTTGTGTGTGGACTATTTTGGTTTGTTTGGTTTTTTTCATTTATGTCCCCCTTCTCCAAAATATCCTGTTTAATATATTCAGTAGATTGTGCAATTTTGCATTTTCATGCAATTTTGTGGAATTAAATATTCCTTAATTAATTTTAAGTGCACTTTTCTTATCAACAGGTGGGCAATTGCTCTCTTTTAAAGGAAAGAATAAAAATGAAGTCGTTATCTCTGTTTGATCTTGGTTGTCTCCTCAGACATGGGGATCACTGCAGTGGAGGCACATTTTTGTACCAGCACAGAACCCAGCCCCGTGTTCCTCTGCAGATCAAATTTCAGGGTGAGCAGTCACTCAGGTGAGAGCAGAGCAAACGCTTTGGTTTGAACACCTGCCTCTTTGGAGACTTTTCAAAGCCTCCCTTCGATTTATTAGCAGGTAATTCCTGCCAGAGAGCTTGAAATGCTCCCTCCTGGCAGGCTCTGAGCTCGCTGGCCTGCACACCAGCGAGGTGCAGCTCTGCCTGGAGCCCAGGCAGGTTCTGCACTCTGGTTTTTCCAGGCTGTGGATATAAAAATGAGCGAAAGCTGCTCCGGAGCCCCGCGTGCATTTCTGCTCCTCGCGGTTCCAGGGGCGTGAGGAGCCTGCAGGAAACACACCAGGGAATTCAGAGCTAAAATTAGCTTGCACTGTAGCAAAGCAATTTGGTCTCCTCTTGTGGAAAATTACTGTATACTTAGTGTGTTTGGAGATGGGATTTTCAGTCTTTTGATTTATGGACCCTAAAAAGACGTTCCGGTGAAAGCATAGGAGGTTCACGATCTGTGGAGTGTGAAAACTTGCTTTTCTTGAACCCCTTCAAAGCAACAGAGAAACCTCAGAGGGTTCACAGACAGCAGATCAAAAATTACTTACATAAAGCAAAAGATAAAAATTTCTCTTCCCAGATAATTCACTACTTTTTCTCTCTTTTACCACACTCGCGTGTTCACACTCACCAGAGTGCATGATACAGGAAACAGGACTCCACAAATTACTCAGATTTCAGTTGGCATCCAGACAAAAGATGAAAAAAAATTCAGGTTTGTGTGGCTCAAATAAATTTTCTCACTCAAATGAAAACTTAATGTAAACAAAGGTCTGGCAAAGCATAACCAGCAGTGCCCTCCCTGTGTTACCCAGTTCTCAGGAGCCAAAACATTAACCCGGGAATGGATATTCACATTTTGCCAAGACCACCTGGAATCTGGCACCAGAGAGGTAAGGATTCATCACAGTTGCAGCCCAGCTAAGCAGCCTAAATGGCTAATTAGAAACTCACTGCCCTCTGCTTTTTGCCCAGTCAATGCCCAATTGCTTTATACAGAAGAGAGTATTATCTCTTGCAAAGAGCTGTGTCCAAATCCATCCCTTTGCCTCACTTCACCCACTGCTCTGTGGGATGGCCAAGGTCTCCAGAGGGAAATTACACAGGTTTGGCCTTCTCTGAGCTGACACAATGTCCTTATCAGACTACTATGTTGAGTGTTTAACATGTTTATTGTTTTCCCATTTTTCTCCACTTAATATTTGCAACTTGAAGTCCAAAAGTCCACTGATGTTGCCCAAAAATAAGTGTTCAGCTTTATTTCCAGTTCTCTCTCATGCAGCTCTCTCAATGCCATTGCCAACTTGTTATTCTCCACTACATTTGTGTTTTAAGTATCATATTTACCAAAGTGGTCTCAGAATCCTCAGTATAAAGTGGCAAATGTATATAAAACAAGCTCATTTGTTATGCAATACCATAGTATTTATAAAAAAAATTTAAAATCCTCCTCTTCCTTTTCTAGATCACTTGATTTTTGCTTTAACAAATGCTATTCCCCTGCTACAGATTAATCACTACAAAGTGCCAGAAATTCTCTGTGTCAATTACTATAATTTGAGCTTAGCAGGAATTGCTATGACCAACAACCCTGCCTGACCCCTTTTATGACAACTACTAAAATCCCATGCTGGAATACTTCAGGGACAACCTGTTTGACCTACAAACATAACTCGATTCAGGGAAATAATGCTGATCATGACAATGCTTTGAAGCCAAAATCAGAAGAAATTAAGGATATACTTAATGCATATGCTTAATTTTTTTTAATTTTTGTTTGTTTGTTTGTTTTTCTTTTTTTTCCTGGGATGTCCATTGAATACTTTTCAGGGTAAAAAAGCACTGACTAAAACATATTTCTCCTCACTCATCACCCAGCAAAAAAAAAAAATATCCAATCTCTACTTAAAGATTTTTAGGGATTAAGAATAATTCACCATGGGTTTGTGATCTAGTGCTTCACACACCCTTTCTGCATCTTCATTATTTGAATGCCTTTAATTTCACTTCGTCTTAATTACTTTGAGGTCCTAGTCCTGTCATGTCCTCCCCATATTTTGACCTGCTCTTGGCCTTTCCTAATTACTTGCTATTTCATGTTACTCTCTAACAATGAGCATATACATTTCTGAAATATGATATCCTAACGCAGAAACTGATAACTTTTCAGAGACAAGAAGAGGGGGAGTGTGGCCTGCAGCTTTAGTTTATCTGAAGCTCAGCAGTGGCTGACACCAAGACCTTATTTGTGAGCAACCCCCATGGCCTTGATGAGCAGTAGGACACAGCAGAGGCATCATCCAGAACCCATCAGCCAAACCAGAAATGTTTTAGCCCTCGGTCCCGTGAGCTCTCAGACAATGTGATGGTTATAGCCATGCAGTTTATCTCCATAACAGTGTCTTGAAAGCAGTTCAGCCCTCAGGTTCCAAAAGCACAACATCACTGTGGTCAAGGGTAGCATCATATGGCCCTGGACACAATGACCTCTGCAGGTCTCTGCCAGCCTCCATCCCTCTGCAGTTCATTATGGACACCTTCTTAATTGGAAGCTGATGGGTACATTTCTAATAATCCTTTGCACTGCAAATGGTCACTTAATACTAAGAGCTAGGAAACTGGATCTGTGAGGCAATAATGGCAAATCCAGTGATATTTCTAAACTTTTTCCATCTGACTTGATAATGGAAGTGGACATGAAGATTTTGCAGGTGCATATATCCTAGCAGGTTTAAGCATTCTTGGAAGTTCCTTCATGCAACCCTGAAATACTTACAAATTTTTAGTTTGTCACTGTTTAGCATGAAAGCATCTGTTTGAAGCTGGTCTTTTAAAAAGTGGTGCTTTGGATTTTGTTTTGGTCTGATAGATCAATTTTCTTGTCTCCAAAACTCCTCCTATCAGGAGACAGTCTGTCCTAAATTCACCCTTTAATTTAGCACAAACTAGGTCAGATATGCTGAGCTGCAGAACTACAGAGGAAGTCCAGAAGGAAAAATTTCTACAGATTGAAGAGAAGGGTGTTGGGGAAGATGTAATANAGAGGAAGTCCAGAAGGAAAAATTTCTCACAGATTGAAGAGAAGGGTGTGGGGGAAGATGTAAGATTTGGTTTTATTTCCTATTATCCTACTCTGATTTGGCTGGTAATAAATTCAATTAATTTCTCCCAATCTGAATCTGTTTTGCCTGTGATGGCAGTGGATGAGTGATCTCTCCCTATCCTTATCCTGATCCAAAAATCTTGATTTATATTTTCTCTCACTATCCAGCTGAGGAGAGTAGTGAGAGAGAAGCTTTGGTGGGTACCTCATGTCCAGCCAGGGTCAACCCATGGCACACAGTGACTTAGGCAATAAGCTTAAAGGGTTAATTATAAACCACAAACATTGATCATTGTTGTAGTTGCTGTACACTTAAATTCCATACTCCTACACTGAACACACTTGCTGAAATACAGTAGTGAAACCTAGGAAAAACAAAGAATTTAAGAAGGCAAAGATCACACTTAATTGTCCATGAAAATTTTAGCCAACTGCAGGTGTACTCAATTAACATCTCATTAAAAAAACCTCTTGAACTTCAAATAAGCCATCAGCCTTGTATAGTGTAAATGAAGGGCATAATTGATAGCCACAGCAGTGCTAGGTTAAGTGCTTTAATAACATTCTGGCTCTCCAGAGAAAGTCAGCTCTGTTTCATCAATATAAAGAATCCATGCCAAAGAAGTTTCATAGTTTAAATGAGTTTTCTGTAGCTGCAGCAGAATAAAGGCAATAAAGTCAGGGGAAAACTCAGCATAATGTAGCATGAGCTTTTTCTGTTTGCTCCTGGAATATTTTCTTCTATTTAGACTCTTTTCAAAGCAAAAATGCAGCACACATCTTATTTACTTTGATAGGCTAATGGGTACAGATTATCCATAAAGCAGAAAATACCACTGCAATTCCAAATACAGCGCCCCAGTTCTGACCTCCTTCCTTAGTGTGTCTTGGCCAGGGCCTGATTTTGGATACACTGACCCTACACACCAGCACCTGGCCAGCACAGGGTGATCATTTCCAGAGCACCTGAGGCAGCAGCAGTCTGGTCCTGCAGGGAGATAAATTCCCTTGACAGAATTGCTTCACGAGAGCCAGAGATCAGTACTTTGTCCTCTCTGCTCCATCCAACCAACCCTGAACTTTGGGAAGGTCTGCGCACAGAGAAAAGTCATAAATCTACACCCCTGGTACACTGATTGATGAGAGATGGAGGAGAAAAATATAACAAGCTATTTGATCCCTGGCCTTTTGCTCACTGTTATTGCTCTGGCCTTTGTGCAGCAGAGACTAACCAGGTGCAGCAGCTGTAAAAGAGCATCCATTTTCCAAAGGATCATATTTTCTGTCCTTGAGGGGAAAGGAGGACTTCACAGCTCTGCTGTACTTTGAAGAGGTCAGGTACCTCCAGCTTCTTGCACTTCAGTCAACATTTTCCTCCAGCTCTGATAGTTCATCTACCCCAGAGTTCACAGCAGGACCCAGATTCTGGAGCTGGTGGGCCTGTCAGACTGCAGGTCACTGGGGTCTGCAAATTACTTCTTAAGTGCCTCAGAACAGATAATTAACCAAAGCAATTCTCCAGTCAATTAAAATTAAGTCTGTACAATCCCTGGAAATACTGGGAGGCCCAGAAATTGAGAGAACTAGTGACTGATACCTGGGGTGAAATTTCATCCTTTTACCTGACCCTTTGTTAAGTTTCTGGTACTACCTGGAAAGTTGTGGCCATACCCTTGGTTTTCCCTTGTCTTTTCTGTGTGTTTCTTGGCATCTTCAGACTAATTAAGCATTCCTGTGGCCTCTGTCATCCTCTGTCCTGGTACACACAATGACCTCCAGGCCAGAGCTCTCACCCTCACGTGCCCTGAATTCTGCAAGTCCCTCTGATCCTCCTGGACAAAGAACAATTCTTTGACTAAAATATTCATGCTACTTTTCCTCCCCCAACCCCCCTAAATGACTTTATGCTTTTGCAGTTCCCTGAAGTTCATATCTATTTAATCACAGGCAAAGTTCTCTGCCCTCCCCCAGGCGAAGACTTAATATGGTCTTTTCCTTTGTGGGCAGAGAATCTCAAAGGGGTTCCCAACAGGCAACTCTCAGGATGCATTGCTGTTCACAAGAGGTGGATTTGTGCCAGTTCTCTATTCCCTCAATGCTGGGAATGGCTGTGGAGGTAATTTTGCACTTACTCCATTATATTTCATGACCACACTGCACTCTGTAGCTTACAAGCAACTTATTTCTCATATCTTCATGGTCCAAAATGCTACCATCTTATTACTGAAAGGGAAAATAGCACCTCTGATAACTATATTGCTTTAAAAAAAGTCATGCCTGCTTTTAAAATAAAAATTTCATCCCATTCACTTTCTATTTTATATTTAAATGGACCCATCTCAAATAATTCTTGAGGAAATAGCAATCCCTCCATTACATATGCATAGGATACTGAAGCAAAAACATTTTAAATACAGGAAAAAGATCTCCTAATGAAAAATATAAAAAAAGTCAAAGTCCTAATGTTCAGCTCCTATGTTATTTTCTAAAATTCAAGGTTGCAAGTGATGGTTCTGGTGTGTGAGATTAAAACCATACAATTAGGTAATCAAATGAAAACTCCAAGAATACAGTGGGTTTTCCACACCTGTGAACTATCACTCATTTTGTTGCAGTGGCTGGCGACAAGCAGTGATCTTGAGTTGACAGAAAGCCTCCCAAAATGGGAATAAATTTTGGATCAGTTCCAAAGCCCACTATGAAAGTCAGCACAAGAACACGGCAGCTGCAGGAGATGAGACTCTCCCAGGAGGCAAAAAGTCTTTGAGCACTTCAGGCATCGTGTGGAACACCTCCTGCCTTCTCCCTTTTTCATTTCTACTAGCAAGGATCATCACATGGATAAAAGGCAGCGAGATTTACTGACTTTGACCATGTAACTTTGTCATATTTTGATCATGCACTGGTAGAGGAACTGCACCTCAGAAGTGCCAGTCACATCATGGGAAGGAAATTGTGCTCCTTTCAGCTGTGGTAACTCTATCTCCTGGGAGACTGAGCTAATATTTTTCAGCAGAATGTAGCCTCTGTTGTTTTAAAACAGGAAAACAGAAGGGGTTTTTTATTTGACGTGGCTGGAACTGGCTTATTTGCTTATCTTGAGAGTGTTTGCTCTTTTCAACATTCCCTGAATTATACAGACATTTTCCCTCTCATGTAGCACAGCTTCATAATCTGTTTTACAGGGAGAACCAGAGTTAAACAGGAAAGTTTTTCCCAGCACCTCAGCAAGGGCCAAAAGACTGATTCTGAAGCTGGGCTTGCATGGAACTCACTCAGAAATCCCTAACTCCACTAAAAGGAGAAGTTCTGTAGAAAAACAAACAAACAAGCAAAACAAATCCAAACTAAAAAAACCAAACAAACCTTAAAACAAAAAAAACCCCAGTAAAGCAGCGTTTTTATTCAAGATAAAAACTCCGTGAGCAGTTCAGGATATGAGGACTGACAAGCAATAACTGAGGGGCTTCATGTTTGCCACCTTGCTGCTGCTGCCCACCACAGATTCTGTCAGAGTTAGGATGCTGGGCTTTAAGATTTAGGCAAAGCTTTTGATAAAAATATAATTAACTTGATGCAAAACCCATTAATAATCTCAGTATCATACTGAAAGAAAAGTGAAAATGAAAAAAAAGAAGGCATAAATTCAATAGGAATTCCGAAGGTGCAAAATGGAAAGGAAATCTGGCCTTTAATTTTTAATATATGAAAATCGTGACTCAATTCTGCTGCTCAGCCAGAAGTTCAAGGAGATTTAGTACCTGCAGTTCAGGCATTGAATCAGTCTTGGAAGCCTATCAATTGCATCATTTAAAAGTGGACTGGAGAAAAAGCATTAGAGAAAAACCGCAGGGAACAATTTTCCAACGGTCAAAAAAGAAAAAAAAAAAAAAAAAAAGGATTGTTATAGCATTTTAAATGCATATAATTTTATCTTCCCAAGAGGTATGGAGAAAATACAGTTCAAAACTCTACCTAGTTGGGAAACCCAAGACAGTGGCTCCTGAAATTTTTGTTTTCTTCTGAAAAAGATGATTTTCCATTTCTTGTGAAAAGACTGTTATTTCTAACCTCAATCACCTTGGCTACTTGTTGGTTACTGATTCTCTCCAAGACTCTGACACTTTCCAGTTTAACCAAATTTTCCTTCTGTACTTTAATTTAAAAAAATCTTCTCTCAGACAGTGAAAAAGGTGGGATCCTGGACCTGCAAAGAATCCAACACAGAGTCCTCCACTAAAGTTCCTCTCAATGATTTCAGTCTTCAAGCACTCCCCAACTCTCCTGTGCCACTTCCAGGAGACCTGCCATGTCTCACTTCCACATTAGGTTGAACCTTCTTAGCTCAGCCTCCTCTGCTGCATTTAGTAAAACCCAAATATATATAAATATATATAAAATAGACACATACATTGGACCACCCATCTCAGCCCTTCTGCTTTCCCCACAATGCAACTACAGTTCCACTTTTAAAGGGAAGGATGGGAGATGGGAGAGGGGACAAGCTAGGTCAAAGAATTAAACACTAGTGGCTTTTAAGCTCCCTAATTAAATGCATAGGGCATCATATCTGGATAACTGGATTGAAAGACTTTGGGTCATATGCTTTATTAAAGCCTAAATGAGATCAGTGATGAGTGGGATGTTTTTGACAGACAAGGCTCCTCAGGGTAATCATTAGGTGTGGCCACTGAGAGCAGAGCTGAAAGTGTGCCCTTTGTTCCTAGAAAAATACTTGGTGACATTTTCTTCCCTGCTTCTGAATCCCCTTGAAGAAGGATCAGCTGGTTGGCATTAAATGTCACTGCTTGCAATTGAGGTCATTTTAACTACAACAAGAACTCATTACTGTGTTTGAGGCAGCGTCCCAGTCTTGGAGGCCCCTCTTACTTCCCCCAAACTACACCCAGGTGAATTATTACCCTTTTGCAGCTCTGTCACACAGTCAGCAGTACCACTCCAGTGAACAGTTCACTAATTCTCGTGCTGATGAAGCTGGACATCACTGCTGGGTGTCCCACAGGACCCCAAAGCCTCCAAGTCCCCTTGAGGAGCTCCCCAGAGCTCGCTGTGCCTTGCTGTGGCAGCAGCTGCTGCACTGGTGCAGCACATCAGCCACCCTCCAGTGCAGCACCCATGCAAGGCTGGCAGCAGCACACCCTGACTCCTCTCTGCCCCACAGCCCTGAGCACTGCAGGATGTTGAAGCAGCTCTTAGCAGCAAAACAAGGTTGTTTCTTCAGCCTGTAGCTACCTTACAAAAGGTTGAAGCTGAGCCTCACAGCATCTGTTGGAGCTCAGTAAAATTGATCATTAAGATGAAACACTTCCTGTGAGTCCCATCAGGTCTCTGCACTGATTTTCACAGATAGTTTTGGGGAGTCACCACANAATATATAATATAATTAATATATAACATATAATGTATAGTATATAATATATGGGATAATACAGGAAAACAACTTGAGCAAGGTGATGGCCACCACCCTGCAGTCATTAGGGCTTGTCCTGAGAGCAAAAAGCAATCTGGTAGACAGACCTCATTCAAAAAATCCCTCCGACACCCATTAGATGTTTCTGAAGAGGAACGTGTAAAGATCTGTGCAGCTTAAATAGATAATTCCATGGCCAAAACTTCTGCCCACCCTTGCTCATTCCCAGGCAGACCATGCTGGAAAGGGATTGGCCTGAACATTATCAATCCATTGGTGATTGAAGTCAAGCACAGCAGAAAGATTTTTTCATGCAAGCACAAAGGGTNGTCACCACATGACTGAGCCATAGCTCTCTCTCTCATTTCCCCCAGTTCTCACCACAGTAAAGGGGCAGGAGGAGCAGAGAGGGTTCCTGCAGACAGCAAAGCAAACAGGAGACTGATGGGTTTGTGTGGCTGCTCTAATTCAGCCTTTAAATGTGACACTGATATTCCACTTTGACAGCTCAAGCTGCAATCCAGCTCCACACTAACAGAGCCAGAACTACCTATTCTCCCAATACCCCACGTGGCATCCAGGGTGAATTCAGCCTTTTCAATTTAAATCATTTCAAAGTAACCCAAAGAGTTTAAGTAGAAGAAGTGGTGTGCTCACTATGAAGGCACAACATAATNGAAAAAAAACCCCAAACATTAATATCCATCTTCAGTCAATTTTGAAAATTATAAAAAAATAAGTGTTCTGTCTCTGGCTGTGAAAAGCTTAATATGGTTTTAAAGTTTTCACTTCATAGCCAGGGGATTAAATTCTTTGAACACAACATGGTGTACAAAGAAGTCGTCTAGTCCTGCCAGGACCCGAGCAGTCTGAGGCATAAACAATCTGTCAGGAGATTGAGTCAAGGATATTATGATTCATGAAAAATGTTAAAAATTAATGGCAATTTAAGTGATCATTCCCACTTTTTAACCCCAGCACACATTGGTTATTACTTTTCTGCACAAAATACGGTTTGAACATTGGTTTTAGCTGCTTCAACTCAGAACTTAGTACAGGTTCTAAAGAGACCAAAAGTGCAAAGTCATTCACAAAAAAGTATGTGCTTCACTTCCTCTTGTTTTGCCCTGTTGCAAGGATCACTGAGCTTAAGAAGGGATTGGTCCAGAAAGTTTCCTCTGTTCTGGTTAAATTCCTTTGAAGTCAGTAGGAGTCAGCACACATGCTTGTGGGTACATTCATAATAATAACAAAAAAGTACTCAACCTCAGAGATACCAGGAAACAGAAAAACTTAAATAAAACTCTCTGAAAAGTAAGTGTGTTCATAGTGTATGTACATTGCAACCAACAAAAAAAGGAACTCTTTCCACACACTCATATAAATGGATGGGTAAAGGAAAAAAAAAACATTCCGTGGAAAGTTCAAAGGTTCAGCAAACATCTCCTTAAAAAGCTGTTTGCTCACAATTCCAAAGAAGAGTGAGCAGCTAAATTAGACTGTTTACAGTTTAGCTGTAATCCAGAATCAATGCAGTGACATTCAGACACTCAGTTGTTCTGTACATTGATCTTACACTGCATAGAGGTCATTAAGAAGGTGGTTTGCCTCTTGTGTGTCTCTTACTTACAGGCCTGTTGAAGTATTTCTGTTTGACTGCAATTAGGAAAGAAGGAATATTATCCACTAATCTATTCAAGTTCATCAAGCAAAGCACAGCAATGGAAATTATGTTCCTTTCTTACACCCTTTAGACCCTTGAATTAGTCAGAGAAAACTCTGGAGTGCCCAGTTCTTGCTCCTCTTTAGAAAATGTTATCATCTCTTCCACAAGGATCACCCAGCCCAGCTCTGCCTTGAGAGCACACATATTGTACTGTCTTGTTTTAATTATCTTATAAAATAAAAGAAATAAAATTCCAATCTTGCAAGAGAATATTTGCCTGAAAAGAATGTCTTAGCACAGCAAAGTAACACACACCAATAGTTGCTTTCCCCACTCAGACTCCACAAAATCCACAAAAGTGCTCAAGGGATATTTTGGATTTCTGCACAAAAGCATCAGAGCAGTTTGAGTGCAGCCAAGGAAGTGCCAGTTTCTCCCAGAGAGATTCCTGGATAACAGGAAGTGTTTCTTCCCTGGGAGGGTCGTCAAGCACTAGCACAGGCTGTCCAGTCACCATCCCTGAAGGTATTTCAAAAATGTCTATTTGTGGCACTTGGGGACATGGTTTGGTGACTGACTTGGGAGCACTGGGTTAACAGCTGGACTTGATGATCTTAAAGGTCTTTTCAAACCTAAAGGACTCCATGATTTTACTGGTCCAGCTTATCCCCAATCCAGATTAAAAAAAGCTGTGCTATCAAAATAAATAAATACAAAGGGGAAAAAACACCTCCTTATTTGTTCATGTCTCTGCCTGTACAAATTTCAAGCTCCCAAGTAAACAGGGGATAGAAAAGACAAGAGCCTATGGAATTTTCAGCACCACTTTACTTGTGAGGAGATAATGGATTCCCTCTGCAGCTTTGACTGCACACATGATGGCAGAAAATATATTTCTGGCATGAAATCACATAACCCAACCCACACATTTAAAACACGAAGAGCACAATTAGTGCTCCAGAGATGTTCGTGTGCCTTCCTTTACACACCCTGCCTTCACCAGAGGAGAAGGCAGATTCCTGTAGCCTGCCTACAAAAATAAGAAAATGGTCAGAAAAAGCAGAACATTAATTAGGAGGTTAGCCTGGACAGCCAGTCAGAGTCAATGGAGAGTTAAAAAAATAGAGAAAGTTGGCATCTCTGTCAATACTACCAATTACTTCTCATTTCCATAAGTCTTTCCCCCAAATCCATTATGTTGGCAGCCACAGAAAGTGAAATGGATTCTTAGAGAAGCCATCAGTGCCTCTATCTGCAGAATTAATGAAATTGCTGATCAATAAGGGTGTACAATGTCTGCCCCCCAACTCCCATCCCTTCTCTGCACTCTGGTCCTACTCACCCAGGTGGAAAAGTGACAGAGCTGCAAAATGAACCTGAGAGGACAAAACTGTGCAGAGCAGTGCTGCTGACCTCCACCTCTCTCACAGCTAAGCCTGTTGACATTACCAGTCTACTCAACTTCTGATTTTAAGAGAAAAATAAAAGGAAAATAAGCTGCCTGCATTCAAGTCAAGGAGTTTTTGCCTATGGTCTCAACAGAAACAAACAAACAAAAAAATCACCTATTATATTTTAAAAACGAGTATGCTTCTTGTGGATCATCTTGTTCTCATGGGAAGAGAATGAAAAGGCTTGAAAAAATCCTTAGCTAAGGCTCTAGAGAATCCCCAAAGGCTCACAAGCCTTCCTGATTCATCAGTGCACACATATGAGTGGGCTGTGGAAATCCACCCCAAAAATAGCAGCTGTTGCTCTGGGGGGCTTTGTCCCCCATCTGCCTACACACCACAATTTCTGTCATTCCTCCCCAAAACACCAGTGCATACTGCAGAGTTTATACACTCCTGTGCAATGCTGTGACAACAATATGTCAGCATTTTCTGTGGCAGGATGACAATGATGTTTTCCAAAATATTGTAAACAATGCAGAAACAGTTTTTGTCTTGCAATGCATTATGTTAGAAAAGTGACAGAAATCCCAGCAGCTTGATTCTCTGATGTGCTATGCACATCCAACCCCCAGCATATTGAAAACAAAGAACTGGAATTAGAATATAAAACAGGCATGGCTAATTCTTTCAAATAAAAAAAAAAAAGATGGATTTTCTCTTTAATAATATGGTTCAAATGTAAAACAACAACAAAAAATCCCAACCCTGCCTGTGTATAATGTTGTATGATAGTTCCTGGGTTCCAGAAGCCAATTTTTTATAGTGTAGTAGAGAAGTGCCTGTCCACAGTGTGAACACCATTCACAAGAAGTCAAAGATTCCCTGGCAAGTGCAGAAGAATGGAAATTAAGTGCTTGGTGCTACTTCTGTAATTTAAGATCCTCACACTGATACCACATGCAGCACACAATTCACTGTCAGCATTATCAAACCTCTAATCACACTTGCAGTGTTATTTGGGCTCCTTTACTTAACAATTTCCAGCTGAGGGCATTACATAACATTGCTGACATTCCATTAGTCAGTTCTGACCCAGGAGTCATGTCTTCAGAAATGGCCAGGGTGCTAGAAGATACTCATGCTAACTTCTCAAAAGAAACTGAGAATAACAGAGTAACAGAGAACTGGATAACAGCAGCACTCAGTGCAGCAGATGTCACTATTTAAAGGGTAAATACATATTCCTAAATTTTCCAATAGGTCTTTTACAGTAAAAGCCCAAGGCATGTTACAGTAACCACATCACAGCACCCGCAGAGATGAGGTCGCAGGACATCCATCACACAGAGCACAGAAGGTACTGGAGAGCAGATATCCCTCACATCACATCTATTTCCAAACCCCCAGCGAAAGGAGGGGCAAGCAGCAGGCACATCCATCTGTCCTGCTGCAGTTCTGGGTCAGTTCCCTGGCACAGCCCCTCAGCACCCCAGGATGTCCTTCCCCACTGCCGGGGTGGGGCCGTGGTGGGTGTAACACACACCATGCCAGGTGACAGGAGCAGCACTGGCACACTCAGCCCTTGGTGCCTCACAAAAGCTTTGGTGTCAAGCCTGTCGTAGTGAGGAGCACAGGACGGGCCACAGTGGTGTGGGTGAGCTCAGTGACAGCTGCAGAGCTGGTGCTGGAGAGGGGGACTGTGCTGGCCATGCCACACAGGATGGAAACAGCAACAGGGTGTGGCTCCAGCATAACCCACCCCAGGACATGCAGGTGCAATCCTGCTGCCTGGCTCAGCTGGGGCAGGCTGCAGGGCAGGGCAGCAGCTGGGACACCACCAAGCTCAACACACAACAGAATCACAGAATCACAGAATTTCTAGGTTGGAAGGGACCTTCAAGATCATCGAGTCCAACCCATGCTCCAACACCTCAACTAGATTACGGCACCAAGTGCCACATCCAGTCTTTTTTTAACCACATCCAGGGATGGTGACTCCCCCACCTCCCTGGGCAAACCATTCCAGTACTTTACCACTCTTTCTGTGAAAAACTTTTTCCTAATATCCAGCCTGTATTTCCCTTGACGCAGCTTGAGACTGTGTCCTCTTGTTCTGTGCGTTGCTGCCTGGAGAAAGAGACCATCACCCACCTGAGCAGAGAAACCCCAGCCCAGGCACTGGCCCAGGCTCCACACAGTGAGCTCTTCATTTGCAGCACAAATGACGACGCTCATTTGCATCACCCTCACTGTATTTTAAAAGCACTTTTCAGCATGAATTTCACTTCAAAGCTCAGTTCAAATCAAACCTTCTTGATGTGATTGAGTTCTGTCCTTTTCTCTCACATCCTTCATAGCAAAATACCTACATCAAGACACTTCAAATTGTAACACCCTTAGATGCCATTTCTCACCTCATGAGATCAGCTGCATCCTTTACTAAATGCTTGTTTTATATTTATTTCCTGCATGTTGATACTTCATCATGATTTCAGGTAGCAGTGCATTTAAAAGACAACATTATACATCAGACTTCTATCAAGTACGGCCAATTATGCAAATTCCTCCAAAAATTATTTTCAAAGAAAAAAAGGATTGATTGCAGAGATTTACCATTTATACAGACAGTGATTTAGGAGGGTATTTCAATTGCTAATATGCCTAACAAAGATGTGGGATTTGTTTGTAAACTTCAGGCCTACAAAACTGAATGTCAACACCAGATAATTATCATGTCCTATCCAAAATGCTAAACTTAATCGAAATACTCTTTGTAGAAAATCAACAGTCAGCATTACTCTTAATGAAAGTTGATTATGATGCTGCCTGGATGTAAAAAGTAAGTGCCAGCCACACAAGTACCACCTGCCTCAAGCAAAAACAATGCATAATTTCTCATCCCTGCCTGGCACGAGCAGTATGACAATGGCATTGCATTTGATCAACTCCACAGATGTTGGTGCTTAGGGCACAGGTACCAAACTCGTTTGGATAAGGGCCAGATTTCATATTTAATTGTGGCCTCTATGCTCAAGCATTAATTCAGGACACCATACACTCTTCAGCTTCCATTCTTCTCGGGAACACACTTCACAATAAATGACTAACTGTTTTTTCAGCAAAATCTTGTGATGTTTACCTGGAAAATTTTTAATGCTACTACTAAACCTTTTCTACTTGTCCTCATCCTTCTCTATTTCCCCATTCTCTTCCACCTTGTAGTCTCTCCTTTGGCTTTCTTCTCTCTTTTCCTGCTCTAATCTTTTAACAACAGTTCAGACATTAGAAGTCAGTGTGTTGAAGTTGACTTGCAATTTCATTAAGGGTGCTCTGTGCTGCTGTAAGCTGATTTCTCACTCCTGAGACCACCCTAACTTGGAAATATAACAAATCTACACATTACTTTGCACAGAATTTCCTGTTTAATTTGCTAATCTCTCTCTGGTGTTAAGATCACAAAAAAGAACAATTTAAAGTGCCATAACCCGGGAGCAAACATATATCCTGTTTCCATGATTTTCATGGCAGTCAAATCCTATTTGAGTACAAATACACCTTTCCTGGCATATCTCTTCTGAAAAATTTGCATTTTATACCAGAAAAGAATTATCTTTAAATTGTGAGGAGTCACAAATATTTCAGCCAAAATCCAAGATGGTTTTCTTCTCAAATGTTTTAATATGATTTACAGGAACTCTTCTTTCATTGCTATTCATTCCCCTTCTCTCACAACGTGGTTGGTGGGAGATGCCTCCTGTACTGGCCTGTGAAAAACACCCAAATCATCCAGGAAAAATGTACATTGTGCAAGTCTTGATGTGCAGTTTGCAACACCCAAGAGTCTTCTGCTTTATCCTGCACTCAGACCACAGGAACTAAACCAAGCCTAAGCTACACAGCTCTTGCCCAAAGAGGGTGGGAAATGCCTTTTGCACAGTAACCAGTTTACAGGTGAAGAGATATTGTTGTGAAAATACTTCCTATACCATGCCAAACATTTTATCATTGTATGGCTTGAGTACCAGGATTCTAATTTACCAGAACAAAAAAGGCAAGGCAAGCTCTGGTGATTTTTGCACAGCTCTACCATCCACCAGAAAACAAAGTAAAAAAATCCAGAAATTACTAATAACTTCCAAATTACCTCAGGAATAGACATTGCTGTGTTAGAAAAATGTAGGGGGGATCATAAGAATGTTTATGTCTTCCACTAGGAAGCCTCAACACACTGCAATAACAGTTAGATGCAGTTTCTTAAATAATTGGATCATAACACATAAACAAGCAGCAGCATTTTAAGGCATGATATTTGCATTTGTTCCACAATAATAAATACATTTGCCCCATTCTGTTTTAAAACTTATCCTTCATAAAACAGAGAAATCCAGTTTCAAAATCAACAGGACAAAAGCTGCATGACTGTTGGGAGCAGAGGGGACCCGTATTTCCGGGCTGGATAAAAAATCCATCTCACCTGCTGAGTCCCCTGTGAGGCCTCGGAACTGGGACATACCAACAAGTTTGGGTTGCAATTGTTTCCAAAGTTATTTGCTCTTCTCTGTGCTTGTCTCTCCCTTCCCATTGTGCTGTGCCAACATTTGATCCTTGCAGCACCCCACACCATGTCCTACGAGCTCCCTGTGTATTCCATGTCTGCTGGATAGAGGCTGCTCCTCCTGCTGCGTGCCATAAACAAAGAATCTGCTCTTACTCAAAATAGTTTATTCTCCCAGTAGGAACAAGACATAACAGAAAGACAATATTAAAATAGACAGTGTTAACATATGTCTCTTACTTGGAGATTGCTGTCTCCTGGGGATAGCCAAGGCAGCCTTAATTTTCCGAGCAACCCAAGGAAGTGTGTGCACATCTAGGACATCTCCCTCCAGGACTCCCCTGTGCTGGGCAAGAAAATCCTCTTAACTATCTCCCACAGGAGAGGGATTGACCCCTTTCACGTCTGTGACTGCTCAGGGTTTCCTCCTCCTTAACCAAACAAGTGGAATAAATTCAAGGGGAGGTCAGTCTGAAAACTTGAGGCCTCTCTCTGTTCTGCAACAAGCACCAGCCATCTCAAACACTCCTCTTTATTCCCATCCTGTCTGTCAAGAAACCCCCTTTAAGTAAACTCACATGTTCCTACAGAAAAGGAGCATTAACTTTGGCCAGCAAGGTATTCCTTGGTTTTGCTCAACCATCACCACACTTCTACCAGAACCATTTCTGTTCCACATGCCTACACTTAAAAGTGTCAATCCCAAAACTTCCTTCTTCTGACAATGAGAACACAAAACAGAAAAGCATGCTGGCTTTATGGTACAGATGATGCTTTTTAAATACAGACATCAAGCACCAGAGAGCCAAGAAAATGCCATTTTTAACAGGATGAAACTGGTGGTTTTGTCAGAGCCATTAAGAAAGTTACAAATGAAATACTCTGGGTGCTTTGCACCTATACCAAAGAACTGTGGTTTGATAACACCATCATCTCCCCTCACTCCTTTTTCCCTGAAAGATTTAGTATCCTGTGATACCTGGCTTCTCCTTTTCAGCCTTTGTATCACTGTCTTGAATTATATGTGCATATTCCAGCAAGTAAGGGGAAAAATATTGCCTTCTGTTTGCCCTTAAGCTATTTACAGGTCAATTTTAATGATGGACATGAGAACTAAGAGTTTGCCTGAGGGTTTGAATTCCCAGCTCCGTCTGACTTCCAGGCAGTCCCCAACCCCTTTGAAATTCGCAGCAGAGTTACCATTTCAAACAATGTTTCCAACATTCTTTAAACAAAAGAAATCATACAAAAACCCTCAAAACCAAACCGAGCCTGTGTCAAACAATTTATGCAATTCTCAAGAAATGAAAACCGAGCGAAAACATGAATAATTGAGTAGGACTCTGTTTCCTAAAGTCTCATGGAATATTTCCTTTGTCTGACACTCCCTGGGGCCTGTGCTACTGAAAACACTGTCAGTTAAAGCTGTTCCATTTCCAGGAGCTGCCTCAGGAGTGAGAGCAGAGTATTTATGGCTGTTGTCACACATCCTGCTCTGAAAGGAGAGAACTCATCTCCTGGCTGCCACTCACTTGGGCACACCTGAAGGACCACGAGGTCACCCCCTCACCACAGCAGCCAAAGGAGCATCAGCAGCACTAAAACAAGGGGCAATCACAGCTCTGGCAGGGATTTGCTCCTGAGGAGCAGTGTGACCAGCAGGAGCAGGGAGGTCATNGAGGTGTTGGAGCATGGGTTGGACTCGATGATCTTGAAGGTCCCTTCCAACCTAGAAATTCTGTGATTCTGTGAGAAGGCACCACCAGCTGCACTGGTGCTGAGGCAGGGGTGGTTTGTGCTCTGGGCTTCAGCACCCAAGCTCCAGGGCACACAGGAGCACTGTGGGAAGTGGGTTTGTTGAGAATTCTCAAAGCCTGGCAGAAGGCTCACGTGGTATGTATCTGTATGCAAACATCGAGATAGAAAATGCTGATTTAGAAATGCCATGGAATAGGACAGACATTATGGAGAGAGAAATGGAACAAGAAACGAGTTCCAAAGGATGGCCTTGCAAATAAGACTGGATACTTTGGAGAACTAGAACAATGAAAGGTGCATTGTAGTAAGACCCACGAAGGGTAATTTTAGATGATTGGCTTTATGGCATCAATGGCGTTGTGTGGCAAAAGCTGATAGGCCAAGAAACACTTGTAATGGATTGTAATTAAGAAATAGTTGGCTTCTGATTGTGATGGCATGAATTGTAACATCTGTATTGTCTCACCCTTCACATGAGACTGAAAATGAAATAGAAGTTTTTAAAACACCTCTCAGTTGCCCCATCTCTGGGTCTGAAAAAAGTATAATCCGACAAAATCGGTGCCCCTACGTGAAGCAAATAACTCAGCTCATTTGTCCAACTTGTAAAAAACCTCCAAAGTAATTTTTAAAAAAGTGTTGTTTAAAATGCTGTTAAAAAACCCGTAATCCCAAAACTATAACTCTTCCAAAAAGAGCAGTTAGATTCTTACCCTCATCGCCAGTTCAATTAAAACAAAAATCCGACAATATTTGCCTGTTGTTCAACATCAAGTGAGCCTCAAAAAACATAATAAAACACAAAATGTCCAAAATACCTAAAAATGTTTATAAATGTTTATAAAAACCTTAAAAATCCAGTCAAATCTAATTCTTATTTCCCACAGAGCATCACACGAGGACTTCAAAATCCAGATTCAACCCTTCTGTGAGAATAAGCCACAAAAATATGAATTATGCCTTGGGATGCCCATGGTAGGGTGCTCAGATCTGCCTTCTCACCAGCCAGCACACAGCCACACAACAGGTGTGGCAAAGATTAAGGTAATATTTATGCTGAATAAATCTTCTGTAGGAAACTGTGCCAAAGGTGGAAATATGCATATAAATTCAGCTATCCCCAAGCAGCTGTACCCTCCTGCTGAGACACACAGGGAAATTCACACAAACACCTCGTGAGATCCCAATTGCATCAAAAAGTTACCAACCCCTTAGGCCACCATGACCAAGGCTGCTTGATCTGTGCCATTGCCACTGACTTCATCAAAGGGGAAAAAATAAAATCTAAAACTTGGTTTAGTTCAACTGAAAGATTCTGACTCAGACAAGGAAGGCACTCTTTTTTAAATTATAGACAGTCTTTTTCTTTTGACCGCTCACTTTTCTTTCCTTGATTAAAAGGGAAAGATTTTCCCCCTGTGACTTCTGAAAGGTAGTAAATATCACACTCAGGGTGATCCAGAAGTGCTCTACAAGCACAAGTCAAGTACTGGCTGCCTGGACTTTTTATGACAGCTGTAGACCTGGTCTCAAGGTTTTACATTTGTCACTAAAATTAAAAGTGAAATATTACTGAGCAGTTTCTGCTGCAGTCCCATTTCAAAGGTGATGTTTCTTGTAGAAATTAATTCTTTATTTATTTTGGGGTCCAAACCATTTCTTCCTATGTCAGTACTGTTTTCTAAAGGTCTGAATTTTAAAAGAAAAATTCTTTCAGGGGAAGCTTTTGTTTTATGCTGTCTCATCTCTTCTGGCAACAGTTACAGTAACTAGAGAGTTGTTGTTTTCTTGGTTTGATTTTGTTTTAAAAGAGAAATTGTTACCAATATGTCACTGAGAATTCATCTAACAGAGCCCTCAATGAGTATATTTAAAGGGGAGAGGAAGAGATTGCAAGAATGAAGGATGTGAAAGAACTGTTATTATGTTGGTGTAAGCAGCTATACATCATTACTTAGCTTAACAACTGAACTATAAAAAAAGATATAGCAATATCTTTATAGCAATAAACATATTTTGTGAGACATAATTCTGTGTACCTGAGACATGGCCCTCTTGGGCAGAGCATGAATTTAGATTATGGAAATATTACTTACTCCTGAACACTTCCTAAATGTCTCCAGAAAAACAAAACATACATCTCTCCAGCAATATCGACAGAGTTATTATTAAATATTATATGAAAGTGGCTGTAAACAACCTAATATGACAGAGTGTGCTCTACGTAAAAGATTGTGCACACATTACTGGAGGGGGAAAAAAACCCCAACAACTGAAGGAGTATTCTGACATCATCTGCTCTTTTTTTTTTCCCCCCTTAATAAAAAAAATTGGCCTCATTGATCTTACAAAGCATTTAAGGCCACATTTCAGCACGTGGCTAACACATGGCCAGGACCCAGTGGCTGCCAGGACTCAGTGATGGAGCAGGGTGCTGTCACACCTGGGGAGGTTAGAAAAGGCACTTTGCTGCCTCTCTCCCCCTTGCACTGACTGGCACGAGGAGCAGCAAGGCTCCCAGGAAGGTGTGCCAGATTATGGTTTTATTTTGCAGGGTGTAGACTGAGCAGAAAACCAGCAGGCATCGGGAAATGCTGGTTTTAAAAAGTCAAAATGTTGCCAGTGGTTTTGCCTACAGGCCTCCATTCTGTGTGAGACAGCAATTTCCAGGTCCCACTGCCTTCAGAATGGGGTAGGAGAGAGGTATGGAGAGCTGCCTCTCCCAGCCCAGCTCTGGGAGCCACTCTGCTATTCAGAGTGTGAGGAAAAACCTGCAAATTTCTGACCCCCTCCACGATTTACACCATGAGAGGCTGATACCTCTGTACTAGGAGCAGCCTTTGCAGACTGAGACCCTGCAATCTGACAAATTTCTGGGGCACTACCCCTTCCATGGCTCTCTCCCCATCTCTCTTGTGCTGAGGACAAGGTCCTTGGTGCTTCCCCACCCCAGCAGCAGGACAGGCAGCGAGCCCTGGTGCCACTCACCTGCCTTCACCTTGAGAGAAAGCTGTAAAGACTGGAAATACAGACAATCCCTCTTCTGCACATCAAATTTCATTACTTTTGCTCTGCTGATCCCTACCTGGCCCCCAGATAAAAGCATCCTTTCCGTACAGTAAGTTGGGAAAATACCCCAGGGAATGAATGGAGAGGCAGGGTTTGAATGGAGAGCTCTGCACCAAGAATTTCATGGCTCTCCTCAGGGAGCAGAATCTGCAGTGACTCAGGTGAGCCAATCAACATTGCTCAAATTATACAAAATTCATCCAACCTGGCAGTGAGCCCCTGATGAAGAATTAGTCAAATAAGTTATAAAAAGAAATTCAAATGCATCAGACTACTGCCACCTGTTTGCGAGAAATTTATGAACAAAAATGAAGTTTCATGAATAAATTATTCACAAGTTATCTCCCCGTTGCTTTTCATTAACTTTGATAAAACACACTTTCATCCCTTTCCCTTGCAAATCATTCGGACAGATCAACCTTTTCACTCAACATATTTTAACTAAACAGTAATAAATCCCGAGCAACCAAGCAGTCTTTATGCTAAGAAACCAGTGCCTATCGCAGCCTGTGTATAACAATCTGGGTTTCATTTCTTTGCTGAGCAAAACCAATTCCATTTCTAGAACACCATCACTGGTAACAGACATTTAATAGGCTGGCTTTCTCCAATAAGCTGTATCTTTGAAATAAATCTTGCTGACTCTAACGCTTATAGAAACACTCTCTGGGTGTGCTGTGAGACACTTCTAATATCTACATCCCAAAACACCCTTTCCAATATTGTGGCAAAGAAGACTTCATGAACAATATCGAATTCAGTCCATCAGGTTATTGCATTAAGTCTGTGTCTGGCTGCTGGAAGGCAGCCTGAGTTTCCTCTGACTCTAAAACAGCAGAATTAGCCACAGATTCCATCCCTGTTACCTGTAGTTTTAACACCTGCATGTGTCAAACCATAAGACATTACAGTATTGTTGTTAAAAGGAAATATATGGAAGCTTAATCTAGCCTTAAACCAATATGCAATTATCTATGAACAAAGATGTGTGTGACAACTGAGGTCCAAACAAAGGTGCTGGGCTTCACATATTCAGCAATTTCTCACTGTAGCAAAGAATAAAAGATGCAGCTCTGCTTTGCCCTAAAGTCCATCTCAGCCCTGGCTGCACAGCAGCAACTGCAAGAGAACAGAAATATTCACTCAGTACAACAGAGCCCAAAGCCCAACAAAGTCAGGGGCCAGAGAAGAGGGAGCAACAGCTGCTCCTACACCATGATGGTGCTGCCACCAAAAATCTCTTAAAATTATGTATCATCTTGCAAGGGCCTTATTACAAAACCGAATCATGCAAAACCTAAGTTTTACAAACACTTCAAACACATGAACCTTTTATTCCTTACACACAAGCCACGAGAGATATGTACCCATCCACTATGTTTGCCTTAAGCAACTCATTACAAATGAATAAAGTCATTCATAAACACCAAAATGCAAATGCTCAGGCTGTAATAAGCAACTGGTTTTCTCCAGCTGCAATACACATTACACAAAATTGTTCAATTTACATCAATTATTCTGAACAATAGAAACAAAGTCATTACAGAGAGCACTGCCCAAGTAACATTCTGCTCCATTATTTAGATGACATTCACCAGGATGGCAATCCAACACTCCCTTCTCCCTTCATTATGGTTCTAATCAACATTACATCATCACCCACAAAAAAAAACAACCAAAAAAACCCCCAACAACAAACCTTTAAACAAGATCACCATCTGTAGAAATACCTTGGGTAATTCTGGTTTGTAATGCCACTGCTGTATTTAGTGCAGAGAATCTGAGATGGGTGAGATAAATTAATTCTCCCTCCTCATGGACAGTAAATATTAGGAGTGAGGAACCTTTGGTATGTCTCATGCATCTGCTCTATTTCTCAGTGTTTATCAGCCTCTCATCTGTTCACCCATATGGGCTGCCTCATTTTTATAAGGAATTACTCAATATTAGAGATTCATGTGCTGGAACGTTCCATGCACTCTTGATATGATGATTATAATTAGATGTGTGAACCAAATTGATGCTCGTGAAACCCTGAACAAATATCCTGCATAGCCACACAAGAGCTTCAAATTTTAATAAACCCTAATTTATGTTTGGAGTGCTAAAACACTAATAATACCAAGGAGTAATTTGCTGGCATTTAAAAACCCTATTAAACTAAAATATGTTAACATAAACCTGTTGTTAGCAGGGAATAACCAGTTGTCACCTAGAACACTGTTCGTCTTCCACTCCACTCTGGTCTGAAAATTCAGGCAGCAAATAGAGTCACTGCTTGGGAAAATCTTGTCATATTGCTGGTGACCCTAGAAGTGATTTTTTTCTTGCTTTTCTAATACAACCAGTTCCACCCATTCATTACCCAGACATACTTTCAGTGACACGGTCTGACCTTTATCACCCAAGTGATTGCTCGGGAAAAAATCTTTGCCTGCAAACATCCACGTACTCCTTAGTGAGTGACAGGGTGGCACTGGGACACGGCTGCCACGTCCCCATCTCGCTCTGACCCCTGGTGACTCTCCTTGCTCAACATGTCAAACAGCAGCTGGAGCCAAGTTACACAGAAACCCTGAGAGTGGTCACAGGAATGACACCACACTGAAATTCACACAGCACTGAAAATGTTTTTCCATGAAACTTTATCTGTGTGGCCTAAAGAGTGAGAGGCTGCAGAGCTTTCCTGTCACACCCTGCTTCCAGCCCATAGCCAGGCCATGAAGTGCTACCAGCTCCAACCTCATTATTTAACTCTTATCTACATCACTCACCACACTCAACATTTTTGTGACAGTTCCGAAGAAATTTTGTTTCTTCTGCTTTGTTAAAAAAGAAATGAACAGAAAAAAATAATCTCACCACTTTGTCTTCTATAGTTTAGGGAAAACTTCTTTTTCACTCCTTTAAAGCAATTTCAACTCTCAGGATGAGCTCTGTGCTTAGATAAATCAAGGGCAGCAATGACTGGGTCCATAATTCCCTCTTTAAGGGAATCACAATTATGATCATGGGTTCTATTCATGGGGTTCATATGTTTCCAGGTATAAAACAGAGGCCCACAGCATCAGGAGCTTACTTGTGTATCAAAGCAACAACATATTCAACTACAAAATGAGCAACTACAGTGTGTCAGCATGCAATGGTGATTTTTTAAAAAAGATTAGTAGGTCATTTGAAAGGAAATGTAACCAGTTTAATAAACTTCTCTTTAAGGACATCCATTCAAAGCCAGACATGCTTTCTCCAAGTGAAATTTTAAGTATAAAACAAAAGACAGACTTAAGAGATTAATTCCCCAAGATCCATCCAAAATGTCTATTATTGATTTTCATAAGCAGCTTTCAAACTGGCAAGGATTTTTTTATCACATATACTTTCTATTCTCACAGCAGGATCATGACACATACACAAATTAATATTTTTAGCCAGGACAAAGTACCACACACTCACAACCCAACTGAGCAGCCCCAATCCCACCTCTTCAGCAGCAGTCTGGTGCTCTTATCTGGTGACCACGGACAGGCAGCAGAGGAGCTGCCCATGGTTAAAAATCAGAGGTAACTCCTGACTGGGTGAAATGGGCTTTTGGTTTCAATTGCAGTGACACTAAGAACAGGTGAACAGTGAGAAAAAATCCTGTCTGAGGCATAGCAGACAGCTAATTACTGGGTGGGAGATTGATAGAACCTGTTAAACAAGCAGAGAAACTTTTTAATTAAAGCTATTAGAAACATAAACCCCTGCTTTGAATTCTAAGGGAAAAAGGCTTGTCTGGGTTCTGGGTTGTTTGTTGTTTATTGTTTGGATGGTGTTGGTGTTGGGTTTTTTGGGTTTGGGGTATTTTTTTTCAGGGGGAGGCTGCTAGTGTGTTGAAATTTTATATAGCCAGAAGTCAATCCCCTTCTTTATTAGCTCCTGGTTTGGATAATGAACATACTAATGAGTTTTCTTGGCTTGGCAGTGAGTGATTGTTTTTTAAAGTTGTAAGTGAGGCAGCTGGTAGCTGCTCTGCAGAGGGGAATTCATCTGTGCCTTACCCACAGCACCACATCCCTCTAGTGAGCTCCAGCTCCAAACAAATGCTACATCAAAGACTCAAGATAATTTGTGCTGCTTCATATCCTTGGTGTAAGTTTCCAGCAATTATTTTTTTTTGTAAAAAAGAATAGAAGTTTCATAGCAATTAGACAGCCAGGTTTAGGAATTTGAATATTAAAAAAAAAAAAGTATGGGAATCAATGAACTCCCTATCATGATTATTTTATTATCTGTGTATACATTTATATTTATATCTCTTCACAAGAGAATTTAGGCATTCCTTTGGAATGCATATATTTATGTGAGTGCATGTGTGATGGTATATATATTTTCACAAGAATCTGAGTGTGCAGTATCTTGACAAACCTTTTAAATTTTAATGCTTAATTTCATACTGACATTTTAGTTTCCTGTGAGAGGTTCTGAACGTGACAGGAATTTCAGCAGTGCAAAACTGCCAAAAGGCTTTTACCTGCTTGAAAAAGAACTAATAGAGCTATTATTGTTTAATAAACAATATGCCTGTACCCCAGATAGCTCCTCTGAATGAATTGAATGTCCCAGAGGAATCGGATTCAGCATCATTTTTAGATGAGATTTGCAGTTCTTCTCGTGAATGAAATTTTTTTTTTCTTTTTAAGCAGGAGATGCTTAATTGAATGTAATTAAATCACTCTACAATCAACACAGGTTGTAATAGCAAGGTACTCCTTGATGAGTTTCATAGAGTTGTGTTAGTGAAAAGCAGGTGAGAAAAGCAATGGCCCCAGCTCCTAGGTACACATGGCAATTTCCTCATCAGCAGGGATTTGGATAATATTCATGAAAACCATTCTGATGCATTTGGGTTTTGTTGGGATTTATTTTGTCTGTCCCGGTCAAATGAGACTGATATATATTTAAAAACTCTTCTGATTAACGTTGCTGCACGTATTTATGAACAACACCTTTGCAACCTCTTTTATTCTGCCTTCAGCTGCATAAGAGTCTTACTGACTTGTACTTTGATACTCAGTAATAGTCACCAAAAGACTCATGTAATTTTCATTACACTAACTCGACAGGGATCATTTAACAGGCACAAACCTGTCCCTAGTTTTTAAAGGAGACCTGCAAAACCTTAATGCTGCTGTGGATTCATATAGGTTAACACATCTCCACTTAGTGCCTGATTTGGATGTCGTTTGAGGTCAGGATTTATATTTGATGGAATCAGTGACATTCAACAGAAAAATCTGAGTATTTGTACAGAAATAAAATAAACTCCAATTGCAATAATCTAAACTTAAACCTGATTTCCAGAGCAACACGGTATTTATGTTGTTTAATATCACTGCTCTTTGAAAGATGACAATTGCTTTTTATCTGCTTTGCATATATCTATCCTGCTAACTGCACATTTGGAATAGATGTATTTATTCCTTTCCAGACACCCAGGACAGGCTGCAAAGCCTGTACAAGTGCTCCTACTGAATTCTTATCTGTGTGGATAGAGTCCATCAACAGTTACAGCAACAAGAATACAATGTAAGCTAGTCACCTTTGAAATATTTTGAGGTCAGCTCAAGAAATAACCAAAATCAGGGTTAACAGTCCCCAGCTTGGTAAATCACTTTGGGATTTCTGAAGCCTTCCTAAGCAGCAATTTCTTGTAGCCAAGTCTGCCTATAACTTTTAATTTGTTTTAGCAAAAGCAGCTCTCTGGTCTTGCTTTACCTTATTTTCCGTCTAGTGAATATTCACCAGAAGAGACCCCATAGGCTCTGTGGGGGTAAATCATGCAAGCTTGGAGAACACTGCCTGTTATGAGGACAGTCACTGCCAGTAAATACCACTTTAGTGAGTTGTTAACTGAGAACTCTATGCAATACACAGAAAGTTTGGCTTCACGTGACAAATTGCAACACAGCAGCATATTCTCAACTAAATCACACCATGGTCCTTCACACTATATCAACAAAACTGAGAGGAGGATAACATTTGGGATTCTGTTCAGAGCTCCCATCCTGGCTCTCTTTAGAGGTACTGTATAACAACTCTGAAACTACTGATCCATTCTCACCTCAAGGCAGTTTTCCTACAATTCTGCTTTTATGGTGGCACTAAAGTCTCCATGTACCAGCAGCTTCCACTAGTGTGGAAGTTTTATTATCCAGTGAGAAAAGTGCTGATACACAAAATTACTGCAGGTTTAGCCCCTGCTAAATTGGCACTGCTGCATCTGAAGCTGATCTGAGTCTATAGACTGGGGAAATTGAGAGTAGTAATATGACAGATTTGATTGATTTAAGCACTAAGCTGATTTTAGCAGTGATGAACTGATCATAGTTTCCCCCTTCCCTACCCAAGAATGGTTTTGTTTTCTAAAATGACTTTCAGGCTTTAGCTTGGCTGCAAATGTGAGAACTCCAGAGCAATTTTACTCTTTGTTTCTTTTCAACACTTCTTTTCAACAGTCAAGCATCATTTCTTACTGGCCCTTTCCTAAACCTAATATCAGGTCATTCATGCAAGTATTTAATTTTGTTTGCATAGTTTTTCTCTTTCAGTAAATTAATGAATTATTTTGACAGTTTCATAAATCAGACACTTCAAAAAGTATTTTTATTAATATGCCCTGAAAAAGGCCATGACATTTACAAAGACAAGAGAAAAAGTTACACTTTCATGAACTTAATAACTATTGCTGCCACTGGATTCTTAGAGAACCGTTTTCATCAGAAGGATAAAATAAAAGTTATTTCAACAAACTACATATAACCAGCCACTTTTAGAGATTTTGTGATTGCATACAAAAACTCCATCAACTGCAGTTACAGAGACATGTGGGAAACAGAGTATAAGTTTTAAAAAATGTCCTTGTAGACCAAGAATTCAAAATATTTGTTATTTCTAAGCTTTAAAAAAATCCAAGAGCCTAACTTCCTGAAAATCAAATCAACACTTCAGTTAGAATAAATTCCAAAAAAAATTTTAAAAAAGTTCTGAATAATGATATGATCTCAAAATGGGCACACACTGAACTGCTTAAATCAGCATAATGAAGCATTGAAATATCCCTTTTAAAAACTGAATTTCCCTTAAATAAGGTTAGCAGCACCATAAACAAAGATCCAGGAATTGTCCCTAGAAAAAGGGTCCTGAAAAGGTGAAAAAATGCTTTAAGAACTGGCGTACAGCTACTTTAGCAGGAAAGAGTTCAAAGTGTGGGGGCTATCTCCTTCAGCTGCGTCTTACACTGCCTCCCCACTCCCACCCAAACATTCCCAGATCATTCCTTAGTGGGTTATTGAGCACAGCATCTTTGGAGCAGACTCATGAGAAGGCTCAAGAGGGTAAGAAAGCAGGACCCTTGCTTTTTTTAATAACAAACCTTCAGCTCCTTGAAACCGTTTTACTGCTTTATGCTAAAGCCCTTGGGAGAAGATGCTCAAGTAGTTCGTTTACAGAATCAAGAAGAATTTTTTTAAAAAAATAAAAAAATAATAAATTCATAGTGCAGAAAAGAAACATTTATCTCAAATAGTGCCTGCTCCAGCTGTGCTTGACAGAGGGTCCTGGAAGTTTTTGAGTTTGCCTGAAGCACTGAGTGTAATGAGGTGGGTGTCACCAACACCTTCTTACAGTAGAACCATCTGCAGGGGGGCTGTGCAGACCCGGGGAGAGCAGAACAGCTTTAGAGCAGCTGGGACACCTTGCCCATGGGCACAGAGTGCTTATCTCCCCAAAAACCACCGCGTTTCCCTGCTGAAATGAAATTATTGCCAGCACTTCAACGATCAGAAATAGAAGCAGCGCCATGTGGAAAGCTGACTGCGAGGCAAAAGCCCGGAGCTGCACGTTGGTGCCAGGCAATAATGCAGCACCACGATCAGAGAATCATCTTCCCTCAGCCTGCAGCCTCGGCCCCGCGGAGCTGGAGCTGCTCCTGCAGCCTGCACCGGGAGGATTTACACAGACACACCCCAGCGTGCTTCTCTTGCCATAACAAAGGCACTAAAACTTCCTCTGCTCTCCACTGACTCGGGCGTTTATCCCAGACAACGAGACATAGATCAAAACCCTGTAAAACCCATAAGACCTCGGATAGCAGGCACCATACCCATATAATTCTTCCTAAGTGGCAGAGCTGCCAAATCCTACCTAGCACAGTTCCAGCACTGCTCTGAGATTAGCATGAGGCTGAGTGAGATGCATCTGCATTTTTTTAATTCCTGGTTTTTTAAAACCAAACCATAAAGAAATCTTTTTTCTAGCTTTATTAAATCAAATGTACATGCAGGGAAAATAAAAGTACAGATGCATCATTTGAATACACAAATACAGTTTCCACAGAGAACTGTGAATCAAGGTTTCTTCTGCTGTTATAATTTACAATTACTTATCACGTTAGCTCCTAATTGTCTTTTCAGAGTGCACTCAATTACAAAATTAGAATCGTTATCTTCCTGTAACAGCCACCTTCTAGACAGATCCACATAAAATGTGCAAATTGACTAGAAGAATATTTTTCCTTATAATGTTCCTGTTCACCAAAAGGTTGTCCTAAATCCAGGCTTAAGTATGTTTTTGTTTTTCTGCTAAAGAAAACAAACCAACTGCTTTCTGGAAGTGGCTTATTAGCCGTTTGCTTATACAGAGACCAGGTGGTGTCACGGATTAATTCTTTCACACAAAATCATAATTTTGCCTTATTTTTTTAAGACCAGTTTTTGGCAGTAAGGCATTCTCAATATCCCCCAGCAATCATTCACTCCAAATGATGGAGGAAGAAACAAAACATTTCCTATTTCATCGTTTCCCCGTCTCTTTTTAAAAGCAGGGGGAAATTCTCAAGGTTTTGTTCAAGCCCCTTGTTTTATGGATGCGGTCATCCACTTCAAAAGGGCTGAAACAATTAGCAAAAATCACTTCCTGCTTTGACTGAAGCATTAATGGGTACTCCTCACATACCACTGAGTCATGCCTAGCAGGAGGGTAAAACAAAAGCACACCAAAATCCTCCCCATCTTTTGAAGGAGGCTGTTTTCCCCAGCTCATCAAACAGGATGAAATGCAGAGCCGAGGCTGCCAAGGCCCAGGGCTGGATGCTTTGCAGCTTTAAACACGTCTCAAATACTCTGGATGCATTGTGATCGAGAAAATAAAACCTGAGCACCTTTCAAAGCCTGCCAGGAGCAAATCTATGTTTCATCCAGAGCAGGAAAACTTTGACATCCTGCAAATTCAAGCGGTAATAGCCTGTGAAAAAGGACAGTTAAATATTAATGCCTGTACAAATAACAGGCCGTATTCATTTGGAGTGCCATTTAGTTCCCTCTTCCATGCTCTCCTGAATGTATTTGCATTTTCTTCTTAGAGTAGACCTAAGGCTTTCCACCCCAGCTCATAAAATAGTTTACCACAGCCCAGTTTTTCACGTCTCTCCATTGACACACAGGTGAACACTCAGGCACGAGGGGCTGAGTGCCAGCACTGCCTCAGAGCTGTGTAAAAGGAGTCTGCACACACCTGCAGATTTGCACATCAGTGTCAGTTCCCCTGGTGTGGGAGCCCCTGTTCCTTGCTCAGACCCTGTCTGGGCACAGCTCCCAGAGGAGAGATCCTCACTGCCCCCTGGGACGGGCTCAGGGCTGCACACATCCATGCACCAGCTGGATAAACAGCGTTATGTGGTGGAAATGAGGCTCCACCTCCTCTGCTTGGAGACTTTTGTAGCCTCATCCCAGTGCACAGGAGAAAAGTCTATTTCTATCAATGCCTGAAAGGAGCTGCACAGAGAGCTCCAAAACACAGAGTTCCCCAGCAGAGCTCCTGCCTGACACCAGGGTATTGTGTCCAGATTTAGGGTTCAACCTCCAAGCAGCACCAATTTCTCAACATCTCTTTTTGGCTGCTTATCTCAAAATATTCCTGTTTTGGGAAAGATTAGAATGAAGGGAGGTGGGTTGTTCATGCACCAGTTCAAAGTCACTGGGAGTCTCTCGCTGGACTTCATGGTTTTAACAGCGAAGAAATGGTGCAAAGGGATTTTTAGGATGGTACACGTGGATAAGTAGCACAATTCTGTCAGTCTGGCACTGTGTGTTGCAAGAAAAGGTATGAGAAAGATGAGTGGAGCAGACAGCAGAACTGCAACTCTAAATGACAAGAAATGCATTGGAAAGAAGGAAAAATTCCACAGCTTCAAGTGAATAAAAATTTTAGTAGCTTTCAGATATGACCAGAACTCCCAAGGAAAGCCCAGAGTTGTGTTTGGGTAACCCTTCATTATCACACATTTAACCCACTTTTTCCAGCCTTTACTTTCCATGACATTTTTGCCATTTTGTAATTTCAAGGTAGCTGCATAATTTTGCATGCATTTAAGGTAAGTGGTTGATCATTATTAATTCCATTGGCATTCTCAGTGCTAACAGTAACCATTATTAACCTATTTGACAATATTGCAGATTCCTTCAGCATTAATGTGATTGTAATATGTAAATCCATAGGAATTCAATTGTAAATTACCATTATTCAATGTACTTAGCTTCAATGCATAATTCTGCAATTTGTGCAGAGATGAAATTACATGTTGACTCATAAGACATAACTTTTCAGGGCTTCATAAAACCAAAGGTGAACAATTTGTACCTATAATTATATTAAAATGTAAGTGAAATATATAATGCAGCTACATTAAAGGAAATATACTGCTTATATCCTTAGCCATGTTGCTTGGAGGAAAATGCTTCATATTAAACTGGCTCTTTGCATCAGCTACTCACATAACACAGATTTACTTAAAAGCCAGCAACATGCCAACAGGAGTAAAGGCCTTAATCTAAAGAATATTAAAGAGGAAACTTTGACAATTTGAGTTTTAAACATATTGCTTTTCAAGGGCCTGCTCCAAAGTCAGTTGCTGGCTTCAGGGTCCATTGGATGACATCCTGGCAAAACCCTTCCCTCGTGGGGCAGTCATACCAGGAGCAGCTGAGGACATTTGGATTGTCCAGCCTGGAGCAGACTGAGGTCAGAGCTCTCCTGGGGCTGCAGCTCCAATCTCTGCTCCCCTGACAGGACCTGAGGGAATGGCTGGAGATCAGGGAAAAGTCCTTCCCCCAGAGGGTGTTTGGGCACTGGAGCAGGCTCCCCAGGGCCATGGTCACAGCACCAGCGCCACAGAGCTCTCAGGGACAGGGTGGCCTTGTTGGGGTGCCAGGTGTGGGACTCTACAGTCCTCATTGTAGAGGTGTTCCTTCCAGCTCAGCGTGTTCTGTGATTTACACAGACAACACATCCTTCTTAAAGTCCAAGGGACTTCACAGCACTGGGTCCGGGACCTGAAAGAAGGAGAACAATCTGAACCCACTCTCACCCTGGAGACAGAACCTGCTCCACTCACTTAAGAGCTGACCCCGTTGTTTCTATGGGCTTTTTATGGAGCTACTGGAGGAAGTCAGACAATACATGGCATCAAAATGTCAATCATGTTCAACCAAGATTTCATTCTCTGCTCTCAGGAGTGTCATTGAGTTCAAACAGAGCTCTGTGAAATGATCAGAATTTTATCTACACGCTTTACAGGGAGTGATCTTTTCAAGTTATTCACTTGAGTAATTTCATTGATGTTTAAATTTAATGGAATTGCTCACATATACATTGGAGGTTTGCAAGTTAGTAGTCAGTAAAAAAAAATCCAAACTTTTATCAATGAAGTTCAGATAAGAACTTTAGAAAAGAAAAATTTTTGCTCCAGGCTGTGCAGTAACATAAAATTGGGCTGAAAATTTCATGAGAAGAGGCTTTTATGGTCTGCTCACTTTAGCCAGAAATATTGCAAGAACAATTTCTGATGATGAAGACTAGATCTGTGAACTCAATATTCTGCTCTTCTGGGCACAAGGTTCATTTGAAATTCTAGAAATAGAAGGAATTAAAAGAAAGATATTCTTGGATTTATCACCTCAGGATTTTTTAGGGCCAACTCATCAACCCATTCCAGATGGAAGTTAAATTTGCATCTGTCAATAACCAAGTTTCAGAACACAGAATTAGTTCTCAGTTAAATAATCTTGGAGCCAAGGAGGACTGAAGCCTGATCAGGCTCTTAACAGAAAAACACTATGTTTCCTAGCTAGTTAACAATTTCTTCCTCTTCCTAGAATTCATTCCATTCCCCCTGGTGTTTTTCCAAGCTCTCAGCTGTAGTTTCACTCAGTAAAATGGAGTACACAAACATGTGATGCATGTCTGATAATACATGCAACAGACCCTTGCCGCCAAGGCTGAGGTGTTGGGACACCTCATGTTGTAACATTCCATCCCCCAGCAAAGGCTGGGGAGGGGAGCACAGCCCAAAATCTCTGTGCACACTCTGTGCCAGTCCTGCAGGGCTGGAATAACATCGCAGCTCCTTCCATCCTCCTGCTGGCTCTGTGTGCACATGGATCAGCACCTGCATCCTACAGGTGACACAAATCCATGTTCTGCCTTCCTGTCTCTGTATCCAGCCCAGTGATTAAAGGAGAGCAGGGGCTAGGTGGTCTCACTGCACAAAAAGGATATAATTGGGCTCAGTACATTCCTAAATTAGTCTGGCCTTTCAGGGTGGCATTCCTTGTGCTGCAGCGGATATTCAGCACCCTCACATCTATCAGTACAATTGCAGCAAATGCCAAAGTGTACTTTGCCTTTTCTGCAGAAATATTCTTCTTTACCCTTCTCTCTTCTTTTAATGACTGCAGGGACATCAGGTGTTCTTCAACCTTTATAGTCAACAAAGCACCAAGTCCACAATTGGCTCAAAACCTTTCTGTTGTGCCCGCAGCTACAGCTGTCCCAGGGAGATTTTCGTCATTTTGGACTCAAGTTCTTTGAATTATTGATGGCAAAAACAGTCATACAATATTTAGTAGATTTAGCTACCTCCAGACTGTGTAAAGTTTTAATCCTTCCTCCTCCTTTTATAGCACACAGACACACACAGACAAGAAAAACCAAGCAGCTTAACATTTCTTTAGCTGCAAACTGTGTCTATTAGTTGGCATTGCTGCAGCCTTAAAGAGCAAACACAGAGCTGTGCAACAGAGCTTCCTTTGGAAAAGGAGGTGCTGAAGTTTGCTACCTACAGAACAGAACGTTTGACACCTCTAAGAAACAGAAGTGTAAGAAATTCCCCAGAGAGAGAGAGTGGCATGGATGGTCCACTGGCTTCCCTGTTTCTGCTGATCACCTTTTGATGTCACATTGGTTTAGCTGTAGGACTGAGAGCAGCATCCCTCAAAATGAAGGGGAAAAGGGAAAGCATTAAAGCTCAGCGAGTTCTCTGCAAGCGTGTTGGAAAACTGGAGGCAGAACGGGGCTGGGTTTTAGATTATTCCACATGCACATTCTGCCACAGGGAATAATCTTCCCATAGAACTGGCAGCTCTTTTGGTCTTCACTTCAATAGCCCCACTGGGAGGCTTTTAACATTGACTTCTTCCCCCCTCCAGGAAGCAGTGCAAAGCTGGAGCAGTGAGGGCTGTTTGAGCCTGTTCCCACTGACGTTCATGGTAAGCCCCACGCTGCTTCCTCATGTCAATAGTTTTAAAATAAGGATCAGCCAGTGTTAAATACTGATCACTGTGTAAACCTGAGAAAAATGTTAACATTCATAGGAAGCCGAGACTAATGTTTGTTTTTTCTACCCTATTAGGTTGCCCTTTCAACTTTCAGAATTTGTATTCACTGTTTATCTTTCTGGCTCGGCCAAAGCCTTCCTTTCCAGTTGCCTGGGAGAAATACATGTTACAAATTATCCTTACCTTCTTTTTCCCCCCAGCTTTACCCATTCCTATTGTAAGTATTATTGAAAAGGAAAAAAAAAAAAAAACCAAGCCAGGACTCTGGGTTTGATAGATTTTGCAGAATGATCTGGCTGGGCTTGTCAGCACAGACTGCAGCTATTTAACCCACTAATCATATAATTCAGCTGAGGAGCACTACACCCCAGCCTCCCCCCAATGTTAGGACCATTTGGTTTTAAAAGGGCCAGATTTGATCTGAAATGGGCCAGCAAGCCATAGTCAGAGAGAAGGACTCTTCCCTCCTACTCCAAATCCATAAACTGTCTTTCCAGAGCAGCAGTGGTGGTCAGAGCCCATCTCCTCCCAAACATCTTCTGAAGGAAACTCTACTGGAAGGGCCTTCGAGGCTGAAAAGGCAAAGGAAATGATCAAATGAGAAAACATCCAGGGCCTGATCTAGAAGACAGTGGCTGCTTTTGAACAAGAGGGAGACAGAAAAAAATCATTTGCACCAGGTTCATAACAAAAGGATGTTGAGGTGTGACTCACCTTTGGCAATGCCTATCTAAGCAGAGGAAACAAACTGAATATGAGAACTCAAAGCAAAGTGTGGAAAGAGTTAAAGTAGAAACCAAATTAATTTGGTTTCCAGCTCTGCCAGGCTGAATTCAGCCATAACTGTACACTTTTACAAATAAAAGACAATGTAAAGGGCAAGAAAGAAGGCTAAAATAATTCATCCATGCACATGAACTAAATTACTTCAGTGGTTCTTTGCTTCATTGAAACCAGTTGGACACACGTCCTTGCTGAAGCAAGCAGAGTCCAGCTCACTCCCACTGCTCTTCCTATGGTTCAAACATGCATAATACATGTGCCTCTGACAGCTTCTCCCAGTCACAGAACTGTGTGTCCTCATTTATTAGGACACAGAGGCTTGAGCTGGGACTGGGAGTCAGGAGCCACAGGGTCCATGGCTAATTACCCTGTTAAAACACACCCAAGAGTCCAAAGGAAGATTAACTTCTCTGCTTGAAGTGAAGATCTGCTTGTAATTATCTTCAGTGTTGTTTCCTACTTCACTTGTTCAGCTCCCAGTATATTTTCAATTACATCCAAGAACTACAATAAAACAGAATTTTATTGCTAAGCCAAGCACTCCAACATTAAGAATTGCCAGAATTAGAACTGCCCATGCAACTTCAATTTGGCCCCATTGTATATATGAATGGTTCTAATTACATGATCACACAATATTTTATCCACAGGACCCTTGATTAATTTGCATTCTGAACACACTGCTGGAGACTTTGGAGCTATTAAATTTAAAAAAACCCAACAACAACAACAACAACAACCAAAAAAACCCAACACACAACTTTTTTTATGTACCAGCTCATACATAGTTCTGAAAAACAGGAAAAAAAAACAGAAAAAAGAAACTATTTCAAGACACTATTTAACCTCATGTTCCCATATATTTGGAGAAAGAAGTAAGAGTTGTGACTGCCACAAGATAGTCACCCACTGATGTGAAAGGAGGGTTAGAGCAGACAATTGATGATGTTCTGGCACACAAGACTGTACAGCATCACTAGATGCAGAACCATCTTGTGACAGGCTAAGAATTGAACCCTCTTCCTCATCTTCCAGCACAGGAGAGGGTTCCCCATGAGCCATCCACACACCAAGTCAAAGGGAACAGTCAACTAATGCTGTTACTGAAGCTGATCCAGCTCAGTGGTTGTGCACTGCAGCCTCACACACAGTGCCCTACCCAACAGCTCAGCAGAAAACCTGCAAGTTCCTCAAAGCCAACTGCTCAGAAACAGAACCTGCAGTGGTTTTCCAGACTCTCTCAGACTCATGGAAGTGGGCCAGTCTGTGATACTTATGCCCAAAAGCCCTTTAAATGAGCAGAGTAATAATTCTGGTGTGCACACACTGCCCTGTGGTTTCTAACAACTCACCCATGTCATCTCCTGCAGGCTCAAGGGAGCTCCCCCTGTGTGCCCAGTCATGCCCTGAGCTGGACTCAACATCTTCCCCTTTTGGGGGATTAGCCCTGGGCTGTCACAACCCCACACACAGACTGTAAAACCCTCTATGGCTTTGTGCTATCCTGAGAAAGCCTGATGAAATTGGTTACTGATAAAAATAGGTTATTCCTGTTAAGTAACATTTTTAAGCCCTAAACATTTGATTTTTTTTTTCTCATTTTAAACCAGCACGTGCATTCATTGTAGCAGCAAAAGCACCAGAACCAAATTGCACATATATAATCTTTTGTTTTCCATGGGGACGTGGCATAAACTCTTGGACAGCTTGTATAGTGACAATAAAAAACTTGAATGCAAGTTTCTCATCTAGAGTAAATCCAAATGCCAGCTGGATCAATTGCCACTGGCCACAAGAATTTTCTTGCTTAACTGCAAAGGAGTCCACACTGTTCCCTCCTCTGAAATAAGTTAGGCAGATATTTATAACCTGTGGCACGCTGTCTACGTGCCTGGGAGCTTCTCAGTTTGTTTTACTGGCATTGTTAAATATAGTTTTCTCTGTTCATAAAACATCTGAAATAGATTCTCAGAAGTATAAGTAAAGAGGGCAGAACTTTGTCATCTTTCCAGCCCACAAGGCACTCGTTTGCTCTTTGTGTGGAGGAACACAAGAGGTTTACAATGAAAACAAACAGTGAAATTATACAGAAATTGCAACAAGGAATGTCAAGAGCAGCTAGTGCTAATGAGATAGGAATAGAAAGTTTTCCTAAAGTAACATCTAAACTGTTCTTATAAAATACATAAACTACTGTAAAACTGTATTCTTTAAGTATGCAATTTCAAAAAACTATTTAAAGAGTTAAAAAAACACATTGAAAAGTTTGCAATGGTGCAGACACAAGAGCCACAAAAGCTCCATACTCACTCTACACTCAGATGACTTTGGATTCTTTGTTCCACTTTAGGCATATTACAAAATAAATTTCATTCCATAATGCTCAAAAAAGAGCCCCAAAATTCAGGAGAAAGTACAAGAGAGGCCAAAACAGATTTCCATTTGGATTCAATTCCAATTATATTCTTCTGGGCAGTTTCCTCCCTATTATTTTTAATTAGCTCCTCTGACACCATAAATCATACACAATAGTAAGAGTGGTTTGGGTTTTTTGGGTTTTTTTTTTCTTTTAAAAGTCCTCATTAAAGAACCCACCAAGTATGATGAACCCACTCTACTGACAACAGCTGCTGGAGTTCGGCAGAATGATTTCAATGTTTTTCCTGGCAAAACAGATTTTCCTTTCTTTGGTTGTTTAGGAAGGTATGACCCAAAAAAGAAAGAATAGTTTTTAGGCTGGTCAAGCAAGCACTGATGGGTGATTAAAAGTACAGTCACATTTCAAACAGCAGGTGACTGGGGAGGGAAGCAAGAAATTTACGTTTAATGGGTTCTAAGCTTGAAAGGTGGAGGCAAGATGAAAGAAAAATCTGATTTACTGTAATTATAGAACTATAACCTATGAGTGAGCATCTTCACTATACTGCTCTTAACTAAAACATTGCCTAATTAATTACACAGCTACCACATTAATAATATTCAACTGCACTCCCTTCACACCTGGAGCACACGGCAGCTTGAGAATCATGTGAGGCTCTTTGATTGAATCAAACAAAGGTTAATGCCATCCTGAGGGAGGTTTGAGCACATTATCCATAGGATAAATGATTCTGAACTGGCACATGGCTCTCCCACCTTATTTTACTGGTTGTCTTACAGTAGATGACTAAAATAAATAGTTGTAAGAAGGAACTCTTCAGGTGAGACTATGCAGCATTCCATTTCCAACCAACCAGTGGCTGATCTGACAAGAGCTATTTTTCTCCTCCTTTCCCCACCAGTGAAGCTTTGTCCTTTGTTTTGAGTCTCTCTGTGGCTTCCAGCAGTAAAGATTTTGGATGCCAAAGCAGGAGAAAGATTAGTATTTTTGTATTTTGAAAGTTAAGGACTGCTCAGTGAAAAGAAAAAAAAACTACAACACTAGAGTAAAACTTCCCTGGAGGGAAGAATTAAGAGGTGAATATGCTCTGATTCTCAAGACAGCAAGATTCTTAACCAATAGCTCAATTTCTTTGTTAATTCGAGATTAAGACAGGATTGATATTACAGCCAGCACTGGATACAGAGTTTTGAGCCTCTAGTCATGAGCTACACTTAATTTATTTCCCCTGTTTCATTTACTGGAACCCTCTGTATTTCAGGCACTCATTATTTCCTGTACTGAGACATTGGCAAGGCTGGCAGACCAACTCCCTGGCTGTTCTGTACCTAGAATTAAGTAATTGAATTTACATCACAAAGAATAAATGTGTTTTAAACAGTTTAATTCCTTCCCTCACTCTCTTAAGCAGCAGACAGCATGAGAAGCACCCACTGCAGCTCCTTCAATTGTTTGTGAAGACTGGAAAGGGAAAAAAATATAAATCCACTAATTAACAGAGAAACAGTAATACGTGGAATCTGGCCTCCAGTTCAGCCAATGGGATTTCTGCCAGCAGAGTGCACCCACTGAGTTCAACAATGGCTGTTGGAAAAAATGTTAATGGCTCCATTAGGAGTTTGGAGTGAGAAAACAAAGTCACTTGGCAGTTGGTTACAGTGGAACAGGATGATACATCAGTGGAACAGAGAACATTTACCTGGCATAGGATCTTTTGGAAAAATAGCTCTGCCATCAGTGTGAAGGTACAGTAAAGGTTAGTTTACCTTCATAGTCTCACTGTTTCAGAAAATATTTGGCAGGAAAAATCGGAGTTTAACTGTGGGAGTAAAGCCTTTAGATAAGCATTTCTTCTCTGTGCTTTTTGCTTTAGACAAAGGGCAGAAGGCAAAAAAACAACTCCAGATAAAGTCAGGGATCTTCCTCAAGGGAAGCACCGTTCCACAAGCACAGACCAAGGTGTGAGCAAAGTTCCCTTCCTCCAATGTTCAGCCTCAGTCCCTAAAAAGCCCTCATCCCTTTTCTCTTTGCAGGGTTTCCCTACTCAGAAAGCCTTTTTTTAGTTGAACCAGGTCTTATGGCTGTTCAATACCTCTTGCCAAATCTACAGGTCCACCTACTGTCGCCCTGATCTTTTTCAGCCTTCTGATGTTTGCATTTTTGTAGTAGAGTTTCTCACAGATTTTCATGTCAAAAAAGTAATGTTTTGTAAACCGCACACTCCTCTCTGGAGGAATGACATTTAATGAACTTCTAGTTTGACCAGTAGGGTCGGAGAGGTGGCAACCTCACCCTCCAATCCCTGATCCAAACTCCAAAAACTATATAATTCGAAATCCCAAATAAACATCCTTCTTTTTGCTCTGACAAAAAGCAGAGTGAGTGTCCTTCTTTTCGTGCCCTCTAGTGACAACCTACAGCAACAAAAACACCCCCCTGGAAACTCAGGTGCCTTCTCAGAGCTTTTTACATGTGCCTGCAAATGTCTGCTTGGCTTTTTCTGGTTCTGTCCCTCTCTGCACAACATTAATTTGCAACCTTCACTTAGTTTGGTCCCAAGATGTTTTCCTCAAGGAAATAATCCATCCAGCCACACCACAGGATACAAATAGGGAGACCAAGTGGTCAGGTAAGACAATATTGCACATCCACAGGCTTTGCCAGACACAAAATCTTCATAAGGCAATTCAATAGTAATGAAAAGAACCATGATTAATAATTGATTTTTTTAATGTTTACTGTTAGACATTTTATTTGTGTTTCTGCAAAAGCACCTGTTTTCTTTTAGTATTTTGCCTCTGACAAGCTCCTTCATAAATATTTCTACTCTCTAGTATAAAATATTTAAGCTCTTAATTAAACTGTCATTGAAGTTCTATGGCAATAAATGCATTGAAATAAATGACAGCATTTAACAAAACGTGCACATTTTTATAGAGATGATCGCTGCTGATGTTCACAGCCCAACATGAAGGATGGTAGTGTCTTCATGCTGCTCACAAAAAAGACTTTTTAATCACTGAGCTCTGAAGATTATTAGTTAAAAGCCGCTGATGGAAAAAGAGAAAGAGGGAAGAGTGGAGGGGGGAAAGGGATTGACTGACATTCTGCACTGTGAATGTTCAAGCAGTTCTGAGCAGCAAAATGCTGCCTTGTATTACTCAGAAGACCCTTCCCCTCTGACCTTGGATTTTTTCAAAATCAGAGCTCTGGTTCTTTGCATAGTTATGTTTAATCTATTTCAGAATTTGGAATTACATTTTTATGATCTGCAAGGACTCTGGAGAAGTTAAATGTGATGGGGAATATTATTCCAGTACTGAAGTTCTTGTCTATTCATACAGAAATTTCTTCACATAAAGTAGAGACCCAAGATTTTTTTTTTAAAGTTTCTTAAAAAGACAATATTTTCATAGCATATCATTTATATACTGAAATTACTGAACTGGAAAGTTTCTTTGAGAGGGACCAGCTGTCAGATATAGGTTCATGTTAGAAGGAGCCAGGTAACCTTCTCACAGCAGTTCAAAGACAACTCAGGAGCAGAAGCACTAACCTTTGTATAAATTAAAAATGAGATTTCACTTTCATTTAAAGATGTTCTATTTTTGAAACATACCTGAGAACTCTATAGAGTGAAATTGGTTGTGAATAGCAAGACTTTATGGATGGATAAAGAAAAAAAGCAGCTGCCATTTATATTTCTCAGGAAAGCGTACAGAGGGACAATATATGGTCCTGCTTCCCTAGGAATTCTTACTTCTGCTCTTCCTGCAGCAAGAGACTGCTGCAATGCTGTGCAAACACCAGGGAGAGGGACTGGAACTGCACTGCAGATGGGGAGGGGCTGGAAGTTTGCACTCTGAAAATTTTCGACCCATATTATAACCAAAAAGAGAAATAACTGCTTCCCACCCCTCAAGCACTACTGGGACCATCCATCATAAAGCGGATTAGAAACCTTTAACCTTATGTTCCAGCCAGTCTAAATATTTCCTGAGGCCATTTTACGTTTTATTCAATGGCGAGGTAATTAACAGCAAGGACAGGTACACACATGATCCTTTTTCTAATTCACACACTGCCCTGGAGACTGATGCCATAAACACCTCCTGTAAAGAATTAAGTGCCTGTGACTCCTCTGGTGCTCTGGAGCATTCAGGCTCTGTGAGTGATGGCAGGCACTCCCCAGCCTCTGTGTCCCAAGGGCAGGGGTGTGATGGGAGAGCTGCTGAAGTTATTCCCAATCTCCACTGTACACCTGCTAACTTGCAGTTATTTTCATTGCTCTGCCTTTGTTTGGGGAAGAGGAAAGACAGTGCTCTGAATCCAAAAGTACAGACATGAAAGCCAATCAAGTCTCTGTTGCAGTTCCATCAAGCCTGAGCCATTCAGAATAGCTCCCAGACTGTGGGAAGAGACCTCATGGAGTGGAGCTGCCAGAGGCACTTTGTTTTCACTGGAGATAAATCTCACTGAAATATCCTGAAATGTTACAATTGGCCAGTGCTGCACGGTCCACTCCAGGATTGTTCAGAGAGTGTGTTCTTGGAGGTGTAACTGCTCTGTGTGACAGCACAGTCCAGACTGAAGGAAAACATAGGGAAATTAATATTGAATTTAAATCTAATAACTATGGTCATGAATCAACCATTTCTAACAGACATTGAGGTTAAAGAACAAACTTCCAACTGCATTAGCTTAGCCTGCTCTCCTCCCACAGTGCCAGAGGAAAGCAGACACTGTCTTCTGGAATGAGGCCTTTTACATCTTCTCCCTCCCATACAGCAACTTCCATGCTTTAAATGCAGTGCCAGAAAATATGTGCAAGCCAGTGCCACAAGGTGATACAAACTCTTCCTCATCAGCCCTAAAGTCAGGTTGTATTGTCAGGACACTCTTGAAGGAACAGGGTTGTCTTAGGAGACCAGAATGGAACATGTTCCAGCACCAGGGCTAATTAAGACTGAAGCTAATCTAGGCAGAATCCCCACAGACTAAAGGTTTATTTACTCTTAATTTCTCAAAAGTTTCACTGAAAATCAAGATACAAGTAATTGTTTGGGAGTCCATGAAGTCGCAATGACATGAGGAAAGAATTCAGCCCACACTGAATTAGGAGTTAGCATTTCTGGTTAACCTTCAAGGAATAATCCTCCTCGTCTGACCTTCACTCACTCCCACTGGTTTGTTCCAACATGCACAGTTCCACTTTTCTTTGTTAGGAAAAAGAAACAAACAAAGAAGAAGAAAGTTGAAAAGGCAACCCTCTCCAGTTCTGCTTTTATGTGAAAATCTCCCTCCCCAGCTAGTTCCCACTTGCTCTTTGGATGGTTCCAGCATGGTACACTAACGTCCATCTGGGAAACACAAGATATTTAGATCCCTTTAGGATTTCAGAGGAGCTCAGCTGGGGCAGGGTAAAGGTTGAAGTAATCTCCCAAAGCCCTTTTTAAAGATTAGAAACTCCTTTTCTATTCCTGTTCTGCAGATAACCACAGCACAGTGACAGAAAACCAGCACACACTTGGCTGTGCTTCTCACTAATAAGGACAGTGTTATCTGGATCATCTTGCTCTCTTTCTCTCCCATGCTGAGAGGGAAGGACACCACAACAGACATGAAGAGATAAAATACTCCAACAGTTCATAAAGCATAACAGCTTTTTATTTTCATCAGTGCCTGTCATTGGTCTATAAATCTGTAAGGTTTGTACACAGGCCTGGCAGGAGCTTTGCTGTTCAGACACAGGCCTAAGACTGCAGAGAGAATTTCCCAGCCCCACCACAAACTGCCCCTGTGAAACATTTATCGAGTGTCTTTCAGCTCCCCAAGGCTCAAACAAAACTTCTCACCCCTTTAATATCTATGAGATTTCAAACTCTAAGACAGGGACATCTTTCTTTGGGTTTGAGCAGTAACAACCAGGATGGGCTTCTGATCATAGCCTGAGTGCTGCCTTCAAAAACAGTGACACTGCACAGGCTGCACAAACCAGGACAGAGAGACACTCAGGGTTTGGTAACTCAGTATTTAACGTCCATTGCAGGACTGGATGTTCAGAGATCTAAATCAACAACCAGATTTTCCAAGGTGAGAAACAGCAAACAGCTTCCCTGGCTTTTAATATTCAATGGGGTACATCACATCCAAAGACAACCAACAGTAGCAGCAGGACTGAAATTGCAGCCTGGGCCAGGAGGTAGGAACATTGCCACATCTGGGGATTATTTACTTCTAGTCCTGCATGACAGCAAGTGACTCACTCAGTTGAAAGCATTTAACTCCCACAGATTTTATTAATTTTACATTCTCACATACGTTATGATTTTTTTTTTCTCTGCCTCAGTTATCTGTGAAAATTACTAACACAAAAACTGAAGACAAAAAGCAAGCTAAGGACTGTGAGGGATTCAGGTATTCCAAGAACAGGGATAGAGCAGCTGCCCACATTAAAAAAATAAAAAGAAAAAAAAAGAAAAAAATAGGTTTGCAGCCATTAAAACTGGCATAAAAATGCATTGTCTAACAGGAAAAAAACATCCTAAAATTGAAGTTATGGAAGGTTGTCCTCCACTAGTTCTTATGAAGCAGAATGAACAGACCATGCTGTCTTAAGTGAGGCATTATCTTGCGCTGCTTTACATGGGTTATAACTGTGATTTTGAAATAATGAATTAGGTACTGCAAATACTTAATAATTCCAGTGGGTAGGAAAAATTTTTACTGTTTCCTGTGATTTTACTTAGTGCTTCCCCCTGCTAGGCAGCAGAGTATGCGTAGGAGTTAACAGTTCCCAAAAATAAATATTTGCTTTTAATTAAATCCTTCCTCTGCACTTTGTTCAGGACCAGGCAGGATGAGGCCCTCAAAAACTCCTGAGCAGGCCATGCAGTGAGGAAGGAGGATTTATACCTCACAGCAGAGGGGATAAATCAAGTTCATGAAACATGTTATTTCCCACTGTGATGTTACACATACTGCTTTTGAGAAGCAGCAGGAGCTTTCCTTTCCCCATACAGCTGCTTTCAATATGCAAGAAAATGGTTTAAAAGCCTGAGAAGGCACTAAGAATCTTTTAAGAAACTGATACAGTACAGGATTTTTAAGTGGAAGCTGGAAGAGGAGTATCTGGCAATAAAAATATCTCCTTGTTAGGTATGAGAACCCCAGCTGCCAAAATTGTCATTTGCTAGTCTTGCCAGCAAGAAATACTCTTCCCAGTGTAACCTGTGGTACTCCAAAGTAGGTATATCTCATCTTTGCTACAGATTTGCCTTCTAGGGAATCTGTTTCCTGAAATAAAAATGTCAGCTTGGGGATGGTGGGTGCCACTCACAGTGAGCACACTAACAGACCAACACCATCCAAGCTATGCTCCCCTTCCAGCAGAGGTGGCAGAACCTCCTGCTCACCCTCAGAGGAGATCACCTTTCTGCTTTTGCAGATGAAGCAAATGTTTCTGTTTATTTAGTTTCCGCTGGCTGAGCTTGCTGGGTAAAACATCTTGTTCTGAAGGTGTTTTGTGCTGTGAAGGTTCTAGAAAACAGCTAAATCTTCCCAGCTGTGATTTCCCTGTTGCACTTGTAGCATCCTTTGTGCAGAGATCTCCTAACAAACAGGACCCAGCCTTTAGAGCAGGCAGCCCCTTTGCTGGTGGCTGTATTCTGCTTTTTTCACATTTGCCAGCCCTACCACAGCAGGAGACTCGGAACACCAAACCCAGACTGGCAACACAAAATTATCTTCCTGCACACTGTGTTAGACCAGAAGTGCTGACATGAAAAATCTCTGAGCCACAAGTCCAGGTGGGAGATTCCCTTGAAATGACAAGACCCTCAAGAGCCTGATGAGCTCCTCAATCAGATTTGTTATGTCTCTGCAATCATCTTCTCTTTTCCTCTCAATATGATTTGTTTAAATAAACAAGCAGCATGGCTTCGAGTGCCATTTCACCCAATACATGTGCCTCTAGACAGATGAAGAGGCAGGAAAGAGAATAATAGAGAACTGATGAGGAGAGAAGAAAATAAATAAGACCAAAAGAAAGAATGAGCACCCTTAGGGTTCAAGTCAGCATCCAGCTGAGAGGTCTGTGGGTACAGAAAAGATTATTTACATTGAACTATGAATTTTGAAAGTAATATTATACAAGCCTTCCAGCTTTAACAATTAAAGAGAAAAGTAATTATAAGAATTACCCGAATGTTTAATGGATCGAAAATAACTGAAATATTTCTGTCTCCCCAGTGGAATGTTTTGCAAGACCAAAACCACTTTCTAAAACATGGGAGGGGAGGGGGAAAGTGGGGGGTTATGATTCATTTTAAAATGCAAATATTTTAATAGGTTTCTTTTAATATATATGTTAATGAGCTTCTAGATGAGACACAAACCACAGGCCAAGTAAGCAGATGTCTTGTCAACAAGGTCTAGAATTTAGAATCATTAGGGCTCTTTTAAGAAACATACTTACTCTGACATAAAACTGAAGCATATTATAATATTTCAAATTCACACTGCTCTGTGTGACATTTTTTTCCTCATTAAAATGAAGAATGACACAGCCAGAGAGAGGCCCTTCTTCCCTGCTTTGTATTTGTAGTTCAAACGATGTCTCTAGCAAATTGTCCCAGAGAGACTAAATATTAAGCACCTTGAGTGCTGTTCTGCATGCAATTAATTCCACAGCCTTTGGAAGTTTTCAATGTGTTGTGGTGACCAGGGAAATAATAATTAGTTGCTGCTCATTGTTCCCATCCTGTTCACTCTCTCTTTTCTGCAACCTGTCAAATCCTGTTTAACTCTGCTTGTTTTTCTAGGTGTCAGCTCCTTTACATTGTGCAGCTTTCATGATGAAACTCCTGATCTTGTTGTTCGCCCTTCAACTTTGAAAAGCAAAGAACCAGATAGACCTGAGGAAAGGAAACTCAGTGAAGGGTAAAACCAACAGTGTCCCTGGATCCACAGCAAGTAAACTACAAATATGATCATTTAGTAAATACCACAAAACTTGGGTCTGGTTCCTGAGTTAATTACCTGTTGGACTGAGTCAATTTACTGAAACCAATAGAAGTTTTCCTACTGCCCAAAGAGAATTTCTATCCAAACTTAAATTAATCTTCTTTTAAACCCAATTCCTTTGGAGCACACAAACACACACATCCAAAGGCAATTGCCATCCTTTCACTGCTATAAGGTAGTGAAATTTATGCCAAAAAAGCAGCACTCATATAAGAATATGTTTCTTGTGTCATGGTTATTTGTCCTAAAATCTCCATAATTAAAAAGGAAGAGTGTCGAAAACACCACCCACCAGTACAAACAGAGGAATCTGCAACATGAAATAAATTTTGAACAGAGACTTTGACCAACAAAGTACTGTGAAGATATTCTGCATATTAACTAGCTGCAGAAAAGAGCAGAAAACAACCCCCAAAACTGCAACAGAATTCTAACATTTTAATCTAACATTTTAAAGGGAAAATAAGGGGGAAAGCACAACACCTACTGTTTTCAATACTTATTTTTCAAAATTTAGCATCTAGAAACACTGAAAATTTTCCCTGCATTCCTCAGAAATAAATTTTCATTTTCCTGTAGTATCCAGTGACCTCTCACAGTGATGGAGCAATTCTAATGAGATAAACACATCACAGCTCTAATTAAGACCAAAGTGGTGCTTCCACGATGCTTTGAGAACATTGCATCCCTTTCCCACCATTCATTTTCTACTGTGATATGGAAAAAAATAACCCTTTGTTTGTCAATTTGAAACACAAAAGCACTTATTTATCTGGGGTTAGGTTTTGCTGCTGTGTGGAACCACTTCATTGCTACAAAGCCCTGGAAGTTGAGATTCCATGTGAAGCAAAAGGATACCTGGTCTGAGAAACAGCCCCCAGTGCTCTGCCTTCCCATAGCACAGGTTTTGTGATATGGCTAAACACTAAAATATTTTATGATAAACCTTCAGGAAAGCATATACAAGTCATATTAAATATCTATTTGAATAAAAATGTGATAAATCTCTAACCTGGAATCCTGCACAGAGGACTCACACACCATAAATCCTCATTAATGAATGACTATAATTTTCTGCTCATTCTGATGAAGTTCATATTAAAATCACAAGACTTAGCAGCCTTAGCATGGTTAAAGGTTGCACATCTGCCACAGGTTCATAGAGGGACAAGACTGAGCTGAAATTCAGACTGGAAGGTGCTTGGACGTGTTATCAAAGAAATGGAAATAAAAGAGCCTGGGCTACATTAGAAACTAAAGTTTCTTAGAACCTTCTCCTAAACAATTTTCTCAGTTGCTGTGAAGCCCTTGATGTGATCCCACTGTTCCATTTTGGTGTTCAGCACAAATTAGGATGATGACCATGGCTTGGGTTTTCAAAGGAGTGCAACCTCACAGCGAACACTGACATCCACTGCAACTGAAGCCTTTTTGTCTTGTGCCAGATCTTAAGATCTTTGTCTCTTTTTGACAGACAGGAGTGGATTGCTGCTGCACAGGGTCACAGCATCTCCTGTGACAAGACAGAGGTTGGTCATTATTTGAAGGGAAATGCAATGTCTTGGCCAAGTTCACACAAGCCAAGGTATTTACAAAGAGCTTTCTACTCAAGCCTGTGGCGTCCCAATTTATTTTGTTGGTTCTAACTGAAATGATAAATCAATGTTGGGTAGAAGGAGGGAAATTATAAGAGCAAACCATTGCAATATTTGGGCTGAGAATTAGAGGAGTATCTAGAAAGAAGATTCAGAATAACCAATATCAGCAATTGGAGGAAAATAATTTGACTTCAGAACTGTGTGTAAAAATTAGACCTTTGTTTCGAAAAATACTGGAACTTTTAGCCATGTTTCAATAAAATGTTCATAGCTTCACAAAACTGAAGTGCTGCTCCTAACGCAAAGCCTTAAAGCATAAAAAAATGTTTTCCCCCATGCAACTCAGCCAAAACCATTTTGAAATAATTTTTGTTTTCCCCCAAGCTGCTTTTTTTGATGAATAAATGGTAAAATATGACTGAAAGGAACAGGCATGTTGGTTTCAGTACAACTGAAAGGTCTTTGAATTCTCAAAAAAACGATTACAGACAATGGCCTGTCTGGACTTCAAGTGCAATACAGAGAGATAAAAATAAAAATGAAGGGGGTCAGAAGAGAGAAAAAAATAACCCTGTCTGTTTGCAAAACTTGCATAACAGAAAAATTTTGCAAGCACTTAATAGCTTCCTAAATTCCAGTTGAAAATACACATTAGATCAGATTTCTGAAGTATTGCCTTTTCAAATTTTTCTTTTCTGTGTACGAGTTCTGACCTTGGTGTGTGAAAATTGTTTCCTGCTGATGAACACCCTCACATTTCAAGGCGAAAGTGACTGATTTCAGAACTGTATTAATTTTATTCTTCAGCACAGTACTGGGGTTCAGTGGAAGAAAATGCCTGCAACAAACTTTCCATAATAAAATTAACTTTCCGGAGTCCAAGTTCTCTGTAGGATGACTTGGTTTAACACCCACGAAACTTTCAGGGAGTTAAATTCTTTTCATGAATTAGTGTTAATGTTGATTTTATTTATTTAAATCTATAACTGCTTACACTCCTGGGAAAGCAAATCATTCTATCACAGGGCCAGAATACAGAGTAATGCACCTAAGAAAACAAGACTGGTACAGCTGAGCTCAGTTTTGTTCTTGTAGGTTTGTTTCAGCTGTAATTCAGTGAATAAAATATTCTGGGCCGCACTGATTCATACACAAACAATATGTTAATGACCTCTCCAGAAATGAACTATCCATCCCCCAGTCTGTGCAATGAGCTCCATAATAATCATCTTAGCTCCAGGAGAGCCAGGAGCCCACAGCCAGAACCAAACTGCAGCAGTCCAAGAGCAGACAACATGGGATGGGATTGTCTTGGGCCATACAAGATCAGCCCACATTATTTAATTTACATTCATCACCAACATGGCACCACTTCACTCTCTACATGAACCTCACTGAACAATTTTGCCTCTGGAAAGCTTTAACAACCTTTTATGAAGCAAGGCTTTGCTTTAAGGTTTATTCCCAGCACATGAACCTGCAGAACATGTGAATATTGGACAGGCTGTGCCATGTGGGTGGGTAAGAGGTTGTTAAACTGGGAACACGTGTGTGTACCTCAGAGCATTGAGCATAAGGACACAACTAACAATTCCAGGGAGTTTCATATCAGCAGTCTGTCTGATACAAAAAAAAAAAAAAGAAGATATGCCTACTTAAAAATTTACCTCTGTCGTTTTTAAAAGTAGAGGTATTTGGGTCAGTCCTTGATTTAGGTTGATCTCTTGTGGGAAAGCTAAAGAAGTGCAGGAAAGACAAATTATTTCTCCAATTCTTTCCCCTATGTAAAAAAAAAAAAAAAAAAAAAAAAAAAAAAAAAAAACCACCAACCCAAAACAAAACAAAAACAAGCCCACTGTGTGAATTTGGAATATTTAGCAAGAAGATAAGAATAATACACACTGAAGATACATAAACAAGCGTTTCCTGGGTGGCACTGCAATTACACAAGACAGACCTGGCTTCCAGAGGGGTTTGATGCAGTTGTTTTGTATTCCAACTGCAGCAGCTGAGCGCCATCCAAAACACAACTGAGCTGAAAGAGGTAGAAAAACAAAAGCATCTCGTTTGTCCCAAATGAATTCAACTTCGTTAGTTTTGGCAGCTTTTCAGAGATCAGAAAAAAAATATTTGTTTGATCTTTCCCTTCTTTCCACTTAAGGTCAATGATTGAAACAGGATCAGCTCTGTGAGTACACCTCCAGTTCACAGTCTGTTGAATAAACATACTAAGTGCCGTTTTGACAGCTGTGGAACAAAAAATAAAAAACACCACACAATTTTTTATAACAGCTCTGCAGAATGAGGAAGATTGCTGCTTTCTGAGGTAGTTAAAAGCCCGGGCCATGAGGCAGAACAATTCTGTTCTAATCTTCTCCCTGCGATAGACCGACTCCTTGTCAGCCAGCAAGTCATTCCCACTAAAAATTTCAGAGAAATATGTCACAATCTTGACACACAAACCAAGTTCACTTCTCAGAAAAGTCAAACCAACTGTACAATATCTTAGGATCAGTAGCTTTTCCTGGTGGCAGAAATGAATGGAAATAATAAAAAGAGGTTTTTCATGAAATAAACAGCCAGTCTTGTCTCAAAAGTTGCATCTGACATGCCTTGTCCTGCCATTAAAGGTGTAATTTTCAAAGAGTCCAGACAGATACATCTGTCCTTGAGGTGTATCAGGTTTTGAATTCTTATCTGCATCACTGCTGCTAAAAAACCCCTAAATGCTAAAGAAGATGTATGTTTAGATAATGTTTAGATTGATAAGAAAAACTACCTGTTTTAAACTCTATTTGAGTAATTCTCTAGAAATGCTTAAGCAAACAGCACTGTGGACTGCGAAAAATATCCCATTATCAACTTGAGAGATTTAAGGGGTAGATTGAATCCTCTAAGAGTCTTTAAAAACAAAAACAACTTTCCCTCTGCTCTTGTAATGGACTAATTCCATTTAGAAAATCTTTTACTGAAAAGAAAGATAATCTTTCTTTTACAGAAAAAAAATCAAAACTAAGTAGTAAGAATATTTGCAAGGGGAAATATTGTCCAAGAGGACCTCAGAGTAGTAAAGGTTCACTGGATTCCTTACAGAGTTTTTAATGTTTCAGTGGGGAAAAAAATTCTCTCTTGTTCAAATACTGAACAATAATATTGAACTCATTCAGTCTTATTAGGATTTCAAATATTCATCCCAGATCACCATCATGTTCTGATAGAGAACCTATGTCTGATTAATAAAACAGGGTTTCTTGTCTGATAGAATGAAAAGCACTGTGTTTTCACCTCCAGTCACAGAGCACAGGGTAAGATGGTGAGTCTGAGGAACAGAGGTATTTTTAAGCCATCTTTATGTCTTCTCATTGTCCCACTGGCTGAAAATCAAAGTTTTTCCCCTAGGATAAGGTTGGAATAGTTGTAAAGATACCTTAAAATAATCCTGGTTCAATCCATTGGAAGGTTACAAATGGAAACCGGGCTCAGACATCTGCCAAGTGGTGAAAACAATGGCCTGCTCCATGTCTCTCCACGTGTCCACTACACATCGTGAGCACCACGCAAACAAAAATCCCAAAGATTATGGAACCTTGGCAATCCCTCACCAGCCACCACCCACAGTCAGGCTCTACCACACATCAGCACTTCTCTGGATTAAATCAGTTGTGTTTCACCAAGTACAAAATCAAAGGAGAGCCAAGTTCACTGACAAAGAGTTTCTGAAAATATGGGACCATTAATCTTCTCCCAAGGGACAGGTACACATTAAGTGTGTGTGTGTGTATAAATAGACAGATTGCCATTACCATATTGCAGCTTGGAACAAAAGCATCTCTTTTGTAGCCTGGGAAAATTCAGTGTCAAGTGTCCCAGCCTGTAGAATAGACATTCATCCCCCCAAAAATATATTCTTATCTCATGTGCTATAAAGATAGAAGTTTGGAGTAACTTGCACAGATATAGATCCATAATTAAATATAAAAGGAAAAAATATAATAACAAGTTTTAAGACAGCAATACTGGGTGCTCAAGTTGCTGATGGCCACATGAACATCAGCTTTAACCTGCTCATGCTTGTGCTTGGGCATTCTCTTGGATTTTGCTACAGTCTCAGGGTGTGCTTTGAATTTGAATAGACAGACCATAAAACTGCTCAGTGTGATTTATTTAATCAGATTTCTCTGTTACTGATACAAAATCTGATGCCTGCTTTTTATCTGAACTGAAGGGCAAAGATAGATTCTTAAAATGAGTAGGGAAGTAAATCTAGGTGGATGTAGAGTGAAACATTCCTTCCTGGCACGTCAGTTCTTCACTCCTGTTCTTGCCAAGTAAACTTTGGGCAGTTTTATGACTGGAAAGAGCCAATTCAAGTCTATTTTGCTCTTCTCTAAATAACAGAAGATAAAAACCTGCTGCAAGAAGCCTGAAGCAACAGCAAAGAACTCACCTGATATACTGCACATACAATGGAGAGAAGGAGCACAAATTCCAGAAAACCTGGGGAGAGAATGGCATGCTTTGCATTGCTTTGTACAGTGACAAACCCAAGAGAAGCACCTTGCTAGAAAAAAGTGTTTTAAGAGTTACAAAGAACACCTATCTAACCAAAAAAACTTGAACACATTTAATTATGAATTTTGCAATAACAAGGCAAACCAAACAACTGGAATAACTTGTAATACTAACAGCTCCTCTGGATTAGTGGCATGCAAACTTATTTTTAAAAACTCTCACCATTAGTCTAATTCTGTTCCCATTTAAATGAACTGAAAAAATTCCAATCACTCCTTTTAAAATGAGAAGTCATATAAAACACAAATAAAAATAACATAAAAATTATTACTGATGAGCTTAGTGCTTGGTGGGGAAAGCCTGCTGAACTGAATGCCATGTTTGCATTTTAAAATTAGTTTGGTTTAGATCTCAGGATTTGGAGTAAAAAACCTGGTTTTCCAAGTCAATTTTATCTATCACTATAGGTTTGGTTCATCCCTGTACATTATTTGCACATGATTTACTTGAAGACAGTATATATAATAACTTCCAAGCATTTTGAGAATTTCAAGTAGGTATCCTAGAAGCAGACCACACACAGAACCTCATATGTCTAGTTATTACAGAGCCACTGGAACTTCTGAAAAAATCATCCCCAGAAGAATAAAATGAGATAGAAGTTTCTTTGACTCCAATAGACATTTTAGTAAATAAAGAAAAATGGGACAAATTATTTTTGAAAAACCCCAGATGTTAGAGACACCGAAAAAAAATGAGTAAGCTCCTCAGAACCCTAATAATCCTGAAACTCCTAGAGATCTAATAATCAAAAGAAAGTCTGTTATAGCAAAAAGTGTTACAGTATCAATAACAGTTAATGAGCAACTTCAGCAGCTACCTGCAACAAAAATAAATCACCTGCCCCTTCCAGAGAGCTGTGGCTCAAGGCTGTCTGAGAAGCAGCATAAGATTGTAGGAAAGCCAACTGAATTGATAACAAAACTTGCCCATCAGCTTAGCCATGGGACATGTGAGAGAATCAGGGTGTGATTAGCCACAACAGGCCCCTGCTCACACTGGGCTCTGCAGTTGCTAAAAAACATCATGAGCACCATCTAACCCTGGTCACCAAACCAACACGAGCTGCAACTCCAAAATCAGCAGGTGAAAATATGTGTGGGGCTTGGCCTCGAGATGAACAAGGTCTGGCCTAACTGGGGTTTATGTGGGATTGATTTGGATTCANCCTCGAGATGAACAAGGTCTGGCCTAACTGTGGGATTGATTTAGATTCCACTTGGTCACAAATGGAGTCACCTCATTTACTTCCAGCTGAAGTTTCCTTTCAGCTCGTTTTGCTTTAATTCACTTAGAGAAGCTCAAGTGTGGAAATATCTCTACAGGGTCAGTGTTTCCTTACACTCGTACAGACACAGTACTGGAAGCCACTCCTCGGATCACAAGACAAATTTTAGATAATTGGTGGCACTTGGGCCTTTGGGAAGGAAAAAACCAATATTCCAGAGTGAATTTCCTAACACAGCTCAAGTCTGGAATGTGTTCACAGACAACAGTGGTTATGGAGTTTTGCTTCCACCAAGGGACTAAGATGATGCTGAAGAAGGTGGTGAAAACATTCAGCTGAGTTGGTGTCAAACTCCTTTTTTTGTTGCCGTAGTTTTTTCTTTTTATCTGTTTATTTGTTACAACAGCAGGTTTCAGCAACATTCCGGAATGACTAACCCAGAAAATCTGATGTTAAAGAGCTCCTGCAGGTAGAAAATGAAGAGGTTTTCCCTGCAAGTCATTGTGGTTTTGGCTCTTCAAGAATTTTGCCCGAAGAAAAGCAGCTTGTCAGTCACTGAAAACATCCAAGGACATGATATCTTTCATTTTGTTTGGGTTCTGTTTGCTTTCAGAGAATTCTCTGTTCAAACATTCAGCTCATATTAATTTAAATTATCTGAAGCACTGACTAGATTTAAGAAAACAGTGTCACAGCCTCAACAGAGCTATGTTATGTTTCATACATAGCAAAACAGGAACCTTTATACAGTTCTGCAAAAGTGAGAGTTAGAATGCAGGAAGCATCAGTTCCATTTCCAAATCAGTGCCTCTAGCATGTAGCAAAGGTAGCTGAAACCTTTGGGGATATCTGGCAGTGCTTCCAGAAATTGCTCCTGCTCTTTCTAAATTATGATACAGCAGTTTTCTCATTTTCTCCTGTGTAAAGTGCACTGTAGGATTTATTTCCATCACTGATTCATTGTAAAAGAGTTCTGTGCTAATTACTACTACATTATGAGTAAACTTTTTTATGCATTGCAACCCTCTTCTTCAATCCCAAAGTTGTCTCCTTTCTGACAGGAAAGTCCAACCTTGTCTACAAGGAACTCCATGGCTTCCATTTATTTCCAAAACAGAGGGAAATGGAATTTTCTCTGGATTAATAAAAAGAGCCAGAAGGTTGTATCAGGTCAGTTTAAAACAATGAAGTTGTGCATTCTTGCTGTGCTTTCACACCTTACAGTGACGCCCAACCAAACCAGAGAGGATGTGGAAGTCATAGTGGAATATCTGAGATTTTCATTTTTTATGAAGGACTAATTTGACTTCACAGAGGTTTGTCTTACTATTTTGATAAAGCTGAGAGAAGTAAACAACAAGCAAAAACACTCTCCAAAACTGAATCTGTTTTCTGAACTTTGTTCAGAAGAGAAAATGAAAAAAAAATCATCCTAGAGAGTGTTTAATTATTTTTGCCTGTTCTTAGGAAAATAGATGCTAACACAGTAACCAAGAAGAACACAAATTCTGAAGTACTTGTACTTTCAAAGAATAAACACAAATATTTATAAAACAGCAGCCTTGGTGAAAACCTTAAAATTATTTGAAGGATCTTAAAAGACTGCATTCTGCAGCATAATAAAGACAAATTAGTCAAAATGTATGCAAATAATATTAATGTCCCCTTAAGATGTTTAAAATTTTGGCACTGATTACATTTGTATATCTTTCTGACTTCTCATATACAATGCAATTCCACTAAGATGAAACTAGTTTTCTATCTAATTGATTTTTTTAATCATAGGAAGTTATTAGTATTTGTAATTTTTAATCCTTATCACTCACAGTCTTTAAATGATCATTTTAAAGTTGCTGATTAGATGAAGACTACAGAACCCATTATGATGTGTCAAGACTAATTGTTAAAAGATAGATAAAATAATTACTCTTGTTCTTTGTGACTAAATATCACATTTAGAGTGTGAATAGATTCTTTACTCTTCAGGCTGGGAGATGAACCATGTGTGAAATACCCCTGGCAATGCTGCTGTTCTCTTACTGGATTTACCCTGGATCAAAACCTCCAGGATCAGCCACAGATTCCGTGGTTCACATTTTCTGGAATGAAGATGACTGGGAAGCTGAGGAAGCAATTCCCAGTATCAGTGCCCCAACCTTGTATCAGGTAAATCATCAGAACCACATGGATCAGTCAGATTCCCAGTAACCAATGTGAGACAAGCACAAGGCCACACTGAGATCCCAATTTTTGTCTCTCTGTCACTGGAGAGGAACAAACACAGAACCCTGGGAAGCTTCTTTTAACCTGCAGTCCCAGATTTGGGCTCCCTGAACAAAGCAGCTGCCCACACTGGAGTAAAGGATGGCACAGCTAAGCACAGACTCCAGTCTCATGTCCCTTCTATGTCCTTGGCTTATTGCACAATGGGTTGGAGATTGCAAGGAGCTTTTATTTTGCTGGATAAATGGAAGCTATTAACGAGGTCCTTGTAGTGGAACATTTAGGAAACATCATGGGCTCTTCATTAACGTAAATGCCAATATATAGCACAGCCACTAATTTGAAAGAGCCCAAAACTTTTAGTAAGAAAGATGAAGGGAAAGGAGATAATCAATTTTTTTTTTCTGCTTCATTTAATTTGAACATTTTACATCTCTCATTTGTGAAGTGAATACTAACTGAAAACCCTCAGCATTAAGCTGTACACATAGATCAGTCAAGTAAGCTGCATGCTCATTTACACTTTGTTTATAAGTTCTTTCCTGAAGTCACAACTATATGGATGTCTCTCATTTGGGACACGTCTGCATTCAGTGTTCCCAATTTGTGAATCTCACACAGTTTGTCCTTTCACCCACAGGAATGTAAATACAGAGCAACACCAGTAAGGTCAACATCAAAAGACAATTTTAGTCATAGTCTGCATATTTGGGTTCAGCTTTCTCGTAGTTGGCACAACTGCAGGGTGCAGCAGAAAATACTCAAGAAATAATCAGAACTTCTTAAGAGTGATCAAATTCACTTTTGTGTTCCCTCAATGAATATTGTGGATGGCAGAGGGATTTTTGTCTCTTCTAAAGGTACCGTTGCAGTGCCAAGCCCCCTGAGGGCAAAGCAACCTAGAGAATACAGCTCCTGCACTGGGATTTAACATCTTCCCAAGTGCCAAATATTCAAGGATCCTACAGCTCCTGTTGGCCCACTTGTGAGCAACACAAATACTCTCAATAAATACATGGTGCCTACCCCACTGAACTTTGCATGCCCTGTCATTTATCCACCTTCTCTTGGACAAGATTGCTTCCCAAATATTTAACCTCGAGTGTTTCCTTAGGTCCAATTGTACTCAGATCAGTGACATTCACATCTTCTATAATGGAATTCTCCTATTTGCAGACAGCTGGCAAAATTTTACACAATTAAATGGTAGCTGAGCAGTGCAGAATAACTATATAAAGCCCCATACAACAAAGAATGTCTCTCTCCATAGTAAATAACTCAATTGGTTTCTCTTGGCCAAGACAGCACCTTGAGTGAAGTAAAATATTTTTCTTAAGCAGTTGTCCTTTTTTCTTTATGCTGTATTTTAAACTGGGAGGGAGTGGCATTTGTATCTATCCAGGCACCCTGTAGAAACTATGAAAACAAATATATAAATGAATTACTTTCCCCTAAGGAAAAAAAAAAATCCATGTAAAACATTCCTTACGTTGCCTATCACTTTTGTTCTAGTGGAGAGGTTCAGCAAGTTTATTCCCTGGTATGAATAAAGAACTAATGTCAAAATATTTATATGGCACATAAATCACAGACTCATTTCATCAGCTAATGATAATCATTATTTTTGGATTGCTTTGACAGCAAACTTGACAACAACACTGTAGAGTTTAAGGAAAAGAAATATTTTGCACATTTGCTTTGGCTCAATTTCATTTTTCAAAAAAAAACAATGAAAAATTTATACTGGCTGCTCTCCTCTGAATCGCTGTCCACAGATTTTGATTTTCCCAATTTTTTAAGGGTTAGATTAATCCTTTTAATCAGGAGAGAGTTTGAACATTGCAATCCACTGCAGAAAGAAAGAGTTTTACTGGGAAGCAGCTGTATTTTGAAGAAGTTAGGAAAACTGCATCCATGTTTGGGACACACAAAGCTCAAGCAAATATTGGTTTATGAAAATCAGAATGTGTTGCTGTTGTTGTTATTGCTGCTCTTAGCTTGGTTTGGATTGGGACTTTATCTCACATAGGAAGTGCCCTTAGAAGAGACTTCTGAAGATGGGCAAATATTTTGAGACCTCTCCCCATCCATTTAAAGAAACCAGAATGAGAACCTTGTCTCTAGGAAACATTTAAAGAGATATTATCAGAGGTGCAGGTTCCAGCTCTAAGAAAAAGGAAACAAAACAATGAGAAACACAGATAAAGAAGATTTTCTTAACCTTGAGATTTCCCTCACCAAGCCATATGCTGCAGTCTCTCCAAGGGTATTGTTGCAGCACAGGGAGAACAATGAGTATTAGTTGAATAATCAGGATAGATTATCAAAATATATAAAATCAAAGTCTGTACCCTACAGCAAGTCATAAAGAGAAGCAGCCATCTGGAGCTCCAGAAATGTTTCTAGCTCTGTCAGTAAGACTGTTATAAACAGATAATATAGGCTGCTAATTAAAAAAGCTACAACTAAGCTTTCTCCCTCTCTCCAGGGATTATTTCCCATACATGCTCTAACATTTATAATTGTGATCTCCATAATCACATCTTTAAACCTCGGGGGCTGCAGGAGTCTGACCACAGGGACTTGGATTTCCCTTTTTCACATCCAGTATAAAGAACAAGTCCAAACCAATAAACATTAAGAAGTGTGAATTCTTCAGTCCTTGCTCTGATCTTGTTTTATTGCCAGCTTCAGGAACCTTCTACATGGCATTACGAAAACCAAAAACCACAGAAAATCAACTGGAAATTCTGACGTCATTCTGAGATTCTCAATCCCTGTGATTTCTAGATAATATAAGCACAAAAGGAGCTTGTTGTTCTCTGCATAAAGGATACCCAGAGAGAAAGATGCTGAAGAGTAAAAAAATAAAAAAAATTTTTAAAATCTCAAATTATTTTCCATTTTCATTTAGAAAAGAAGAAAAATGGCACAATTTTTTTTTTTACCTGAGTGGGAAGTTTTGCTTCTGTTTTTACTGATAATGCTGAAGTTTTATGTTTAACTTCTGATCAGGAATAGACTTTTAAGAACTACATAATCCTGCACAAACATGCTTTGTGTGTTGCATTTAGAGCTTTCAGTATGAGCAACCATCTCCATAAAAATGTACACAAAGAATCAGGCCAGTATCTTTGCTCTGCTGGCTGATGCTAAGCTTATGAGTACCTTTCATGCTCTTCCAGACAAGCTTCTTATCATAACTTCCCTAGACAAATGTTTCCTTTCTTAGCCAAAAAAACCCTTTAATATTTACTTTCCATTCAGTTTCCAACTTTCCTCTACAATATATGTACCTCCAGGAGCCTCAAAAGTTCTGTGTTTTTTCAGCTGAAGTATTTTTAAAACAGCCTGGGCTAGAGCAACCATTTTTCCATGTCCCAAAGCAGTCACTGGCTCAGCCATGACCTGAACAAGAAATTCATATGTAGTCTGTCTTTAATCAGCAGATTCTCCAGCATGGAAAGATAATAGAGGCACAAGAATTCAATCTAAAATTGACACAAATCTGTATTCTATACTGATATTGGAGATTATTACAGAAAATACAGGGTTTGGAAGTCACTAATTTTAAAAGCTGACTTTGGTTTGCTCTCCCTTCCAAATGTCAAAAGACTCCCTAAACTCAATAGAAGACAAAGAAGTATAATCATGGTACAAAAGGGACCATCTATTCTTTTTACATTAGAAAATTCACAGTGCTACTGAAAGCACTTGAGATTTCCTCACTGCTCAGACTCTCTGTGTCTCCAGATCCTTCTAAAGGATGTACATCTCACATGGTGTGTGCTCAGAGTTACTCCTCAGGGTACTAAGCACACTGGGACATGTTACAGAGCAGTGTTTCTCTCCCAAGCCAAGGGCCAGCTTTAAAAAGAACAAATCACAGTGAGCTGTACATGGTGTGGACCCAGGGATGCCTTTGTTCCCTCTCCTAGATGCAGCAGCACTATAAAAGAGAGATGCAGCAGAGACAGACCTGGGAGCACTCAAAACCATCTCAAAGGTGGCTTACAGTTCTCTTTGTCTTCCAGCAAAAGATCTCAGAAAGAAGAGGAATTCCCCAGTGTGCAGACAGAAGAGGATATATATATTTGCAAGCTACAGGCATGTATTAATTTATGCACATGTATTTCTAGGTTTTTCTTACTCAGAAGGTGCACCTCCGTTCCTCCTCTACCTCAGCTCCTCTACCAGAACAAGCCCCAGCACAAAGGGCAGCTTTTCTCACAGTTTGGTGAACATTTGGGGTGATCAGAAGGGCTGTGCACAGAGTTTTCCACAGATAAAGGCTCTTCACAAAATGTTCAAGTTTCCAGTTCAGGCACTAGTTTTAAAAAAAGCTGTTTTGTTTGACATGATGGAAGGTGCCCTACTTACTGAGAAGATAGGTTGCTTTTGCTCTTCTGATTTTCTGCTGGCCAGGATGTACAGATGGGTTAAAAAAAAAAAAGAGAGAGAGAGAGGAAAAAAAAAGACAGATGCCACTGAAGTAGAGAAGAGATTAACAGGGTCACTAGCTTGCACTCCTGGGGTCTGGTTGAAGGATTCCTGCTTCTTAAAACTGCACGTTGTGAGAGGTGACGGACTCATCACTCAATGAAAAGTGAGTTACAGCTTTCAGTGTGAACTTACTTGGCTGCTTTCCATTGCCTTGGCTCTGCAGGATGTGAGGGCTCATGGGAAAGCACTACTTTGATGTTTCCCTGAATTTTTCTGTGGAACATATCAGACACGAGGCGTATCAGATACAAGTTCAAAGCATCTGGGCTAAATTCACAGTTGGTATTGATGATTTTCTGCACTGCTTCGGGTGACATTTTGAGCAGGTTATTTAATGTGCTAATAAGCATAGAACCCAGACTATTTGACTAGGAACAATAGGTCTTGTGTAAAAAGATGTATAACATGGAGTCACACTAAACCTGACAGATATTAGGCTAAGATACAGAACTACCTAAGGACTGTTGGGTAGAGTGCATCTTCATTATGCCAAGGAGACAACAGATGTGCTTCTAATACAGAAACGTGGCAAGAGCTGCCAAAATATGTGTCATGTGAGATGCAGGACATCTTACATCAGGTATGAAACTGGTCCTTGAACTGCAATGCAATATGGAAAATCCTCTACAAAACTGGCACAGAAAAAAATTATATTGATAGGGAAAAAAAGAAGTTAATCCTGCAATGTAGATTCTCTTTTCTCTTGTACTTTGCCATGCTATCTTTGCAAACAAAGGATCATGCCTACATATGTTCATATCCTATTGATATCAGAAATAGGAAAGTAGGTCATGCCAACTGGTTTGAAGAATAAGGAACAAGGTTTTTTTAAGGTTTCAGCTTCTAAAAATACATACCTATTCTTTCTAGGTTCTAATAGATGAGAGTTTCTAGGGATAGAGAGAAAAATTCAGGCTTCTTTGAGATGTTGGGCTTGTAAAGAGCTTCATGCCATAATGCTACTGGGCTCATGCCAGTCCTTATCAACAGATGGAGATCAAAAAAATCAAGCAGATTTAATCTTCAGTTCAACTTGTGCCTTTCATAAACAAACTTGCCGCCTGCTGACAGAGACAAAACAACCTGCTTTCAAATCCCATCCTCCTCCCAGCTCCTGGCTGACTCATGATCCCTGTGCATCATGACCTAGAAGAGAGTAAGGAAAGCTGCCTCTCCCTACTTCCAAAAATCTCTTCTGCACTGTTTTTTATTTCATTTTTTTTTCCTGTTTAATTGCCAGCCTTGACATGTGAAGGATTTGTCAAGATGCAGAGACACAATCCATGGAATCCATTTGGATGATCCAAGCAGGGAGTCCTGAGGCATTTCCTTCCAACACTTTCCCAAAGCCCTTCAGGCCAGGCTGCCATCCACACTGGTCTCTTCCATGGAGACTGCTCTGCAGGAATGCCCACAGGATCTTTTTCTTTGGGCACAGGCCCTGTGACTGCTGGAGGTGATAAGGAAGCATCCCAGTTGGGTACAGCTCTTTGCTCTATGCTCCCTGCTATGCTGTTGCTGTCATGGAAACATGACTTCTCTACTTTATCAATTGTCATCTTTCATGAAAAGCCTGTGAGTATCCCATAGGAGATCTGGCAATAGAGGAGCAGGAAAGAAGGAACAAGAGTGTTACAGACTCCAATGGCAGCAAAGGACCAAGATCAGGAGGAGCATGGTCTGGGCATTAAAACAATCCTGACTGATTCCAAAAGTGTCATTTCTGTTGAATAAAGGAGGTTCCATTTTAAAGTAATTTCTCTTCCCATAGCCACATTTCAACAAGCACAGCAAGCTCACCTGTGAGGTCTGACAGAAATCACAGGTTCATTTTTAAAGCTTATGCATTTCTTCACATTCCAAGCCTGCCCTGAAAGCTCTGTCACTGATCTAGATGGCAGCTATATTAAACAGGCTCAAGAGAGGTCTGTGCCTGGAAACAACTCAGCCCAATCTTGTTCTGCAGCACACCTGCCCTTCTGAGAGGGAAGTTCTGAGACATTTGTGCAGTGAAGGTCTTGCTAAGTTTTCCACTCCCCTTCCTTTTACTGAGGCTACAACTTCTGCTGCATGCACTGGCCCAAACTTGCTGCCTGCATCTCCAGTGCTCCCTGAGGGTTATTTTACCTCATTTGATGCTAAATCTTTCTACCACATGATTCAGGTAACAGAAGAACACTGAAATATGTCACAGCTTACCAAGAAGAAAACAGAAAATGAGGCAAATTTCTCTCCCGTTCACTTCAAAACAAGGACAGCCTTTAGAGGGCTGACACAGTTTGAAGCACACCTTGTGACTGAAACTACACCTAGAGGGCTGTGCAGCCACAGTCATGCAGAGGTAATTAAGATAAGCTGCAGCAACCCAAACTAAGTTCCAGTTGGCACATTTAGAGTGAAGAAAATTGTTCTGTACTTCAAAGAACGAGAAAGGTGGCGTGTCTGTTGTGGGATCTCCTCAACTCTGGAATTAAAAATTAGCATTTTCAGAATTTTATTGAAAGAACACTGTTTTCTTTAGAGTCAGAACTTCTGAGCTGCAAGTAAACTCAGGGCAAATAGGAAGGTTCTGACTCATTCAGGTGATGGACAAGAACTTTGTTGTGAGCATTAGCAAATCCAGCACGAAATAAGCCCTAGCAACCAACTGATGATCTCTGCCCAAACACTGTAATTAAATGTACGAGTATGTCCCATTTTCCTGACTTTGTAGGGAAAGAATTCAACGGGATACCCCAAAAATCTCTGTGTGAATCCTTCAATTAAATGAATGTCAGCAGAGATCACAAAGACCTGGTACCAAACACCATAAAATACCCCAGTATTCAGAATTCAAAGCATTAAAGGACTACATATCACAGGCACAGGTTGTATCCTGATGCAGGTTACCAACCAGCCCTGTTATTTCAGCTTGTAAAATTTCATTAAAATATATTCTTCCTCCTTCCTTCCTGTGCCAGAGGAACACAGGCTTAGATGAGAACTCAACATGAGACACTCTGGGCCAAGTTTTGCTGGCAGTATCAAAGTTAATGATAAACCTCCCGTCGGCTTAGAGATGGAGCATTAGAAGTCCTAAAATAATATGAAGTAATAATAGATCTCTTTAAAAAATATAGTGTAACTTTCACTTGAAAAATGACAACTTCCAAGAGAATGACGTTGAAGTCAGAATATTGTGTTTAAACGTTTCTCTGTGCAACAGAAGCCTTAGATGGAACTGCTACATCTCCCAAGAATGCAGGGTTATATTTCTTTCTTCATCTAAAAGGTGATTTCATGCTTCAGGAAGTCAGGAAAGTTTGTGCATTGACAATATAAATGCAGATGCCTCCCATAATGATTGACACCAAAGGTCGTGCAAGTGGAGTTTCATTTCTGCTCCCTGTAGATCAGGCAGCCGAGCAAATTAACATCTCTTCAGGAATTGGGAAGTCAAAGTCTGACAGTTCTGGCTTTCCCCCCTTGAAATAGGTTCAGTTCAGAAGGGCTCATTGAGGTCTGATCTGCTCCTCACAATTTCCTTTTTTAATAGACAATACGAAAGACAAAGACACTCCAAGTGTACTGTCACAGAGGCAAATTTCTTTCCCTGCAAAGGACATAAGTGCCAATGAAAGGAACTATTGCATACAGCAAGCAGTAAAACACTGTCATAAAGAACTATTAATTTCATAGAGCTGACAGAAAACTATCTGTGGCCCAATCCTAAATATACATCCCAAAATGAGAGACCATTTCAAGCTTATATCTGGAAGAATAATGCTGTTCATGTAGGGGATAAGCAAAGCATATTCCTAACAAACTGCTTCTGCAGTTTGTGCTCTCTCACCAATGAGGGAATTTTGCACCACAATAGAAAAGTTATTAAACTACAGCACAAATGTTGTGACAAATTGCAAAAAATGCAGCTCAACATTTCCCCTGCGGTGTATTTTTGGACTGTTGCCTAACTCCTCCATGAACAAAGGTATACAAAATATTATACATTAATGGAATATCACTAGGGAAACAGTAATTCTTCTGTTCTTTTTTTTTGCCTGACTGCAGGTTGATTTGGCCCTTGCAGAAAAGACTGTAAAATTTGAAACAGAATATCTTTATGGTCACTTCTGAGCAAACCAGGTCCAGATGTGTCTCTGCTGGAACATTGTTTAAGCCCATCACTTCCCCAAAGGATTTCCTGCCATAGCATATTCAAGGTCCCATGTAAAGTTCCCACACACATGCACTCACCTACTGGTGATGATTCTGGTTTCCACACCTCTTCACCTTTTCCTTCCATTCTTGAGCACATATTTGCTTTAGCAATTAAAAAATAATGCAGTCTGATAAATGGAGCTATTAGGATATGGCCACCAGAGCAAATTTTCATAGTAACAGGCTTTTAGCATACATCTAAAATATATTAAAATATATGATGTTTAATTAATATATATTTCAGACACCTGGGGTCTAAATAGATCGTGGGAGAATAACATTTTTATCAATACTATGCAGGTACTGTAACTTAGACCAAAAAGGTTTCAATGACAAAACAGAGTCCTTCCAAACAGGAGCAGGCCATCCCCACAAAGGCTCATCCAAAACAATGAAGTCCTGTCTACCCATGGATTTGTGAGATGGTTTAAACACTCACTATGTGACGAGGCACTCACAGGAGCAGAAGTCTCGGGGGCTGTTGCCAGCTCACTCCCACCCCAGGCTGCAAGAATTGGTGAGAATGGGCTGAGATACCTGGTCTGAGGAGCTGCCTGGGGTTCAGAGTGTTCCTAAACACCCTCTGGGGTACAGCAGGGACACAGCTACCCACAGAAACATGAGATGATAAGATAGTAAGATCCTTTCAAAAAAAAATGTCCAAGTCAAGCAAATTAAGCTTGGGGAAGCTGTTCTATATTTCAGAGACTCTAGATTTGATTTTGACTATTTCAAACTAACTAGAAGGTAGTTAGAAAATTTGTTCAGTGCTACACAAGCATCAAGCAGTGTATATCTGGATAAATCCATTCATGAACACATTTCCAGTACATCCTCATGAAGACAAATACATAACTACCCAGCACCACAGCTAGTGAGAAATATCCCATCTCCTCTTCAAAACTTTCTGACCTCGTCCCTTTGATTCAAGGAACTAGTACCATCATTGTGCTGATACTTCTAAAAAGATAGGTGAAAACATGTTCCAGAAGTGTGGAAGTTTGTATTCGATTCTGCTGTCAATAATTTGCTGCAGCTTTCTGAGAGAGAGCCTGGACATTAAATGCAGGCAAACACCATCTTCCTGCAGCCTCAGAAAGCATGAAGCATTTCAATCCTACAGCTGTAAAACTTTTCTTTAGCAAAAAGCTGTTCCCAGAGCCTTGTGGGATCAAGACCTTCCAATCAGACCATCAAACCATGTGGGTGGGAGCTGTTTGGTCCTTGCAGCACTGATCAAAGGAAGTGAGTGACAACAGCCCAAGCCCAGCCCTCACAGCCATAGGAAGGATTTGCAGTGACAACATTCACTGTGCAAACCACAGAGAGCTGATCCCAAACCAGAGATAATCAGGTCTTTGTTCAGAGACTGACTGACAGCTTTGCTCAGGGTTCCAGGCTTCCACAACAGAATCAAACCCGGGTCTTTTTCAGACTGTCAAAGAGTTATTCAGCACTTCCATTTATGTAGACAGATGAAGAGATGATGTGTGTGTCTCTCCTACATCTTTGTCTTCAGGAAGGACAGTGGGGGATGAGTGGGGACAATGAGAGGAGCAAAGCACAAACACAAGGAAACAAAGTGGCTCAATAAAACACCCTACAGGGAACAGATATCGACTGGGATAGGCACACGTAAAGCACAATACCTCACCAAAGAATCAGCCCATGTTCTGGCTGAAAAACCCGTGTCTGAGCAACAAAAATAGTAAATATTATTTATATGTATTATATTGGTCCTTTCATCCTGTAAAATCCTTAAGTCCCTCACAATCACTAGGGACAGAAATCCATGGAATGTGGCAGTTGTTGAAACAAAGCAATAATTAGGCATTAGCAAAATGAGAAAATACCAAATACCCAGTTCTAGGAAATTGGCAAAAAGTACCAAGCAAAGGATTCAGTAGAAGTCAGATAAAAACTATGTAATTGTAATAGCATTTTTTTTGTTTTCTTTTTTTCATGTTTCTCTGGCTTGTTACTCATTAATAATCTTTAGTAAGATTCAGAATCAGACTCTCCTCCTTTGGTTTTCCCAGGGCACAAACAGAGAACATGATTGATGTCCTCATGCCTTGCTCATAGCAAAATACTAACCTTCTGTATTGCTAATTTTGATCTGAGATGGAAAACCCAAAATTATTAACTATTTCCTTTCCTCTTCTGCAGTGTTATATTAATTTCAAGTATTCTGTTTCAGATTCTAAATCAGAGGAAGAACGTAGATATGAAAGAAAGTGCTAGTTCATTTATAAAAAAAACAACCTAGCCCATGTTCTACCTACAGATCAAGACAGGTGGACTTCTGTTGATCACCACAGGGTACCACAGAAGGGGGGAAAAAACCCAGCTAGATTAGAAGAAGGAGTGCACCACAGTGTTGTTCCTGCCACTGATCTTGTTCCCTTTCCCTCTGCTTTCTCTGTGTTTTATATTTTCATGGCAGCAAGGGGGAAGGAAGCTCTGAAGGGGGCTGGTGGAGCAGGTCCTACCCAGAACTGTATTTACATCTGGGAGAAAATATTCAGCAAGTCAGGGAAGAAGAAAAAAAACCAAGTTAAAATAATAAGTGATGCAACAAAATTAAAAGAAGAAAAAAGCTGGACATAGGGAAACGTGTCCCCGTATTTTTACAGGATAGAAGAGGATTAGGGAACTGTAGAAGTTAGATATGGGATGTACCCACTGCCTGAAATCCAGGTCAACCCTTTCACCCTGAACAGTTTTGCAGTTTGCACTCTGGAAGCTTTTAGCTGAGCTTCATCCAGGTTTTGTGCATTTCTGTCCTCACATACCCAACATCTGGAGAGGCAGTTCTAAGGGCAGAGCTGGGGAATGCCATCACAAGAAACTTGTTGGTTTTGGTTTTTATACCACTGAACTGCTGATAATCTGAAACACACTTTTATTGCAGCACAGTGAAACCTAGTGACAGATGGTAATAATCACTTAAATCTCCTTTATGCAACCAGATTTTACATTCACTGAATAAATCATTAAATCTACAATATATTTCTCTGTGTGTTGTGCATTTCAGAAGCACTGCAGGGCATTTTTTGTGAAAAAGCTCATGTTCACCTACCTATGATTACCAGTAGATAATAATGGGTAAAGTCTCAGTCCTTACAAAGTCAATGACAAAATCCCACTTCTTCTTCAGTGAGGACCAAGGTTTTACCCAAAAAACCTACCCAGCACAGAAAATCTTAAATTAAAGTAAACACCCAAATACTTCAAACTCTGAAGAGATGCAGCTCATTAATAATCATTGTGACTACAGCTGTAAAAGGGACCAACAGATGTGTGAGTGACCCATCTTGGCATGACAACCCTTCTTGCAATCCTTGGATTCCTCCCCACAGCACAGGGCAGGCTGCCTCAATCTGCTTGTCCAGTCCAGGCTTAGGAATCAGCAATCATAGGTAAAGGATCCTGTTATATGGATTAATTGAATAATCCTAGACACAGTTTTGTGGAAAGTAGGTCTGCCTAAAATATAGCACATTTTTTCAGCCAATTATAAATTGCTCTGACTGGAGGGAATAATTTTCTTTCATTTTCAGGGGACAATACTGAGGCTCATGAAGGCTGTTCCAGAGAAGCCATAGTACAAACAGCTTTTTGATTCCCTCTTTGCTGTGCCATGTGATGTTTAATAATCATATACTCCTAGAAATGGACATTTACAGCCCTTTGTCTCTGGCAGAATTGTCATGGACTGAGGCAACCTCCTCCTTCCTTTACATATAATAAAAACAAGATAAGAGAAGCAGAAATAGGCTAAAGAACTAAAAGGCATCTAATCAAGATATTACTGTAATTAATGTTTTCCATAATCTCCTCTCAGCCCCTACACAATTTCCTGGAGTTTATGGAAAGCACCATCATGTCCAAGATCCTGTGCACACCTTCCAAATCCAAGCCTCCTCCTCCTTCTGGAGGCACAATGAGATGCTTCCCTAAGGGTGAAAGGAGAGGGTTTGAGCTCTGCTAGGCTGTTATGGGCAGCACTTTCCTTATGATTACAGCATGGGGTTTGAAAGGCAAGAGTTAGTGTTACAGAATTCCTCAGGGAAGGACATGATGTATACCTAGGCCCTGAACTACCCGAGCTGAGGCCTCATTGAGGCCTTGACTGAGGCCTGTAAAGCCTCTGATGCAGTTAAAATTACTTGGTGAAGTTGTGGTGCAGTTAGAAATTAGATGTTAATGTGTCAGGGAAAGATAATGGGGTTTGTGAAGGTCACTGTATAGAGTTGTTAGTAAGCATGTGTTAGCTACCTTAAAAGTAAGTTCAACAATGTGTGTTTGCATTCTTCTCTCCGCTGTGTGCCAATGAAAAAGCTATCCATTTTGTAAACTATATAGAAATGTATATAAGCTGCCATTTTAGACGTAATAAGGGAGAACGTAGTGGTAACCATACTGGTTTGGATCTGTGTTGCTTCGACCCAACTCTCTTTTATAAATAGGGCAACCTTGGCTTTAAGTTAGTCCAGTAAGTCCAGCCCAGTGGGTTTTTTCAGACATAAAATGAAGAAGAGGTTTTGGGAGACAAACCCCAGCTGGACAGCAGGGCCACCCTGCAAAGCAAGACTCACAGGCACTCCCTCACATTTAGGATCTCACAACAAGGATGTTCCTTGGGGCTGGGAAGGGACCTCCCCCAGGCCCAAAAGGTCAGGTACCTCAAGTGATACCATTCAAACATAGGAGTTTACAGACTTCTGGCTTCTTCTCTGATGTCAATTGCTGGGACCATTCACAGCTGGCTCTAAACAAGCCCAGCAGGCAAATGGCACTGCAAGCTCTGTGTTGGTGTTTGCACTGCAAAGGAGCAATGGGCAGATTGGCAAAGCTCCTCCTAAGTGATCTTGAAATGGAACAACATCGATGCCACATGCATTATGCAAAAGTGGATGGATTGATTAGAGGGTCACACAATTCCAAAGACCCATTATACAGCGTCCTTTAAATAATTAAACACAGGAAAATGTACAATCCCTGCAAAGCTAACTAGGAGCATCTCACTGCTTAGAAGATTCACTGCCTACTTGTTTGCTAAAGAAATCTAAGCAGGTTCTCAGTGACTTGGGGCATTGCCCTCAGTCTCATGGCACTATTGTGTTCCTTCAAACACCTCCTCACATCACATGGACAAGCACTGTTTTCCCAGTGCCTTGACTTGTTCAGTGGGCTCTGCTCTCTCAAGGATTTGGCAGCAATATATTTGTTAGTGTGAGCTGGGAGTGCAACTGATTTGTTTTTCTAAGCATTTTGTAAAGATTCAGAGTTATTTTTGTGCTTTATTTCTTGGCAATGGCATTGCACATCCAAAAACTTCAAGCACTTGACAACAGAGAAATTATTTTGGCTTGCCATTTTTTTTTTTTTAAACCAGAACTGCCCATCAAACCATGAGAAGTTCAGATTCAGCTGTTGAGATAGTGTCCTTTTCATATCAGGCTTGCTAAAAGGTTCAAGCATTGCCAGGTTTTAAGAAGGTTATTTGCTAGCCCAAGGAATTCAATTATTTAAAGCTTTAAAGACAGAGCTATTTACCAGCACCTTTCTGACGCCAGTAGGTTTAGGGAAGCCTGAACACATGGAAGGGTGACCCTGCTTGTCACTTCAGCATCATTTTTATGAAGGCACAAAAATGAATTGCACATTCTGTAAGCTTTCTAAAAGATATTTAGAGCTGGACTTAAAAGGTATTGTCATTTTTAACGAAAATTCCTTCAGAAATGCCCAATGCACTTAAAAAGAACAGTGAATCAACTGCTTTCACTTACCAACAGGCCCTTTAACAACTTCAAAGTGCAATGGGAAAAACAGTTAAATGGGTACAACCTTGCATCTAAAGTGACTAATCTGACCTCTGTTAGCTAACAAGATTTGGAGGGATTTAAAAGATTCTCCATATTTTTCTCTTTATATGTCAATGTTGAGAAGAACTCACTTCTATACTTTTCTTTTATTTCTCTATCAGATTTTTTTTTAATGTATTGTATATCAAAGTATTTCACTTTCTCATCACCCCCTAATGAGATCACTATCTTATTACCTGATACAGAAATAAAATACCTGGAGAAATCAATAGTCAGAGAAAAGGGTGAGGCAGGGAAGACATAAATGTTTGTCTTATTCATACAATGGCATGAGATCATCCTCAAGAAATGAGTCTGGAGAATCAAAAAATGGATTCATAAAGGAAAAAGGATTTGATTTAACTTGGCCAAGAAAGTTGAATTAATCACTTCAATAACGACAACTGGCTGGTTTGCAATATCCGATTATCATTTTGAATTTCAAAGAAAAAAGACCACATGAATTGTTTTCATGTTTTTGAATAATATCCTCACTATTTTTCACCCAGCTCTATGGAATAAGACATTTAAATCACAGCTACACTTTTTTTTTTTGGCAGATCACATGCAAAGATATATATGGCTGGAGGTGATGGAGGTCCCCTTCTTCTGTGGGGATTTTAAGCATGTTTAATAACCTGCAAGTAAACCATTTCCTATGGTTGGGAATCATACAAAGGGTAATTCTAAGGTCTTGCCCTCCCATCAGCATCTACTCTCCTGAAGAATGATGGATGAACTTAAATACTTTGGACATGTCCACTTTCCATCAAAGTTGTTTAAATCACACCCTAGGTCCAAAACCTCTGGGGCAAGGTGTGAGGCTGTCACACACACACTGAGTGAGGCTGTAAGCTCATTTCCCATTTCCTTAAGGACACACCAAAGAGCAAACTTAGACTAACATTGCATGTGTAACACCCGTGTACCTCAGCCACTGGAGACCACGGAGAATTGCTGGGGATTTTCTGTAGCACTGTTGAAACAGTTTTCCCCAAACACAGCAGTACTGGAATCATTTTCATGACTAACCCAGGGCAATCTGTTGTTAAAACACGCTGCTACAAGGACACAACCTCCTGAGGGACTGAATTCAGCTGCAGTGGCAACACCAGTGAGAGAGCGAGCTGAATATTATCTCACAGGTTGCTTCACTTTCATCGTTTTCAAGATGCTCTTTTAATCTAGTATTGGAGTCTTTTCTTAAGGATAAACCTCATTTTAACAGAAGGAAAACAAATATAAACCCATCTCTCTGCCTTGCCCCATTGCCTCACCTGTGGCAGCAAAACAGAGCAGCCACAGGCAGTGACTGTTAAATGCTTCCTGGAAAAATTCCACAGTGAACTGTAGGTGCACAGCACCAAATCAATATCTCTTCCTTTTCTTTTTTAAAATTGTGCCTGATATTTTGTCCTAGTTTCAGCTGGAAGAGAGTGGCTTCTCTTCCTCATATGGGGCACAGTGCTGCGTTTTGTATTTAGGGTGAGACAAACATTACCAGAACACCGATGTTTTAGTTTGCTGCTGGGCAGTGTTGAAGGCCTTTTCTCCTCACCCCACCCCAGCAGTGAGGAGCTCCCAGAGCTCCCACTCACCCACAGGTGTCCCATGGAGGGAGGCACAGCAGAGTCACCACTGCCAGTGTCACCTGTCACTGCCAGGAGCCAGCGTTTGTCACCTCCAGCGCGGCGCGCACGGAGCCCTGGCTGGGCTGATGTCACAGAGGGGCTGGTTCCATGTGCTGAGAGGTTCCTGGTGGCCCCAGGGAGGGGCAGCACAGACCCATGGAACCACAGGATGGTTTGGGTTGGAAGGGACCCCGTGGATGTCACAGAGATTCATGGCCAACATCCAGACATGAGGAAAGCTGTCCGGGATGGGTCGGCAGCTGAGTTAGGCAACACTTGTTTTGTATGTTCTGATTCTTTTATCATTTCTATCATTATTTCCCTCCTTGGTTTGGTCCTATCTGTACCCCAAGCCATGAATTTTAAGGTTTTTTTCCCCATCCCACTGGGGCAGGGGGGGTGGGTGAGAGGCTGTGAGTGTTTAGCTGTTTGTTGGGTTAAACCACAAGGGGTTTGCACAGGTGATTACACCATCCACTGCCCTAGACATTCTGCTTCCATAATCTGTGTGAGTTCTCATTGTTCAGCAGGAGAACAAGGGACAGGGCACCCCCACTGTGTCACAGCAGGATCAGAGTAGAATTAAATTTGCCAGTCATCCTCCCACTTCCTTCTGCGCCATGAAGCATGTGCTGATCCCCTCCATGCAAAAGGCAGCTCTCCCTGCATGGAAATCAATTTGATTGTATGACTTTAAAGGTCTGTGCTGGAGGACTTTAACTTTTCACAGGGTTTTACTGCTACATAAGCATGAGCCAAGTCAAAATTTCCTTCTCTTTCCCTCCTAATTAACCCTTTTCGTGCAGCTTCAATGTTTGCTTGTTTACAGATGTGCCCATTTCCAGCTGAAGAAACTTCAGCTCAAGGTGGCTCATGCTGCCAGAGGCTCAGCACATGACAGCAGTAACTCTGACATATTTGAAAGTTTGTGTTCCTTTCTTTCTTTTGTTATGAAATGTATTTAGAAAATTGTCAATTATAGCAAAAAAAAAAACAAAACAAAAAACCCAAACAACTCAAGACTCAACAATACAATCTTGAAATGGAAACAAAACATTCAGTTAACCAGAAGCAATTGCTTCATCACTATTTTCAGTATAAGAAAAACAACAAAGCCTCCAGGTTTTATCCTGCGGGGGTTTTATCCTGTTTACAGAAAACACATTTTCCAGGATGCCAGCATTTTTCCCAGACCCTGACAATGGGGTTGCTCATCCCCTCTGAAACACCACTTCTTCTGTATATTATGGTGCATAAAGTGCATTGATGACCTAAACACAAGTGGAATATCTTAATGAAAGGCATCCAAAATGTTTTTTATACAAGAATCCCACAGCTGTGGAATACACAGGCTAAATCCCAATGAAATGATTGATTAACAAGTTAGCCACCAGCTTTACAAAGAAAATAAAAAGCCAGTGTAGATTTCAGCAGTCTTTTACAAGCTGTAATCAATTATGTGTTATCAAATTCTAGCTCCTTTCAGGAAATTAAATGCTATAGTGCCCACGATCATGCATTTCCTATGTCATTGGCCTTTTAATAAAACTGGTCCTTTTGTCAAGTCATTTTTTTCTGCCCTGTGATCTCAGTTTCTCTCCTCCAAACTGCAGATCCCATGTGTTGCTTCAGTGGAAGTTTGCCCAGCAATACACAGGGAGAAGATGAAGCCACTTCATAGAGCTTGTTCGGTATTTTACCATTGGATGAAAACTCAACATTGGAAACTCCATCTCAGAGGGGATGGAGTCCAAGGTGTGGACAATCAGTAGGGTGCACCTTAGAATTTGGGGAGAGTGTGGCACGTCCAATAATCACCCAAATGCAACCCTTTTATTTCCTGCTGCAAACTGGGCTCTCAGGTAAACAGAGCAGCTTTCTCTGCAAGACTCCTTGACAGCATTTAAAGGTCACGTAGTGCTGAGGTCTGTGCAGCTCAGGCCTAGTTATGATTTTGAGATGCTTTATTCAGCTGTTTCAAGAGCTCATAGTGGAGGAAAAAGTCCCTCTTGCTGGTAGAGACACGTTATAGCCAAGGAAAAAAAACAACATTGTGGGAACAGGGCCAGGAGAGGAGATTGGTGCTCGTACAGCTCTGACCTGAGAACCTCAAGTAGCTTCTCTCAGCTCTCCATCCATAATGCTGAAATGAGTGCTACCAGAATTAAAGGGATGTTGTGAGGCCGAATCCACACTAGTTCCAAAGCACTTAGAGGACTTCAGCTGGAAAACATGACAGAAATGAAATGCTTTTTATTTTTCTCACTCGCTCAAAGAAATATCTAAGAGGAAAGACAATATTTTTTATAACTTATAAAAATATCAGAAGCCTGATTTGTGTCCCATTCAGGTCAAAAGAGTTTTCCTCTGGCTGCCATGTGAGCAAGATTTGGACAAAAATGCCCATAACAATTCCTCACAAACAAGGTCCCTAAAAAAAACCCTTACAAATAGATCTCTGCTATTTGCCTTGGCTTTCACCCATCTCTCACCACGAAGAAAAGAAGAGGAAGAAGATAATGAACCTGTCCTGATGTAAATGTTTGCATACTAACTTACAGTCCTCTGTTAATACTGAGAGCAAAACCATTGGTAATTTTATGGAGTGAATTTTGTGGGCTCCCTGGAAAGACAACATTCTGCAGGCCCATCTCTGCCTACAAAGAAGCTCCTCAGCTCCAAAGAGATGAACACTTCAAATCACTTCTCTCTACACTATCTCCAACCACCATATTTGCACCCCACGGTTTTTAATTGTTTCAACTCCCCTTAGCTGATTTCAAAAGTCTGGTGAACTAAAGGACATGTTTATATTTCAGATGCAAGCTTATTTCCCAAACACTGTTCTGCCAGCCCTGGAAACAGAAGCCTGGCTCTCTGGAAAGAGGCCAAACTCTCATCACTTGAACTCCATTCACAGAGTGCTAGAGGAAGTTCAGCCACTGCATATATTTGCTTTGAATAACTTTGCTGCTGTTTCAGCTGGGAGAGACTCTACATGATTTGTGTTTCTATCAAACTAACCTACTCTGCATTGTCCTGAACAGATACCACTGCCCTGGCACATGCATTGTTCTGCTGCATTATCCAGAGAATGTTTCTGCCTGAAGAAATATTTGTGCCTCCTTCTTTAGCCAATGCTAAAAACACTCCTAGTTTTTTATAATGGTATTAATTATTCCCTCTTCACTTCCGTCGCTCACCTACTAGGATGACAAAACAGCATTCCAGCATGGAACACATTTTGCCTCTGCAAAATGGGATCTGTGCAGGTCCTCCAAACACCTCCTGGCATAAAAAAATCAGAACAATTAGCATGGATCACACCAAAAGCCCATCTAGCTCAGTTCTGTGCCCAGTCAGTGGGGGAAAGGTGACAGAGAGCCCTCAGGAACACCTGCCAGGAGAGCACTCTCAGCAGGGCAGGCAGCTCAGTTCAGGCATCTCATGGAGCCAAGGCTGGAGATGGAGGTGACTGTGCTGGGAAATTCACCTGCTGCAGGATTGGGGCCCTCCCCAGTGCTGCCATGGCTGGGATGGTCCTGAGTGCTCCCTGTCCCAGAACACAGCATAATCCCTGGGGTGCTGCCACAGCAGCCACAGGCAGCACAGCAGGGCTGGATGAGCCCTGGGAGAAGCAGAGCCTCCCCCTCCTGGGTGAGGACACACAGAACCAGCCCTCCACAGCAATTGTGGGAATGATGAGGACCAGCACCAGCTCATAAATCCCAAAGACTCCCAGGCATTTTTACCTCCTCTGCTTTCATCTCCCTCTGCCTTGCTTGGGTGTAACTGCATCACTCAGTGTTGCTCACACAATATTTTTGTTTAATAATTACATCTCAAAAAAAAATTTTTTTTGCTAATAGCCATCAGCTTAGAAAACCTAATTTTTGCTTCAATAAGAGACAAGAATTGCAGGAATGTTTCCACTGTTAAGAAAAACACCCTCTGCAACAAAACCAAAATATCTTATAAAAAATGTTTCAGGATTTCTGACCTACATTCTGGTTTTATTATACTTAGCTATAAACTAAGTCTGCCTGTGAATTTTGCTATTTTAATGATTCATGACTACAGAATGTGTCTTGAATGCAGAGGACAGAAAAGCATTAGTGATGAAAAGGAAAACACACATAACATTTTTCAGTGTCTTAAGTTTTAATCACTAGGAAACAAAAAAATAAATGAGCTATGGGCATTGTATAATTGCAATAAATTTTGAGAAATGAGTAGTGTCCAGAGAAACCCAATTAAGTTTAATAATTTTGTGCATCAGAGACTGAGAGAATGGGGGAGGGGGATAAATCTAACAAGTTACTGAATATAAAGTTTTCAACTGCAGAAAACAATGCTTAAATTAATATGACACACGGAGGTACTTCTGGCTGCCTTTCTAATTGATTCATCTTGTTAAATCAAGAGGAACTTGTGCACAATAAGCAGATTGCTGAGAGGCTCTCCCCTACACACAGATAAGAGTTACACACTTGCACAGAGTGGCTTATTCACAAAAGAACAGTCTCTTCTTTAATTTAGTGGGGCTTTGCTCATGGTTTTCTAGCTTAAGGTCCAATGTCACAGCAAGGAAAGACCAAGGAACCCCAGTGCTCTCCAAAACCCAGCCACCAAAAATTTAACCACAATTTGGCTCACATGCATTACTTTTCCTCCAAATGAAATGTGGGGCAAAAGGTCATGATGCAATAAAAGAGGAAAGCCAGGCACTTTCCTCTATTTGCTGATTAATTCTTATATATATATTATAATAGGTATCAATCTAACAAAAAGAGTGGCCAATATTAATGCACTATCCAAGCCAAGGAATGTTTCAAATACCCATTGCCAAATATGAAGGGTTTGATTTCAGTAAGTTGCACATCAGAGCACTGATTCTCAAATAGATTGTGAACTGCAAACCCAACAAAGAGAACGTAAGAGGAGCCCAGATGTATAAAACAATATAGAGATAAAAAGGGAACTTCTGACCTTGATTCTACAAAGTCTGTCTCTGGTATTAAAATGAATGAGCCCAACTGGCCAATTCTTTTAGCTGATCTCCAAGCTCTTCAAAGTTTAATTTTTTATTATTATTTTAAAAAGTGGATTTCTATCTTCTGGTATTTCAAAGATGATAAACAAAAGCAGAGTGCAACAATTCAGAGGTGTCAAGAGCACATCTGGAAGATGACTCCCTGACAAACTGTCGTGTTTAACTCAGCAAGGTGTCCAAGGATGATAAATTATATGTCAGCACCTATGATCAATTCATTGCTTGTGCAGCAAAGGGAAGGAAACTCAGCTATCATGAGACCAGAACTGACAATCAGGAAACCCTGTCAGGTTTTATCATTCTGCCTGCCCCATTTACTGATTCCAGTAACACAGATTGACACTGAATCCAAAGGGGAAGATCACTTGCTGTAACATTATTTGGGAACATAACACTGACATTTAATTTTACCCTGGGCAAGTTCAGGAGCTTGACAGAGCTCAAGGATATGGCAGGAACAGAACAGGCACAGAAGAGAACCTTGTTTGGGGGCACAGAAAAAAAAGGGATTTTAAACACTTGTAGTATCCAGCAGGTGTTACATCTTACTTCAGCAACTATGGCAGAAATTCTTCATGTAGGAGAATAAACTTTGAAAAAGGTTGCATATTAGGAATCTTACATAATTTCAGTTAATTAAAAATAAGATTTTTTTTTTTTTAAAGACTATAGGGTTTTCTTCACATGTGCAGGAGTCCAGAACTGAGAAGAAGGCTGTCTTGTCAGTTTAGGACACTAACAATGGGAAGAAAAGAGAAGCCAATTTCTTCATGGTAAAACATGGGCTGGGATTTTTCTCAGCTAAAGTTAGAGACATTAACTTAACTACCCTTTCTGTACTTTTTGGTCTGTGTTAATTATTTGGCAATAGTAGGGCCAACTTCAGTTTCAAAAGCAGAAAAGGGGAATTTCCCCATTTTCAGCAAGTTCTCCACTTCCTGTTGTTCAGTGCTGGATTCTAAATGTGAAAGTTATAGTATCTTAACCATTTTTCACTTCACCTTTTATTTTACAGCTCTTGTTATGTGTTAAGGAAAATGTTCCTTTCACTGAAGTGGCAGCAATACCAGCACCTCCTGAAACTTCAAGATAAGAATTCTCACCTGACTACTCATAACAAATAGATGTGCCTTGCAGGATTCACCCATTTTATTCCAGGGAAAGAGAACGTGTGCACTGGGAAATAGAAATGAGAAATGTCAAGTGACCTTGGGCAAGTCACTTCACTTCTTTGTTTCTCCTTACTGCAATTTTCCCTGTTACCTTTGGTGTGCCTTTCCCAATTAAAGACATGTGAAACAGGAGTGCTCTTCACTTTTCAGCCTATCCCACCAAAAGGGTGCTGACCTTATTCAGCTACAATAGTAATAGCTAATAACCATGACAACAATTTACAAGTGATGCCCTGCATTTCTAATGCTCTGGCTAAGGAGTACTTCAATTCCTCTACAATGGGAAACTGCTCTTGCCTCTTGTCAGCTTTAATGGAACTTAAAAGCTTGGATTTTCACCCTGACTGTTTCTCCTGGCAGGCTGTTGCAGAAGTCTGCTGCTCCACTGGTCTGAGAAAAAACTGTTCTAATTACAAACCCAAATGCACTCTTGGACAACTCTCACCTTTCACTCTTAGGGCAGCAAGGTGTTCTCTAGTGCTCACGTGCTTCACTTAGAAACAAATCACAGCTCTTCCAGGCCTGTATTTCAATAAGTGAAAGAGGCCAAGCTCTCCTCTGAGTTACATGTTAAGCCTCCATGAGTATCTCTGCTTGGAGCTCTAATCCATCTCCCATGAAATCATTATAACCTAATTCTGGACTTAAGCTCTGACTGAAGCAGGTTAAAAACCTTGCAGCAGCCTATGGACAGAGTGGGAGGGTGACCAACCCCAGGTCTCCACTCACTTCTTCCCAAAATAAAATCAAGGGAGCTGTGTCCTTCTTCCTGAAATCCATTGCTCAGGACTGTCCTTGCCTGTCAGCAGCCACCCCAGGAAGGGAGTAGAGAGAACAAAATCCCTTTACAGGATATGCTCTCCTCCCTCCAGCTTGAGATCATCTACATTTGTCTATAACTATGTTTAACTGGGTCTAGGGTACAGAATTTGGTGCTACTAATGGCATTAAAAAAGCCCAAACAGTCAAGAAACAAACTAGAGCTTAGAAGAAAATACTGCAATGTGCTATATATTTGTAGCAGGAAGGATGACTTTCAAATGTCCATTTGCAGGAAATGTATAATAAGATCTTTTCTTTCTCTGTCCTTTCTATTGACAGCATATCACTTTCAAACATCATAATTTTGCTGGGTGAAAATGTATGCCCTCTTTAATAGAGATAAGTCATTTGCCATACATAAGCCTTGCTAATTTAGGATTAATGTTGCTGAAGTAATTAAAGTGACCTTAGGCAAAACTCTGCAGGGCCAACTTCAGTCCAGTGATATTAACAGCTGGCCTGGCTTTAGCCTTAGAGCTTCAGAGGTCTCCAAAACCCCACTTTAATTTAAAGGTCTTCTCCTAAATCTTCCAAAGACAAATGAATGTCAGTCAGTTGTTTGAGCAGTTAACTGAGGAGTATAATAACTCAGAAAAGTCTCACTGAGAGCCCAAGTATTTGGAAATGTTTGGACCCACTTCCACAGGACTCTGAGCTGGCAGATGAGTTTGTGTCTAAATTTTGGTGAAACTTAAGTTAGTGTGGGCTGAACTGTTCAAAGATGGGAGTGAAATTACTTGATATGTGGAGGTCCACATCATGGTCACAGCTACAGAGCTTCCAGCCTGAAAGGTGGATAACATCAGGGTGAATTGCTTGCCATGACTATTTCTCATATTTTCCTCTAAGTAATTTTTTTCTTTATTTTTACTGCAGTGCCACATAAGAGATCACAGATCAAGTTTCTAATTTTTTTAGGCTCTGCAAAGGCATCAGTGTGAGTCCCTGTCTCATATAATCTTGAATTTAAACTTGACAAGAACAGGGTATCTTTTAGGGTAGGTGATGTTGAACAAGCAGGCATTTCAAAAACTCCATTAGGTCAGAAACTGCTACTGGAAACCTGCTTAGCACAGATCAGGGTCTTAAATATGAGGGTGTTTTTGGGGTTTTTTAATTGCCAATGGAAATCAGCCAGAGTAAGAAGGTTTCTTGGTGTTCTTTGTTCTTTTTTCCTTAAATCTTTACTAGACATTCTTATGATTTGCCCAAAGCAAAAGGAGTTCTAAAAAAAATGTACATATGTAGAATTATTTAATTTTACAAATAAAATGGTGAGGGTTGGGAGATTTTATCCCCTCTTTTGCTTCTCTCCTTTATGATTTTTAAGGAGTCTGAAGCCAAACTTCAACACACAACATTTTCTAGTGAGTACTGGCTCATCTTTCACAAGATGAACACGCTGACAACAAAATAACTTCCCTTGACAGAAATAGGCGTGCAACAGATCCCTAGAAATCATACTGCAAATACATCTCTAAGAATCCTTCAGACTTCCTAAAGTAGAGTGGAAACCAGAGATATGCTTAAAATCCCAAAAGTAATGTGTATTGTCAGCAAACAGGCTAAACTGCTGCTTCGCAGGTAATGCAGGTAAAATACCCTTAAAATTACTCTACCCACAGCAGAAAAAGCAGCAATTTTTATGCCTTATGTCACAGCACATCAAAACAGGTCAGGTGATGCATTTTGTGGGGTCATTTCGCCTCTGACCCTGCCAAATCACACGTCAGATGATGGATAAGGCCATTTCTCAGGATGCAGTGTGCTCCAGCTAAAGCCAGGATTAGAGTGAAGAGCCATCTTCCCCAAAGTAAGAAATACGTGATAGGATGAGATACTTTTATCACAGCTCAGTCAAGCATGCCACTATTTTGATAAACAGTGAAAAAAATGACACAAAATAACAGGAGCAATCAGAAGAGTCATCAAAACAGAAAACGCCTGTCCTCCTTCCTTAGTTTGACTCAACAACCTCAAAGCAAAGAACATTTTGTCTAAACATCACTAAATCACTGCAGATGGTGGCTGTAGATCTAGAGCAGCCCATGGCTGTCCCCCTTACATTAAAGAGGAGCTCTGCAATAGGAATAGGACAAAGTTTGTAGGAATGTGGTCCTTTTTCACAAGGCAAATATAGTTTGAAGAGAATACACAAGTTTCAGGCTATAAGCCTTTGTCAATGGTTCAGACCTCTGTCCAACTTTTACTCCCTTTTAGGCCTTCCAAAGCACACTTTAGACTGAGCCAGTAAAGTCCAGAGGCACACAAAACCCTTAAATCTAAAGCACTGAACAAGGAATTGTGAGCTCCCCTTCAGGCAATAGCCTAACAACAAACACCTGGGCTGCTCTAACTACCAAAGCCATGCAAATTAAATTATTGTGCTGAAAATTATCATCACTCTCCATTTCAGTACACAGGGACAACATCCACTTCTGATTCTGTGAACCAGCAACTAATTATCTCTGTGCAAGTGGAAACTACAAACTATTTTAGTTGGACAAAACCGTGTTTTCATCGAAGGGAACACAAGTATAAACCTAACACCTGAGAAAAGCAAAATCAACCTCAGAAAACGGAAGGAACAAGGAGTGAAGCAGAAATCAGTGCTCCTCACTCAGCCACTGCAGTACACTGTCACCCTTCACTCTGCTATGATGATGTTGCTAAGATGAAGCTCCATCCTACCAGCAGTTCCCTGTTACAGGGTCAAACCTCTTGGAATTTTGTTCTGCTTTCCATCTTTAAGGTACCACATTTTCAGACCAGATTTTTAACATGAATAATAGACCTGCACAGGCACTGAGAGCCTGAATTCCCTCCTTCACATCCTTTCCACGGGTCAGCAGCTGAGGAGGAGAGGTTGACAGGGGCAGGGGAAATGCAGACCCTGGATTATATCTATATCCTTTCACTGGGTGTGAAGGAGCACATCCACATTTGGGGCTGTGACAGGACATTCATCATCCTGCTCCTTCTCCTGGAGAGAAAGGAGAGCAAATAATTGCCAGTAAAAGGAGCGCCTTAGAGCCCAAGGAGCCACTCCTCAAGGAGCAGACAATGTTTCCTCTTGCTCAAGGTATGATTTAACTCACAGTTCACTCCAGCACTATTTACCTTCAGAATGGCATGGATGATTCTTGCTCAGGTCTGCAGATAAAGCACATGCCACACCCCCAGTGCCTTCCAGCACCAGTATTAGCAGCAGCTTCAGCTGTGGGGTGCTTGTAAATGCAGTGCTGGTTATCAAATCAGAGTAAGCAAGAACAAATTAATCATATATGAGCCCTGTGATAACAGTGACATGGGTGTTGGACAGATGTGTTTGTTTCCCCAAAGAACACAGTCACCCAGGACAGTTATTGAAAACACAGAAGAGCCAATTACTTTTTTATTATTTTCTGTACTGAGGCCTTTCCCATTGTTCTACCAGGTCCGTTCCATCTGAATGCACATGGAAACAGAAAATGCTTACCTGCTTCTCAATACCAAGGTGAATTTAATCAGAAAACTAATTGCTTTCATTTTTTTCTGCTATAAACTCTTCAATTTGCTGTAGAAATTACCTAGGTAAAAATTTTCCATGAGCAGTGAAGTCCAAAAGGAAATGGTCTGTGCTGTTTCTTGGGAGAAAATTGCCTTTAGAAAAATCCTATTTCTTTACTAGAGTATCAAGGAAAGGGGTGGTGGAAGAAAGAGATGTATAGCTTTTGAGAATGATCATTAGGAGGAATGAGAGAAAAGCTGAAGGCTATAAAATACCTCCATAGTCTATCCCACTTCTTACCCAATAATTGCACCAGTAACTGCCATCTTCACTATTTTTATGTAGATTCTTTCCCTGCCAAACTTGGCCCCAAAAGAACTGATGTATAATATCTAGTTCTCTACACAGAGGTCTAAAACTGCTGGCAGCTGCAGGAAACATGAATTACAAGCGAAATACAACATTAAATTATTTTCAAACACATTAGCAGCCCATAGAACAGTCCTCATTTAACAAATGAGCAAGAATTGCTGAAAACAAGAATGTGGACTGAAATACTTATCTTTTTCAACCCTAGAGTCAAGCACTTCATAGTCTGTGCTGTTTTTGACTGGGGTCTATAAAGTCAAACATGTGATTTTCACAGTTCATGATTTCCTTGAAGTATTTTTTTTTTTCCTAGAAGATTTTGTTACACGCCACGTGGAAGATGGTGATCATTAAACTGTGTGTTGAGGAAACACACAGAGCTCATGGAGCCCATCAATCCCTGCTCTGACAGAGTTAGGAGCCCCAGATCTCACATCATCACTTCCACTGGACACAGAATAACAGGTCCCAAAGATTCAGGAGGGGCTAACACTGATGTTTCATGGGACAACCAACACTGGATTTCACCCAGACAAGGCACAGTTAAACCCTCAGATTCACATTCAGTGTCCAGGGTGAGGGTTCCCATCACCTTCCACAGCAGCATGCTCTAATGGGTGATCACTGGCTGCTAAATAAAACCTGCCCCTTGTTTGTAATAAATCTGGACTCAACACCAGCTCAAAGAAAGGGACACGGGAGACAGTGCCAAGATACTTGTGAGGAAAGCAAACAAGCCAAAGGCAGTCTGGCTGCTTTGGCAGAATCTACTGTCCTTAGAGAAAGGCAGAGAATTTGAGGTGATTCAGCTGCTGAAATATCTCATTGCAGAGCAAGATGAGGACAGTTTTCCAAATTGTGTTGCAGCAGATCTAAGTGATCGTGCTGCTCAAGGAGGGAGAAAAATGTGAGTTGAGTAGGGTCCAGGAATTCAAGTGCAGGAATAAGAAGAATCAAGTGCTACTTTAACGCAAGGCCCAACCTAATGAAAAGGCAGATAATTGGAGGTAATGAAAAGCCTGGCAGTGATAAGAACAGAAGGTTACAAAGGCACATAAAAGCACTTCCTGTGTACTCTGTGAAATGTGGGTTTGAGAGTGCTCAAGGACACTAAAAGCAGTGAGGTAAATCAGAATCCTGGTGCCCAAGGAGCCCCTGGGCCTGTGAGTCAAACTCACTGACTGTCACACAAAGGTCTCCAGTGGCTCCTGCTGACTTGCAGAAAAAGCAGCAATGAAAACAGCAACAGCAATAGCTAATAGACTGAAGGAGGATTATTATTGATATCAGTAATCCCTACTGACCACCTGCCCACACACTCAGCTTACAATGTTCCCTGGCCTCTGCAGAAGCAGAGTACCCTGTAGGGGGAAGAGGAAAAACAATGGGAATGAATAAATAAACAGAAGGGATAAAACACAGGGAGGGAAAAATGCATCTAACAGACATGAAAGAGAAAACATGAATGGGGGAAGAACTAATGCAGAAGCATTCTGCAGCACAGAGAAAGCAAAATCTGCCAGAAAGATGCAAAAGCAAGAAAACCAGGAGTTATAAAGGGTACTAATGTGGAGGAACTGTTAAAGCCAAAGCAGAGCTGTGAAATGAACAATCTTCACCTTCATCTTGCATAGAGGATGTAGAACCCTTGCTGACCAAGCTGTGAGCAGCAAAGGGTTTTAGGATCCTTGAAATAGTTTCACAAGGATAAAACCTCCTATAGTCCTCAAAGGAATGGAATTACCCATCCAGACTGTTGACAGGAGAAATGACGTTCCTCTAACAGTGCAAAGGCCTTAGAAAGAATCATGGAACCACCAGGAAAATCAGAGAGCTGGTTTTGTTACCAAAATAGAGACCTCATTGCCATCTCATCTGAAGAAATTACTGTGAATGGCAGGCTGGAAGCTCACATGTAAAGATATATTTCAGTTACAAAGGGCTTGTACATTCCCCAAATTTAAGCATCTCTCAGGAAGCTCCTCTCAGAAATGATCTCATTATGCCACTGGCAAACAGGAGCACAATAGGAGAGAGATTATTCAGAGCCTAAAACTGAAGTGGGTGCAAAAGATAGCAGGGATTCAGGGAATAGACAGGGGCAAATGACAGGACTAGGAGCACAATTTACTGCTTGAGTCCCTGTGAAGCTAGCAGAAAGACTGTTCATTTATTTCAATGGACTTTGGATCAGGCCCCTCACTTCTGAAGAGCTTTGAAGTTGAAAAGTGTTAGATGAGCACTCAAAATTCTTATCAACAGAAAAGTGTGGCTAAAGAGATGCCTATGAGTGCCTTTTTAACTTACTTGAAAAGGTCAGAAAATTGAGAAGAATGTTGGCACATAGACTGTGATTTAATGAGATTTGAGGGGAATACTTCAGACACAAAGCATGGATAACACATGAAAAAGGAGTTGGGCATCTTTTGTAAGAGTTTGTGCACTATAGACTCATCAGGGCTATCCAAGAACTGCTCAAAAAGCAGATGAAGCTAAATCAGGGTGGTTTTTCTAACTTATGAATGCTCTGAATGTTTGCTACCTTATCATAAATCAGAGTAAAATATTGTGTGTAATTTCTTTGGCAGCAAAGCTGGTTCAGCACACTTTTGCTCCCTGTATGTGTCCCAGCAGTTCCTTGTCATCCCCACATCAGCCTGATGCCATGCAAGCAATTTTTTCCCATTTGGGGTGGAAGCTTCTGCCTGAGGTTCATAGACATAAACACAAGGAAGGCCTTCAAACACAGAACAATTATTCACCAGATACATCTTCCAGGTTTTATTATTCCTCTGAGGAGTGTTGAAGCTTTCAAGAAATCTGGGATGTTTGCAAGAGCTGGTGGCACGGGTGTGCCTCAGCCAAATCACAGCTCATGCTGTGAGCAGACAAAGTTAACAAAATTTAACCTGGGAGATCTGACTTTATAACAGGTAAAGGCGGCTCAGCACGGAGATCACTTCATCTCCCCACTCCAAAAAAAAAACCCTAAAATACTCAGCAAAGCAAATTGTGAAGGGCAGGAGGCTGAGTAGGCTGGAAGGGTTTCAGACTAAAGTACAACTCTAGAGGCAAATCTAAGCAGTGCTGCCTGTCAAAGCTTGCTCCATGGGTGAGCTGCTGCAGAAGGATGATGTTTACCTCCACACAAATCTCTGCTGAGTGTTCCCATATGGCACACACTGAGTGAGAAGTGACAAAGGCGATGGATGACCTGCACAGCACCTTCTTCAAGGGTGTCTCTGCAGCCTGGAGCTAATTGCATTTTCATGGGTTTAGAGCTTTGTGTTCCCCCCTTTTTTAATAAAAAGAAATCCATTAGGGCCACAGTCACACTATGTTTCGATTTCAGCTTGTTTATCTAGGTTAAATTAGCTGGTATGCAGTTGAGCAGGAAACAACACTGGCACCATAAAACATGCAAAATAACTCCAGAATGTGGGATGGTAGTGGTAGAAAGTTACTGTGGGTCTGGAATTTATAGTCACTGAAACAGCAACCACCAAATGGAGGTCTGTCAGCAAATCACTGCCTAGGTAATTTCCTATTGTTTTATTTACCATGTCTGAGTGAAATTTACTGTGGTGGCACTATACATTTATAATCAGCATGTCATATTTATTATACATAAAGCTTTGCAAAAGCAGAATGGTTGCTCTCTTTAGGCTGAAAAAAGAAAAGATGAGGAAAGCCAGACCTTTCCTAGAGGTGAGATGTGGTTAGCTGTGAGCCTGAAGTTACAGGAGGAAATTTTTTGATACACAGGTGCAATTTTAATACATGTATTTTAATACACACTGACGTAGAATCCAGAAGGAAAAAGATTTTAAGAAAACAAACCTACCAAAAAACCCACAAATAAACAAACAAACAAAAAAAAACCTCCATGAACACCATCCTCACTCATTAGGCCACAGCAATGGACTCCCACTGTTTACTTGACAGAACTTGGATGAGTCTCAGTGGGCTCAGTGTTTACAGGGAGAATGGCAAAGTTCAGAAGGTTCCTCATCCCCCACACATCTATAATTATCCTGTTTTCTGCAGTTTGGTCAGAGGAGGGATGAACGTTTGTTCTTTCCAGCAGTTCTATTTTCATCCTTGCATCACTTTTTGACAGTAAAATATGTCAGAATTGGAAACCATCCTGTGTCAAATGACATCTAATTTGCCCTAAACTGAGAACTCAATCACCTTTCCCACTTGCTCCTGCACATCTTGTCCTCACAAAGGGTCAAGAGCAGACAGTTTTGCTCACTACTGTCAGCTGAGACTCAACCCAAAATATGGACCTCATTACATCCCTTTTCACCTGAACACTGAGCCAAACCTGAGCTGTCATCCACACCCAAAAAGGAAACAGGTGATGGAGATAAGATGGAGATAAAACCTATTTTTTTTTCCATGCAATCTTTCTTTGCTTTTTATTCTTCTTATTTTTTTTTCTTTAAAATAAGGAAGCAATAACACCCTATTTTCTTGCAAGAAGAATATCTATCATCTTGAAATAGATAGACAAAGAACAAAGAGATTTTTCCAGTGGTAGTAAGGCTTATTCTGATCATCTCCTCAGTTTTTCTGGTCCTGCTTTCTTCTCTTAAAAATATGCTCCTCATATCCAGCACTTCAATCTCTCAGTGTGCTCTGCTAATCCAAGGAAGTGCTTCAATCCAACCAGACTAATCACTTCTCTGTGTTTTACCATTCTATGCTTCTGCAGGCAGCCTCTATTCTTTCACCCCTCACTAAATAAAGATGTTTTTAACTGCTCCCTCATTTAGCTAGAATGAAATTTCAGTTGTTATGCCCACAGTTTGAAAGAGACTCACAGCAATATTCACATTTATTAGCTGGAACCAATAACAAACCAAACACTTGTCATTTTGCATTGCAGTTCTGATCCTACTTTCTCCCTCCTTCAAAGTTATTAAAAAATAAATAAATCAGGTATGAGAATGAAAAGTTCAGTAATAGCTCAGGAATAGGGATGCTTTTATTCTAGAAGCAGTTTGAGGGGTTTTGGTTGGCTGGTTTTTCCCCCCACACCTTTTCTGATTGTCACTGAAATGGTTAACTGGTTTTGTCATAGTATTAATTTAATTTTTATTCAGTTCTCTGATGTCTGTCAGAATATATCTGGGGTGCTGCCAAACTGCCAAAGAAAACTGGTCAAGAAAGAATAACAAGAAAATAATGTGGAGAAAAAGAAGTTTAAAAAGTGATAGAAAAGGCCACCAAATATTGGAACTCACAAGATCCAAAGCAATTCCCTGCTCTGCCATAGATGCCTTCAATGTCTGGGAAAATCACTTCAATTCACCAACTCTGGCATTCTAGGGATATCCCTCATTCTTTTTGCCACACAATCTGTCTTCCACCAGAAAGAAACCAAAATTCTTGGGGCAGGAAGGGCAGAGAGTTATCCATATCCAGGATTCAGTAGGAAATACCATCTGTCCTTTTGTGAGTCTGCTCCACAGACCACTACATCAAAATGGAGAAGTTCAGCATTTGTATCCTAATTTTGGTCACCAATTTCCCCTGTCTGTGATAGCTGTGCTGCTGGAAAGCAGGGCCAGGGTCAGATGGGGGATGAATCTTTCTGAAACTCAAAACTGGGGCTGGAACTCAAAGCAAAGTAAAAAAACTCCAATAACTAATGTAAAAGTGGATTTTTGAATTTATTCATTGACCTCACGTATTTTAGTCACAATATTTTTTCTTTAATTGACAGAATTTCCTTTCTTTTTCTTTTCACCTATGAAGTTGGCAGAAGTGGGAATATTCCTGGGTGAGTGTCCAAATGCCTCCCAGAAGTATTCAGAGCAAGAAATACTACAAATTAATTTGTTTTGTTTAGCTGGGCATGAGAAGAATATTCCTGGTTTGACAAATTATGTTTGTTCTCCATGGAAAAGAGGCTGCTCTAGGAAAAGATAAACAAAATGTTTATTTTCTTAGGAACTAAAGGCACATATACTCCTATTGATCTGTTGGTAGTACATGTTGTGCCCCAGCTGTTACTCTGTGGTTCTTGAGGAAACCAGCAGCACACTAGGAAATTAAACAGTAGTCAAAATAAAAAATTAACATTCTTCCTGGCGTGTACAGTGTATTTAGGTAACATGCAATTGTACAAATGTGGAGATGAGGAAAGCCCAGGGATAAGAATAGGCTGAACAGCGTGGGATAATTCATAGCCAGTGGCCTGAGGGATGTGTGGGACATGGACAAAGAGTTCAGTTTAAAAAAGTGATTTACAGGATTCATCTTTCCAATGCTGGCATTCCCTGCTGACCAGGAAAAGCTGTGTATATGCACTGCCCCACACAGGGAGCCTGTGCCTGCACCTATCAGCATCTGTGCAGGAACAGGGGAAAAGCAGGGTTAGACCTTGCACCATCAGAATTTACAGGTGCCAGCACATCCCTTGGGTGCAGAACAGACTCACATCACACACACACAACAGGCTCTGGAGTGCAACTACTTTGTTGCAGCAAAAAAAGATTAAAATACCTGTTCATTTTTGTGTGCACCTCTGTGCACTCTCACACAGAGCTTGAAGAGAGGTCTGGGAAAAGTTTATCAGCACACACACAAACTTATAATTCCTTTAAGCATAAACATTTTCAGTCCAGGCTGAAAAATGCCAGTGGAAGTGTTAGTACCACCTTGTCTAAAGCCATGTCTCACTGTCTTAGGTTTTTCTAAGGGACCTATTATACTGGTATCTAAGTACAAGCAAGGAAAACACCGCTCTCAAATAATTTGAGCAATTTTAAAGGCAATTTTCCTGTCAGTTCTGCACAGAATGAACATTCTTCTACAGAGCCTACAGGTTTTTAAAACATATGAAGCTTTTACTGTGCAAAAGGACTGTTGCCTCCTGCACACAAAAAGAGGCCAGCTCATGTATCAATGGCCATTAAGCAAGTCAAAAACTTAAAAATTAAATCAAATGTAAAAGAACCAACTCAATTCACACAGGCTGCATTTCTGCAGGAGGTGAGGGATTTATACCAAGCTGCAGATAACTCTCTCCACTGTCCTTGCCTGACTGACAAGAATAAACTCCCCAATAGAAAACAATACTGAGAGCACTTATCCCAGTCTAAGTCCTCAGTTCACTGCACATCAACAGAATACACTGTCACCAAAAAGCCAAACTGAACACATTTACTGTTGCTCCCTGAGGAAAACAAAGTTCTTCAAGCATCACCATGGTCTCACCTTCAGATTACAGTACATAAATTGCTGCATTTATGAGGCTGTGGTCATTCCAAATTTCAGCCCTGGACTGCCTTGCAAAGGACTGACCACTGGCTGTCCATGAAGTGAAAGAGGCAAGAGGTTCTCACAGAAAAATATAGAAAAATACATGACAAGTGATCAGAGTCACTCTGAGATGGCTCCCATACTAAAATAGCCAGCTCTGCAACTTTGAAGCTTTATTTTGGGTCTCAAATGAAAAGTGAACTGACAGTTCATTCAGGAGGCAGAATTCACTTTGGTGCCACCAGGACTTTTCACTGGTCACTCCAGCTGTGACTCTCTCCCACCTGTCCTGGTTTTTAACTTAAAGGAATACATTTTCAACTGATTGTGCCTGGAAACATCTGACACAGATTAAGCCATAACACAGCTGGCTGGAAATATCAAACCCTGCTGCTGCCTCAGCCACTTCTCCCATGAGAGACATCACCTGAGCCCTGTCACCTGGGGCTCTATCACACAAAAGGATGTCGGAAATCACTCAGCTCCACACCCCTGAACTTGCACCGTGGAGAAGAAGGAGCAGCAAAAGCACACACTGGGCAGGTGATGTGTCCCCCTGCAGAGCCAGTGAGACACCACACAGCCCCTCAGCCCAAGGAGCAGTGCTGTGACAGCAGGCAGCTCTGCAATCACCAGCTCATCTGTTATCATGGCCATCAGGCTGAAGACACCTGGCTGAGAGGCAGCTGGGGAAAGGAGAAAAACACAAAAAAGGGAAAGAGCTGCCTGGAGATTGTCATTAGTGCATGGATGAACCAATACTGGGAGGTGTTTTTGGTGGTACTGGGAGGTACAGAGCAGCTGCTTTGTTAATAGCATTATACAGGATCATGACAGAAAAGAGCATTAGCTGTATTATAGTGCAGGAAGGAAAAGAATTATGTGCTGCATATTTTGTTCCCAAAGACTAATATAATGAAAAGGGTTCTGCTGAAGCCACTAAGGCACCCTTCAAATCACATACATTGTAAATCAGCAAAGCCCTGAGGCATCATGTTTATATAGACACTTAAATTTAAAACAAAAATGCTCAATCTTCATTTCTGAGTACAGATTCAATTACTTTGAGCTTTAGAGTCTGAATAATATGAAGCAGAAAACTAAGTTTTTTTCCCCAAGGTATCTCTCCCTTGTGGACCATTTAAATCACCTAGTTGCATGAAGCAGACAAAACAAATTACGCCCAAAAAGCAACAAGATTAGTCTTTTATCTGTGAAATCCAATACAAACTGTGAAATAGAAAAACACACAAAAAGCACTTGGGCTAGGAGGCATCATGAAGCCCTCGTCAGCTGTACTTCTTCCTTTTCCCTAATTCTATAAAGCTCTTCACAGAAAGGCAGGAAATATTTTATTACTGCAGCTATTTGATAAGCTGGACTTAATACTCTCTCACTGTCTAGGTGAAGCAGTGGCAGAGGAGAATATAATGAAATTTCAAACTTAATGCAATAGAAATTATTATGATGACAGCTAGAAAGTTCATTGAGACTATTCTGTAACAGCAAGTTCTTTTGTTTTCCTTTTCTCTACTTTTTTTTTTTACTTCTTTTCTAGTTTTTTTAATCAAGTCAGAGGTTGGCCACTAAGCTTTGGTTCTCTAGCTGAGAAGAGGAGCACACAGTGCTACCTCAGATTAGCTCAGCTGAGTTCAGCAGAGTCCAGCAGGGAGAAGTGCACCAGCAGCAAGTTAAAGGAAAGAAGCCAAAAGATCTGAGCTTCTCTAAAATTCCAGATTTGCAAAGCTGGGGGTTCCTCCAGTCCCTGTCATATGCTGCTGTATCAGCATGGAGTAAATCCAATTGCATCCTCACACAGCCCTTTTACAGCCAGTGTTCAGCTACTGCAATGTCATCCAAGGTAGTTCTGCTCCTCCTGTGTGACTCCTGCATGGGTTATTGGAGGGACAGGAAAACTGTAGAACTTTTTCATGAGTAACACCGAGGCTGTTGAAATCCAATTCCCAGGCTCCTGAACTTCAACAAGGCTCCCACGAACATGACAGCAAAGCCAGATCCCCAAGGCAGCAGCCAAAGTTGTGGGTTGGAAAGGGTTCTCAGAACCAGATCAATACCTGTCTGTCTGCAAATGCAGATTCACCTACCTGAGTACAAAAGCAGCCAAATTCACTTTATGCATCTCTGCCAACTACATATAGATCTCCCTTAGATTCCTGAAGGTTTATTTTTCTTGCCAGCAATTCCCTTTCGTTCTACAACTACTTCTTAAAGCTTTTCTACTTCTTCATTTCCAAAATATCTTCCTCACTGGAACTCATAGAAATAAAAACCCTGAAAGCCACTGCTGTTTCATCAAACCACAGGAGACTGTTAAAATGATTACTAAAGTCCAGAGTTTTTTACCAGATAGCAGCACACAGACCCTGTGGGGCTGAGCAATGCAGTTCTCACAAGTGCTCTAGTTTTACAAGCATTTGGGCAAAGCTGAGTATAACACTCCTGCTGCAATGTTCCAACAGAACCAAGTGCTCTTCCCACAGACTCTACAAAACCCACCTCTGCTTTGGCATGTGATGATGTGCAGAACCCTCACCATCACCAGAGGATGCTGAACTGGGCCCAAGGTGCATAAATAAATGTATTGCCCTCTAAGTGAAATTAGTTCCTTGGGATTTAGGGCAAAGCAATAAAAACCAAGGACGGTTCTGCCAGGATGGACTTGCAGCCATTGCCCAGGACTGCAGGTCTGGTCACCCCTGGAGCTGGGAAGCAGCAGGTCAGACTGAGAGCAAACTCCAGCACAGCCCTGGGACGTGGCCAGACCCACCAGACTCAGATAAATCCAAACAAATTCTTTGGCTGGGACCTGCAGCAGGAAATCAGCACAGGATTTTGCTCTTGAGCATAAGAGTTTTCCAAACATCTTTTTGCACTATGGTAGCCCAATGCAATGGGAAGGAACTTTCTCAAAAGTCTCTGTGAAGGGCTCTCAAGCTATAAAGGATTCTGCTGAGAGTCCTCTGAGACTGCTGAATGTCACTTTATACTGCTTCAGAGGTGCAAAGCAGCCTTATCTGGACCAAAAGCATGGCCTTCAGGTCTCCAGAGATAAAAGGCCACAGCACTAAACCATTCTGTCTTGTCAGCCACAATAAAGAGTCATTTAATTTAGCCAAACTCATTTAAAATAGAGATTGATAAAGAACAGGACCAGATTATTTAATAACAAAAATGAAACTATTCCTCTGGGTTGGATGACACTCCAACATTCTTGCAAGACAGAGAAATGGTAAAATGTTTAATAGAATTTACAGCATTTCATTCAGATAAAAGAGGATGCTCAATTTATGGGTGATGTTTGGCTCAGAGCAGCAATAAAAGTCATGTCAATAAGTGATTCTTTTTCCTGACTTGGAAAAATATTCTGACTAAACAAAGAATCGCCATAAACCACAAACAGATAGAGAAAGGAGTCCCCTGATAGCAAGGCCCCCACTGAAAAAATAGCAAAAGGTGGCTTTCTTTTAGCTAGCTGGAAAATGTCAAAGCAAAGCAAATCACTTATGTGGTGCCTGTAATAAAATATTGTCTGGGAAAATAAGAAGACTCAGTTGGAAATAAGTCACAAAATCATCCCCTAGGGGGAAGGAAAAAGAAAAGCTGGTCTTTTTAATTAAAAATACTTAACAAGGTCATCTGTGAGCAGGCAAGTCTTATTTTATTAAATGAAATGCTCCGAACTTAAGAAAATTCTGAAAAAGGAAATAACAGCAGAAAAAAGTACAGGCATTTTAGAGTAGCTGTGGAAATCTCTCTGTCTAATGGGGGGAAATGGAGGTGCAGAGGATTTTAATACAGCACCCAGCACTGGAGCATGCTCATCTTTTCTGCTTCTCAAACTCATTCTAATAGGGCACTGAAAAAGCCTGAGTGAACTGTTAGAGAGTACTTCAGGAAATATGGAAAAAGCTTCTGCAAACTGAAACAGCAGCAAAGTAAGAGCCCCAAGTCATTGAGATTCTGTGGAATGGTTTGCCCTTTATCCTGCTAGCAGCAGAATTATATTTAGGTCCCACACTCTTGGACTGAGCGTACCCAGAGTGAGAAATGGTCCTCTGGCTTGGAGAGGTCTAATGATCCAAACTAAAGCTAGAAGGGGAAAAGCTGTGTGAAAGATAGGATTTGCCCTATTTTACTGCTGAAAACCACGGCACAGACGGATTAAATGAGCTGCCCAGGGTCACATGTACTCTGTGATATATTCAGAAATGAAATCCAAGTCTCCTCAGTTTCATGTCAGTGCTTTTACCTTAGACTATCATTTCACAGTTAAAAAACACAAACAAATCAAGCCCTGCCCTATCCCAGCAGTGAGCTAAATCATCCCGTTTGTGTGACAGGCAAACTGAGAGACAGGAGAATTATAGGCAATGAAATCTGTCAGGAGCTCATTTGTTTTGAAAGGCAGGTCACTAATTTAGGTGCTTAACTCAGGAACCCACTCAGAAACCCTTAATCCCAGAACTCACTCTCACCTCACTCTTAATATGGCAGAGTTTTTGCACTGCTGCTGTGCAATCCCACTGTATATCTTTTAATTGCACCATCACTCTCCGCACACATTCCCCTGATTCCTAGGGTGGAACTACTTGAAACTTATTCAGTAAATGCCCACTGCCAAGCAGTAACATATTCCATTTGAGCTGAAAGCAGAACAGCCAAATAAGAACATGACTCAAGGCTCTTCAGATTAAAGAGAAAGAGAACAAGGAGATGGAGGAAAACCATGAAGGGAAACTTTTTGGTTCTACTGTACCAAACACCAGCTATTTATGAAACAGGTTGTTTGCAAGGATTTCGTGCCAAGTGCTGGCAGGCAGCTGCCATGGACTAGAGTCAGGCTGCAAGTGCAGCTATAATGAAGGTGGGGAACTGTCTGTCTGAGCATTTAGCTGGCTGGGAAGTTACTGCTTTTCCTTCTGCCTGGAACACATATTTAATTCTCCTGAAATGCACATGTGTAGAAGCACAAGTCCAAACTGATGTGTTCTTCCTCCTTGAGGTCATAACCACGCCAGACACCACATCCTTGGAATTACTGCCTTTGTCAAAAACATTCTTACAGACAAAAAAATGTCAGTTGAGTTTTTGGGCTTGGATTTTTTTAAGCATCACGGAGTAAACAATGAGAATAACAAGACTGAACAAAGTGATGTGGACAGACTATTGCCTGGCAGTAATCTCAGTGAGAGAGAAGCCTCCCTGGGTCTCTGGGAACCACCCTGAGGTTTGTGTGCATCAGGCTTGTAATTTTGTACACATGCCCCAAGCTCTGCACTTCTCAAGAAATTGCCACTGATAATTGCTGATTTATGCTCATGGACTTGGAGCAGCAGGTTCAGTAGGCAAAGGAGATTCACTGTATGTTTCCTGCTTAGGGTATTATTGTCCTTAAGAAATGAAAATAAAAGGAGGACATGATTGGATTGCAATCAGCCACCATGCATATCATTCTCTATCTGTTTTGCCTCATGCTGTTTTCTAGGACTTTGCAGCATATGAACAATCCCTCAAGGTCATTAGGGTAAGCTGTGGTAGAAATTGGATGCTTTAAGTGTTACACTTCAAGCTGAACTGCAACTTGGCAGGTGGAATATGGAGATTCCTAAAGAAAATCCACAGCAGAACTGGAGCTCTAAATACCAACTACCACCCATGGTAAAAAAATGTGAAGTCTGTCAGTTATGGGTGAGACATAAGGTGTTTTATTAATAGTCTGAATTCACACAGGTTTGTCTTAGGAGGATGACTGGGAGGAATGGGGATTTTAGAAATGTCATTCAATACAATCCCTAAATCAATACATCAGAGTACAGTAACAATCTGTACACAGGAACCTCCTCTCTGTGTCCTAACATGTCTGAAGTCACAAAAAAAAAAAAAAATTTGGTTTAGTCAGGAGCCCAGACATGACACAGTGAAGCTGTGGCTTGTAGGTATGATTTCTGAAGAGAAAGAGCAGAAAAGCTTTAAATATAATGACTCTATTTATTCTTAATCCCCTTGCATTCACAAAATGAGTCTAAGTCTGCCAAAACCAGGAAGATGCTCCACGTAGCCTAAATTTGGACCTGAAGCAAGCAGGATGTTCCCACTCATTACAGCCAGCACCCCTGAAAACTTTCCAATTCACTGATTATATTTGTAGCTCTGGGAACAAGAAAGACACAAATAAAAACAGGCAGCTTGGCTGGAGAAAAATTACCCGTGATAAAAGACAACAGGTGATCACTCTAATGGTTCAAGCTGTCTTAGCTACCACTTCTATCCCATTGTTCAAAACCACAGGAAGATTTTTTTCAGGAGGAAAGGAAGCTGTAATACCAAGTCCTTGAAAGGTCAAGATGAGCCAGTGGAAGGTATTTGGTGAAAGAATCAGAAAGAAAGGGAAATAGAAATATCTAGGTGAGGAAACATGTTAGCCATTCTCACTTGAGCATTCACTTTTCCACTTAAGACCACTAGCAATGTAAAATCACTGATTTCTTAAAAGCTGTCCACAGCTTGAGTGGCACATTAAATACCAGAGTGGTTTCTTGTGTGGTCAGTGACATCACCCCACAGTCACCCAGAGCTGAGGTGTCAGAGAGCTCAGGGGCTGCTTTTCTCCATTTACAGGCACTGTGTACTGCACACACTGGATCCAAGGGGTCACACCCCAGTCAGGTAAGAGACACTTCCCAAAGTCTGAAAAGAAAGAACCACTTCTACACGCTTGACACCTTAATGACCTCAGGGTCAAGCAATCCATCTCATCTGGATTCAAGGACACTGGTTTGGAATGAAGCTCTTTACACTTCTCATGCTCTATTTATAAAGAAAGAAGCTTGTGAAGTTAGCTTTGTCTGAGATATAGGCTAAGAGTTGAATACAAAATCAAAACTATTCATTTTTTACTTTCCTTTGGTTGTGCAAGGCTATCAGAGCATCTCCACTTCAATGCTGAAAATGTGATTCCTTGCAGTATATGTCACTATAGATTCAGAAATTAATATTGAAGCACAAAAGTTAAATACCACAACCAAAATCATAAATTCAAAGTGAGTTTTAATCAGTATTTCAATTAAAACTATTTCATGTGAATAATCATTCTGATATTGTCCTAATAAGAAGCAGTAGATTTCTGACACTTTTTTTCATTTTCAAACTGCAGCTAGCATTGATATTTCTGCTTTTTATTTCAGACTGGAATTTTGTTCTGTAACAGAGGTTCCAGTAAAAGAGAAGCTCCTGAATAGGCTGGCTTCATTTTTCCTTGGGTAAGGGAAATGGCAAAAAATATTGTGTCTGTTCTCCTTTTCCAAAGACCATTCCTGACATCAGGGGTAGAGCATTTCACAGCCACCCTCAGGACTTCACCCTGACACAGTGAGAACCCTGAGCTCGCTCCATTAGCACAGCCCTGTGAAAAAGCACTCATTAAACTTCACAAGACAAATATGGGCTGCAGAATTCTGCAAAGAGTTCTCACCCATCCTCGGGCATGGAACAGACTAGAAATGCCAATACTGTAAGAACAGACACTGAGAATAAGGTTTCACTTGTATATAAATATGCCAGGCTTGCCTTTAAGGTGCCCACTGTAAATACAGAACTCAAAGCTATGTAGGTCGTTGGTGTTTTTCTGGGAAGTTGACTCACTCTGGTGTCAACATTTCCAGAAAAGACCCTGACTCTACCTCAATAAATTCCCACTGTGTAGAAATACATACATTCCATCAGTTCCACAAAAAGGTAATTTCATTAAAGAGACCAATTTAAATGATGAAGCATTTCCTATTAGTTATAATCCATTGAAAGCATGTATCAGGTTGGGTTTTGCCTGGAGATTATTTATTTAGTTAATAATTTGATGGCTGGATTTTCACTACCATCCATTATGTGGTGTATTCCTCTGTGCTAAGCCTGCAAGAGGTTATTTACAGTCAGAAAAGAACTCTCAGCCCTGAAATTTCAGAAAGCTATCTTGATCCTTTAATCCAGCTGACTTCTCAATGTTGTAAAGTTCTCCTTAGCAGATGGACTCTGATAAAACTCCCATGGATTTTATTTATTCTTTCCTGCAGGGGAAAAGGTCACCCAAGCAAGACCCTCCACTTCATCCTCAAGACATAAGGAGGAGAAAAGGAGGCTCTGCTATACCAGGGAATGCAATGCCAAATCCCAGAGCAGGAGTTTTCCTTATAAAACATGTGACCAATCACTATTCTTACCCTTCCACTGTCACACAAAACAAATAATAAGTTTTTGAGTAGTACTATCCATTTCACAGGTGAAATTAATCACTGTGCAGCACACAGAGCATAGAGCAATCTGATGTATGAGGAGCCAGATTCTAAAGAGAAACCAGAAAATCAGCCTCCAGCAGGAAACGTGCTTGTAAGAGAGAAAACAAACCTTGGTCAGCATTTGTGCCTATACTACATCAACTATAAGGACTGTGCCTGTGCAAAGAACTGCCCACAAGTGCTGCAGTTTAATCATCTGATAAAAACCACAGGTCAAAACACCCCTGGTTAAGTAAAGTGGGGCAAAAGAGGTAATATCCTTCACCCATTTCCTTTGGTCAGCGCCGGATACAAACCAGCAGAGAGAGCTGTAACATCCACAGGCCACTTCCTTCCTCCCAGGTTTCACTGTCATCTCCCCTGACCACACAAAAAGCCACCACATTATGTACATACATCATTTCAGACCTATCTTTGGAAATAAACTCAGAGCTCAGTTGATCAGTTTGTTCCTCGCAAGCACCATAATTAGGCTAAGACATATTTCCTGCCTCTGACAGATGAAGTGCATGGCATGTCTGAAAGCAATAGCTACGAAACAATCATGGCCACAGCTACAAAAAGTACCTCGGAGGAAAAATGACATTGACAGCTACCAAATAAAAATGATGCAGGCCTGATTTGTCTCTCAGCTGGAAACGTTTTGGGAGAAGTGAGTGGATTTTTAACTAGAGTCTCCATTTTTGGTGAACAGAACGAGAGGAATGGGAATATAACACTAGTTCATGAGGACAATATACCAAGAGCTACTGGTGCAAAGCTGTGATACAGGAAAAGAAATAAACAAACAAACAAAACCAAGAGAAAGAAACAATCCCTCCCCCTAGATGACATACTGAGTCTGGTAGGTTTAAAGTTCCCTTATAGGATTTACAAAATAAAATCCTTTCAAGAAAATTTGCCCACTGCAGGCTGTATTTCCACAAAGGAATAGTCTCTTTGTTCATATGGGTTTGGAATGTAGATAGAATTTCTTCAATACCTTGAGATTATGAAAACAAAAGGGTCAATGTATACATTTTGTGAAATAATTAATAGATACTTCCTATGTTTGTCATATTGGAAATATGCACTGCCCAGCTGTCCCTACCTTTCAAGGCAGGGGCATGTCTCAGGGTAAATGCTGATTAGGCTACAGGAAAATGTGCATACTAATGTATGTTGAGACAAGAGCTTAAATGGATTATGGACTTCAGGACAACAGTCTTATATTGACTTCTCTGTAGCACAAATCCCTGCCTCTCTGCCTGACAGATTTATCCTCTGGTGTTCACAGCACTGGTCCTGCTTTCTCCTGACTAGAGCTAGTAAGTCAATACACTGATCTGTTTGAAAAAATTAAGTAGCATTGGCAGGAATAATATGGAAAGAAAATATTCTTCATCTTCCAAAACAATGACAGTGCTCCAGTAACCATGTGAGATGTGAATGACAAAGGGCAAAACCTCCCAAAGAAAAGCTGTGTATGCACAAGATGCCACTCTGCAGTACACCCACTCATCCTTTTTATTTAAGAAGCTCAGAGAAGTTACTGGTTATTGATGTATCAAGACCATTTTCATTCTATTCAGAAATCAAACAAAAATCGGGCCTAAAACTCTGGTCCTTCCAGACTGCAGGCTGCCACTCTTACCCTCTTGCTTCCAAAGACATTTACTCTCAGCTAAACATTAAATTATTGGTATTTCAGTACAAAGCCAAGCCACAACACATAATGCTACGAGCAGTGAGCTGAAAGCCTTTTCCCTGCTCTTGAAAGATTAGAAAATGTTGTGGCATGCCACCCCGAGCCATTTCCCAGAAAACAGGTCATGATGCTGTCCATCAGATCCATTCTCTTCCACCATTTTTTCCTTTCATACAACTGCTAAATCTCCTAGTGTGCTTTTTGGCAGCACTTTTTGTTTTGTTTTGTTTTGAAACACACATTCCATTTGTCATCTGTAGGTTACACTTTGTTGAGAGGGTAGACTGGTACAACTTCCACAGGCATCAGAGCATTGGCCTTAGCTCCCTTGAAAGCCTCAGCAAATGAGCCAAACCCCAGGGTCTTTCAAGAAGATGTGGTCTTAAACAATCAAAATCTATATTCACAGAAGTATTTACATATGTGCTAAAGTTATTAAAAGCCCCTTGCCTCCTGTTTGAAGTTCAGTGGCCACTTGGCCATTTCTTGTTATTCATGCCCTGTACATCCTTCAGGCAATTCCCTCCAGGAGTGGGAATCACCCTGGTGCCATGCACAGCTGTGCTAGACTGAGGTGAGGTATCCAGCCAGGATAATTTTTCTTCTAAGAAAACTGCCCCTACTCACCTGCAGGAGTGATTTCTGGTGGATACAGTCCCAGTACAGGTACTGGGCAAGGTGCTCACCAGAGAGAAACAGCCACAGCCTGATGCCAGGTGCTGGCTGAGGCCACCAGCACATGCAGAGTGTCACACCAGCTGTGGGGACCACCCCTAGCAGTGAAATGGCACAGCTCCCCTTCCAGGGATGATTAATGGCTGGGCAACCATTGCAAATGTGGGACACTGACTAAATAAATCTGTAAGAGAAGCATTTGCAATAGCAAAAATGAGACAAGGGTGCAAGCAGACTCAGCCTGGGAAGGCAGAGAGTTCAGCAGTCTGACAAACAAATACAGACATTGCTTCCTTCTCTTGGTAGGAAAATAATATTCTTTTTAAATATGCCTCAGAACTGCTGCTTTAAAACCCTCAAATAACCATAGTTAAAATGTTCCTCTTCAAGGATCTGACATTGAGCAAGGCAAAATTCTTCTTCCACAGGTTAGGAGAAAAGAAAAAAAGAAAAAAAAATACAAGAAAGACCCAGAAAGGAGACATAAATTGCCAAAAGAGGGAGTTAGCTTCTCAGAGGAGATACAAATCTATCCAAAAAGACATTTATACCAGAGAGTGGGGAGGGTAAGCACAGCGTGAAACAGCCCCAGAGGAAAACCCTCCCTCACCTTGCAACCTGCACGTAGTACAGACAGAAATACAGCCCTGGAAACATTGGGATACTTGTTTTTGCCATTAAGAACAATCTTATTGACCATGTTTTAGACAGTCTACAGACATAAGGAGAGCTCATAATGCCGGTTATCTTCATAATGCTCACAAACTTTATTATTCCAAAATCAGGAAGAAAAATCCAGCAGAGCCAGGCAGTAACTCAGAGGAGAGAAAAGCAGTAGTTCTGTATCAGCAATGCCAGAGTCCCAAGCATAGCCCACCTGCCTTACATCTAAGAAATGCACTTGGCAGTGCTAAACAGGCTTGAGTTTAGGATTTATGCAGGTGTGGAAGGAATTTGAGGGAAAAGGAAAGTGTAAAGAACTCTCTCAGACCACTCATGCCCTGCATAAGACTGGACGGCAAACCATCAACCTTCAGCTCAAGGAAAAAGCAACCAAACTTATGCTGCTTTCATCTTTCATGTGTTCACATCACTGAGACACATTTACAAGACCAAGTTTGTAAATTAGCCAGGAACATCCTTCTTGTCCTCCAAGGCTGGGCCACAGAAGGACAGCTTGACCTCAGCCCAGCACTGGCGATGATTACTGTGCTTCCAACAGAGGCCAGTCTGACCAGGTGATCCTGTCGAGGGACTGACACTCCTGCTATGCCCACATGCACCTCAAATCACATTGAGCTGACTTCAGGAGCAATGGTTTGCACTTTCAGAGCCTGGGAAAATTATACATCCATCCTGAATTCTTAGAATTTCCCCCTTGCAACCTGAAGGCACAATAGCCCGTGCTTGTTCACATAAGCAAACCCTTAGCAGCATACTTTTCCAAAGGAGTAAAGGGAGCTCTATGACAGAAGAAGGCAGGCACAAGACTTAGATCATGCACAGCCCCAGCTGAGGCAGCTTTTAATTTCTTCATTGTCACAGGAGTGAAAAGAAACATCCCTTTCATACAGACAAGAAGCAGAATGTTACAAACTGTTCTGTTACACAGCTACAATCAACATGCATCAGATGTGTGAGGCAGAGTGGCACTTCTCATAACAATTAGCCCAATGGTGATTGCAAATACTGAGATTGCCAGGAACAGGAACAATAGTGAGTCAGAGCTGCCTCTGCTGTGCATTGGCAGCTGGTGCTCCCAGTGCAAATCAGAAGGCATAAATACACTCTCTGAACTTTTAGCTGTGTGTGACAGTCACTCCTTCCCCCTCTATGGCTTTTACCTACCCGGGGCTCTGCATTGCTGGCTGGTCACATCCATGGGCCACGAGGCTCTGCTGTAACACAGGAAGGATATCCAGGTACATGATGCAACCTGGATCCACCACAGGGCAAGTCTGAATCCCACCAGGGTGAATATAACAGTGTAAGAACTGTTTACAAGTGGGATGTGACTGCCACAGGACGGACAAAGGAAACACGCCATGAATTAAATCCTGCCACTCTTCCCAGTGTCAGCACTAAATACATGATCCACTGGAGATGAGGACAACCTTCAGACCTCTTTTAATCCCTCTCCCAGGCTTCTGCCTGCTGAACAGGAAAATTCTCTCTTGCTGGGAGTTTATATTAGGGGGAAGATCCCCTCTGCTCTCTTCTCTTGCCCACTGAACACCAGTTGGGCAGAAAGAAAGGCTGAGGCACCAGTCAAGAAACCTTCGATCTGTTATTTCACTCCATTTTTGTGTGTTTCTCTTGTTTCACAGTTACATTTCAGTTTGCTAAATCGATGAATAGCCCCATACTAAAGCCTGGATTTGCAGAAACACTGAGTGACCACAACTTGGGTCAGTTGTTTGAAAACAATAGTTTCAACAGCCTTGTCAAAACATTGCAGCCCACTTCCAAATTTCATTAATGAGCTAGGTCTGCAGGTTCTTTTGCTTTGTACTCTGCTTCAAACAAAATTCCTCTTTTTCTTCCTACCCTCTGCACGAGGAAGGTTCCTTACTGAAAACAGGTTTGAAAATCAAGACTTCACACCAAGTCCTGAACTTGAATCGGCAAGTGAACCTGGAGATATTTGACCCCTGGCACTTTGCAGAATGCTACAACAGTGGTTACCTGGAAACAGGTGGTGTTGCCAAGAGTGCTGGGCCGTTTGCTACTTTTCATTCCTTCTGTCTTTCAGACATTAAATTTTTCATTTCTTTCCTGTCCTTGCACTTTGCCCCATTAGCAGAGCCCTGGAGGTCTGGCTGAGGCTACCAGGGTGTGCAGAGTGTCAGACCAAGGTCAGCATTTCAAAACCAGATGGACATTTAGGGCAACCACTGGTTTCAAAGGTTAGGAGATGGCTTGGTAGCTGGTGCAGCATGTTTTACACCCTCTCTTGAAGCATCCAGACACCAGGGAGTGCTCAACGCTGGGAATCTGATTCACTGAGACACTGCTGCTGATTTGAGAGAAAGGAACAATGGCAACCTTGTGAGAAGATTTTGTTTCTTTGTCTTCTGTTTGTATGCTTTCCAGAAAGGGAAGAGCCTTCTATTCTCAGACAGTACAAGGCTAATGACTGCTGCTGTCTTGCATTATTCAACAGGAAGTACACAATTAGATTCTTATGTTCAATTTGGTGCTCACATTAGCATCAGGTTATCATAAAATATAATTATGTGAAGTTGTAAATATGTGCTCATCTTTTCTTTGCTGAAAACCAAGGGCAGTACTTGCATTTCCAAAGAAAGGTCACAGCTCTCTAAGCAAGCACAGCAGAACTTCTGCTAGACCAAGTTCCCAGGGCATGTTCCCATGTGGGAGGAGCTGAAAAATTACCTGTAGCACCTGAAGCAGAAGGACTGCAACAGGCTTCCTTTGGGCATTGAGGACCCGCAGAGTAGCACACAAGGCAAAAATGCACAGGGAGTGTCCAGCAAGAGAGTGTGGGGATGAGATGAGGAAGGAACCTTAAAGACCTCACTGGGCCAGAGACAGGCACCCAGTGCCTTGTCACCAGCCCACTGAGCCTTGTCAGCTCACAGTGGGGTTTTGGAGGGCAGGCTATCCACCCGTGAAGTGGGTGACACAGGGACACAGTGACACCGCCCGTGTTTGAAAACACGGTGAGTGTGACTTGCAGAGGACAGCGAGGTCCCAGCAGCTCCTCACAGGGCTGAGTGTCCCGGTCCTGCCCAGCAGCCTCCCTGCCCCTGGGGCTGCCTCTCCCGTGAGCATCCTCCGGGGTGATGCAGCAGCATCTGCCTCCCCCTCGTGGCACACACAGCATTCCCGTGGCTCACAGGACAGCTTGGTCCTCCTCAGCCTCATGTCCTCCCAATCTGATCACACCAGCACTGCTGGAAACTGGGCAGGCTGCAAAAACCTGTGCTTGCAAGAGCACAATTCCCCTGGCTCACGGTCTGTGTAATGTGGTGCCCTGGTGAAGGGCTGTGGAGGGGCAGATGGAGCTGCTGCCACACAATGGCCACGTTTAACACAGCACAGACCTCTGTTAATAGCTTCCTAAAGGTCTAATTCATTAAAATTATTTGACATTCAGGGCCTTTATCTAAGGCTCCTATCCCAGAATAAATAAAAGAGAA
>VXBB01017805.1:314315-371954 GCA_013399915.1 Illadopsis cleaveri | reverse complement strand
TCTGTGATTCTGTGATCTCCAGGCTCATGTGATGAAATCCCTAGAGCTCATCACCTCTGGCAAAGTGGCTTTTTTAATGACCACACAGAAAAGGTGTTTAAAAATATCCTTACTGCTCTTTAAAGCTGAGTCTCTTAAGGTAAAGTTATTGAAACAACTTTCTGAATCATTATCTTAGGCAACTATTAATTGCCAGTACTACTCTTCCCATTTTTCCACCAGGAAAAGCCTTGGCCATTTAAGTACAGAGCAATTCCTGTTGCTTCCCTGCCAGGGACAGTGCCAGCCCTGGGGCAATCCCAGTAAAGGCACTATTGGTAGGTGTCCTGGGGTGACTTTATGGTGCTTGTATCCCCAGTTGTCTGTTGTGTTTATGGTGGATATTAAGTTCTACACCCTTAAGACTGGTTCCAAGAGTGAAAGGGGAGAGAAGTGTGGAATTTGTTATCAGAGACTGCACTTACTCCCCTGCATCCTTCTCACAGACAGCGTTGTCTGCAGTAGACAGCAAGAGAGAGCTCTGCTTTGCTTTTAGTTAGCTTTTTGCTCTGAGGCAGAGAAGTTCCTGAGACTCTGGTTTTTCTTTTTCTTGGAGCTATTCAAACCTGCTTTTAACTGAGGGCCCAGAAGAACACCAGGAGCTCACACCTGTGGCCCACCAGGGCTGGGACGCTGCATTCCAGACTGAGAGCCAAGCTGCACCTAACGAGGGAGACTTTCTGCATTTGTCATCTCTTCAGAACAGCAAAAGGTTTTGTTGTTCCATACTATTAATTTTTTTAATGCTTGTGAATATTTTGCTTGTTAAATAAACTATTTTTTTCCACTATTCTTCAAAAAAATCTTTTCCCAAACCAGTTAAGGGAAGAGCCACTTAAATTTGCTTTCTAGGAAGACCCCATTCAGAAGTTTCTTCCCAAATTTGTCCTAAACCAAAACAGTAGGATTATCTAAAATAATGATTTTATGTCCCTCTGTGTCCTCTTTGTGCTGCCCTAGAGTGTGGGAGCTCTGAGCATCTCAGAACAGAAACACTGCCTCCCAAAATTATTCCCTCTGCTAACAGGCTCAGAGCTGACCATTAATAGTAGCAAAGGCTCTACATTTGGGTTACTTCCTCACTTAGCTCAGTAATTTCAGCTCATCACATATACCCTTATGCTCTTTATGTCTGCAGTGTGAGAGGAGAAAAATTAGCACAAAATTGATGCTTTATAATAATCTGAGAGCTGCTCACCTGACAAGCTGCAGTGGTGGGGAGCATTATTGGAGCTTTATATTCAAACTAGGAAGTATTAAATATTATGCAAGTTGTTTGCTTGTTGTTCATGTCAAAGCAGGAGGGTCTGGGCTAACCTTTGGAGAGAAGAAAAGGGAGAATAAATAGATCATCAGCTGCTACAGAAAATGTCCTGCCAGTGATCATGGATTTGTGAATTCATACTGAGGCACACCTCCACACAGAGCTGAATTGTCTAGTCATTTTAAAGATAAATATTGCAGATGGGTGAATAATTCACTTGTACAAATGTTTACTGAAAACAAATTAACTGGCTTGTGTGTACAGGTAATGTGAAATCATAATAGTTATTTCACTGAATGTTTGAGAAGGCAGTTTCTAGAATTCATCCAGCCTGTCTCAGCAAGTACCTAAGCTACCAGAGTCCTCAAAAACAGCTTTAGAGTCTTGTCCAATGTTAACTTCCAGGTTCCAGAGGGGATGTTAATTAGATTAGCACAGTGTGCATACAGAATACTGCAGCTAGGACAGCTGGCAGTGATCTTTCCAGAAGTAAACACACCACTGTATTTCACATAGAAATGTCAGCACCAGCACCTATTTAAAGTCAGATTGGAATACAGGGGATTTTAAAATACAGGCATGAGGGGTGTTTTCAGCTTCTCCAGGAATTGCTCACACTGTGCCCCCACCACCAAGAGGAAGATGCTGTGCTGAATCCATAGGCATTTATCACCCACCAGATTAAGTCTATAAAAAGGGGATTATGGGCAGTCCATTTGCAGCACAACACAGACATAAAACTATAGTAAGTTACTGAGATAATGAGGCAGCAGGACATAAAAACTCCTGCACACAAAGACAGCCTGTGCTCTCAGAACCAACAATTCACTTAGAAGCACACCTTCCCTGCAAGCCTCTTTGTAACCACCCATGCTGTTTCCAATGTCTCATTTAGGAGTATTCCCAGAGGTTAGAAGTGAAAAGTACAATTATCAGCTAGGCTGGCTGGGTGTTTTCACTCTAAAATCCTTTTGCCTTCCTCACAGCAGTCACAGTCCCAGTCCCTGTTTAGGATAGAGGGACCAAGCACAGCTTCCCAAACATAGCCTCAGCATAGCTTTGAGCCTGTTGATTTTACTTATGGCCTTAAGGGGACGCAGACCTACATAAATCTACAAATAATAATTTGTTACTATTAATTCAGGTCAAACAACCCAGCAAAACTCACCAAAGAAGGAGAGCCTTTCCCAAAATGCCACTTGATCAATTTGATCAAAAGAAAATGGGTCATATCACTAAAAACTCCTGTCTCTAAAAGGAAGTCTCGTCCATCTGCTTCCAAAAATATCCCCAGTCATTAGCTGGGCTATACTGGAAATGTCCCATCTTATTTTTCTAGCTTCCCTTTCTAATTCTTTCCTCTTGCTCTTTGAATTTGACTTTGCCATGATCTCAGGAGGAAAGCCCTTAATCAAATGTCGCCTTTGCCAAAGGAATATTTCTGAGGCAGACCTGTATAAATACACCATATCTCAATTACTCTCCAGTAGCTGTAGCATTCTTGGTTTGAAATGTTGCCCTCTGATGGCCTCCACCATCCTATCCATCACAGTGACCATTCCAAGGCCCACAATACACCAATAACGGGAAAGGCATTTTGGGAGCACAGCCAAGCTGCCCGTGATATACACCAATTGCTGAATGGAAATATTTTATTTTCACAGCAGCCAATATATGAAACACAGCTACAGGGATTTAAATATGATACTCAGGCTCATTAGTAAAGCAAGCACAGATAACAAGGATTTACTGAATGTTACTGTCTGACTTGGCCAGCTTTCCCAAAGGGATCATTAAGATGCTAAGAAAGTTTTTTGTCTGTATTTTTTGGGGAATTTAGTCTGCTTTCAGAAGTTCCTGCATGTTCAGCAGAAAAACTTTCAGATATTTGAGTTTTGCTTGGCCCAAACTCAGACAAGCAGTACTTTTGTGTGGAGGATCTCTAAAAAGTTGGCCCGTGAGTACTTTGCACCTCCTATAGCCAGCCTGGTACTCCTTTGCTCTGTCCATGGGTGGGAGCAGCCCCAGGGCACAGATTGGCACCACAGCTTCAGGCAAAGAAAACATTGTTTCTGCTGAGCACAAGGGTCACCCAAAAAGCAGCTGTTGCCAAAACACACATGGTCAGCAAACAGTCCTGCACACCTTCTTTACAGAAATCAAAAGCCCCTGTTTTTCCACATCTGACCATTGCCACATTGCTCACATCAGTTGCTGCTGTGCTGCACTGGTTCACACCTTGGGTTATTTTTAAATGAATATACACCTTGAAGGTGGCATTGCCTGGATTTTGAAAACTAACCAGTGAGATACAAGATTCACTTGGGGTAAAATTCCATTTTTTTCCCCAAGCACATAAGCACAGATTTTCTCTCTTTCTCTAAGTCCAAAATTACTGAGATTTGCAAGGTCCTTTTGAACCACATTTTTATCCTGACCCTTCCTACCCTACATTAGTGTAATATTCAAATTACAAGGCACATAAAAGTCACTTCTGATACTTCATTAGTGGATCTACAGCATACAGAAGGTTCAAATTTTATTCCCCTCAAGTTCTGAACAGGTGATGAGTGGTTTTATGTTCCTGAACTGCAATGTGCTCCTCATTGCCTTTAATCTGCCTTTGCAGCTCCATTCAGGAAAGGTTGATCTTAGAGAAGTGTTTACTTCAGCTTAATTCATTAATGTTTATGAACTGCTGTCAAAATACAAAGTGTTGTATGTTTAGTGAGGGTGACTTTAACATTATTGTGGCTTCAACTAATACATAAATAATCATGGGACAAAGTGGTGTCGAATAACAGTCATTGTGGCTCTTTATTGCCTCATTTTTGTCCTTTGATAATACTACAGAACTTTGCCTGTGTACAAGTGAAGCATGAACCACCCTGGTTCTATATATCTTCTTCAGTCTGCCTAAAATTAACAGGTTTTCAAGGGTTTTAAGGTCAATATCAAGTCCTTTTGAACACAGGAGTTTAATTCATGGCTTAGACAGCAAAGTTTGCATGGAGAGCTATGAGCTTTTATTAAACCAGTGAATACACCTAAAGAACAAAAATGCTTTCGGGCACACAAGCTCTTCTTTAGGTCAAAACTTTGCATTGTGCAGTGCCCCAGAGCACAGCTTCAACTGCATCACTAGAGCATTTTTACTGGGTAACCCTTGAACAGAAATCATTTTATTTCTGAAAAGCAGCCATTTTCTCCCAGAACGATATTAAAAAGAGAGCAGATTTCTTTATCCCTCAGTTAGGTTAGCAAGGGCACATCCTCATGGTGCCATAGACGATGGTACAGAGGAATTGGAAATAGCAGTGACCCAAGGTGGCAAGGGCAAGCCAACAGCACACAAACACCAGCCTGGTCCTGAATGACACAATTGTGTCACTGCGCTGGTAAAGCCAGCCTAGCCTTTTGTTTGGTTCTTCTGCTAACAATTTTAGAATGATCTTGTCCTTTTGGGATAGACATGTCCTAAATTCGACAGTGAGTATGGATGGGCCAGTGTCAACAAGCTTTGCTTTGGACCAGTGGCACAGCCTGGTGTAGGATGGAGCACATTCATGCAGACACTGCTGTGGTCCTACCTATAGGATAAAAAAGTGCCAGTCTCTCGTAACACCCTCATTTGGGGGTTTCTCTCATCGCTACAAACCCTTGAAGATGCACCAATTATTTGTTCATTGGCTACAGGGATCATCAGTAATTTGCACTCCTTTTAAGTTCCATTCCAATCTAAATGGCTCTTCTATTGGAGTCACTTGGGGAAAAATCAGTTTTCTGCCTAAGCAAGACTTCACATCAATCAGGTTAATAGGAGTGTTAGAACATTTCCTAATTATAACTACAAACATTTGCAGGCTTCCCAGTGATGAGCGCTCATCCCATCCCATCCCATCCCATCCCATCCCATCCCATTGTGCTAAATCACCTCGGGGCTGCCTGATGAGGAAGCACAAAGGCAGCAGGATGGCAGCAGCCCCCAGCCTGCCCTGCACTTGGTGCATCATTAGTGACTAGCACGGGGTTCTGCTCCTCAGGCAGATAAAGCACAGACCTAACGTGGGTGGGCACTGAGGTGGTGCCCCTGGTCAGATTCACATGGATGTCACTCCCATACAAAGTTCTTCCCTTGTTCCATTTCATATCCTGACACCAGTTCCAGGGCAGCCCCTTGTCAGGCTTTTCCAGCCTCGGGCTATGGCAATGAACTTATAGTGACAGCAAGGGAGAGAGGTCAGCCTAGAAAAGAAGAACACCTGCCAGCTTCAAGGCCAGCAAGGAAATAGCACAGAGCCCTGAGTCTCAAGTCTATAAACTAAAAAAAATAAATAAAATTTATATCAAAGGCACATGAAAGTGATATGATTGATCTGAGTCATTCTGCACCAACTAAACACTCTAGTGAGTGAAAAAAACCCATAATATGATCATAAAACTGCACTTACAGTAAAAGCACTGGCAAACATACCCCAGCATTCTCCCAGTGTCCACACAGGAAGGTCCTCAGCGTGAAGAAAGACAATTATTTCATTCCCCAGGTTTATTTCAGAATTTGTTTATCCTAATAGAAAACTGACACTGCCACAGTTACAGCTATCACTGCCCTGTCCAGTGTGTTGCTGCATCTACATGAAAAATTCCATTGTCAGTTATTTCCTCTGCTTAGCAAGGTTTTTTTGAACCCAAAATGTATAAGCACCACCTATTCCTTTAAGGTATATAAGGTATATATATTCTCATGTATTTCTGTAGGATTTGCCCACTTCTCGCTCATTAATACAAACTGAGGAAAGTGATTAAAATTAATGTACCAGTTTCAAACTGCCCTGTATCCATTAATCTCATAATAGTCAAAAGTATTTTGAAAAATACCTATACTGCAGATCTTGAGTTGGGATTTTTAAAGTGCTATTAATAGTATATACTTATCAAAAAGTACCTAGCTAGCACATGCACTTGCACCTCCTTAAAGTTTAATAACTTCAATAACTTAGTTTCAATTTAGCTTTCAGAGCATTGGAAGAACCTCTCTTGTTGGAGCACTTGCCTGAGGCTTTGCACTGCGGGAGAGCTGGCCGAGCATCAGCATCAAAGTTGTGCAACCAGCTCAGTAATGTGCTCCCTGTTTGAATAAAGTCCCCAAAGAAGCTCACCTGGATTTTTTTCTTCGAAGAAAAGAAATGCAATTTCTTTGCAAAGAGCATGCCTTACTGTAGACACTGGATTGTGTAAGATTGTCCTGGTGTTAATCATCAAATTTTAGTTTAGTTTGGTAGGGTCCTTAAAGCTCATCTTCTCCCACCCCCTGCCATGGATAGGGACACCTTCCACTAGACAAGGTTACTCCAAGTCATATCAAACTTGACCCTGAACACTTCCAGGGATGGGGAGTCCACAGCCTCTTGGAGTAACCTGTGCCAGGGCCTCATCACCCTCACAGTCAAGGATTTCTTCCTAAAATCTAATCCAGCCATGCCCTCTGGCAGTGGGAAGATCTCTTGTCCTGTCACTCCAGCCTAAAGTCCCTCTCCTGCTTGCTCTCCCACAGCCCCTTCAGGTACTGGAAGGGGCTCTAAGGTCCTCCTGGAGCTTTCCCTTCTCCAGGCTAAGCAACCCCAACTCACAGTGCTTGTGCACGTGCCTTGGGATCCTGGATCCAGCCACCACCTCTGGATGAAGGACACCCCTTACCTATGCTGGTCATGCACTGAGCCAGCTGGACCAGCAAACTGCTATGCTGGCTACCAAAATAAGTGGGCAGGGGCAGCTCTTTAGGCATAGGGGCTGCTTGGGTTCAGCTGATGAAAGTCCTGGGTGATGCATCCACCTGAGAGGGGGACAGGGCAGATGCCACATGGTGATGGCACTACCTGTGCTCTTGTGCTCTGAACACAGCTTGCAGGAAGGTGGAATGTAAGAAAGAGCTTAGCATTGACCTAACTGTGCTTCCACAGGAGCCAATTCATTTTCATTACAGAGACCAGGGACAGCAGTGCTGAAACAGCCTACTCCAGGTGTTTGGAGAAGCCAGAACAGACTTTAGCACAAATATCTATGGAAATTTCTTTTTCAAATCTGACTCCTGAACGTCCTGTTAGTATTACATTTGCAATCTAATCACTTGCTACCTGCCTCTGTCCTCCTGCAGGCAACAGGAGGCTCAGCCCAGGTTCTTACAATTGCAAATCCCACAGTGTGGGAAGGGTGAAATCTCTCTTTTCTTTTTTTGTTTGTTGGGGTTTGAGGATTTAGNGTATATGAAGAGCTGCTCAAACATAATTGCTTCTAAACATAATTCTCAATCTTTCCCACAGCCTATAAACATTTCTTTAAATATTCTTTCCCCTTCTCTCTTGCAGTATTTCCCAGTGACTTTATTAAAGTGCTGCATAATAACCTGAGTTTTGGAAGCATTTGAACAACAGACAGAAGTTACTGTGAGAAGAAGAAAGTTTTTAATTGCTGGCAGGTGTTTCTAAGAGCTTTTACAAAGTTTTATTTGGTATTTTTTCAAGCTGACTCACATTCATATATAATACAGATATCTCTGATGCTGTTTTTAGTTGTTTTATACCTATGAATGTTCACATGCAAGGGGGATTGCATAAATAGAAAATCGCATTTCACTTCTCAGATAAGAAAAACTTCTGAATATTTGAAAGGAAATTGCATTGGTATTATCTTTAAACAATTGAGTCCTCCCCATTTTTCTGTTTTCTCAGGCATACCAAAATAATAACCTGAGACATTAATTGGGAGGGCACTGGAAATCGTCATATACCTTTTGGTCTTTGGAAACTGAGAACTAAATTACTGTAATTGGCAGTTTATTAACAGGAAAATTATGCTAAACAACTTCATGTTGCTGTCAGGAATTACATTGGTAAGCTGTGAAGATGGGGCCCTTGGTGCAACATTTGCATTTTCTCATTTAGAAAGAACAATGATAATAGATGATTGAAGCATGTACAAATTATACACCAAAGAACATTTGCATGGCTGTAAAAAGGCTATCTTGATAATGGAGTGATTAAGCCTGTTATTCATTGAGATACAGGAGTAAGGGGGAAGGGGAAGTAGGGAACACATTAACTTTATTTAAAGGCATATATAAAGTGAACTTCAGTCCAAAATATTTGAATTTCAAGCAGACCTAGATTGTAGTAGCATCTGATTATATTGCATTTATTATGCAGTGTTAGTATCAGGGGTTTTTCCTTGTATTAGATGAGGTCTGAAGATGTAATTGTGACAGCCTCAGTTGTTACCCGTGTCTTTATCTTAGCTGCCACCTCCTCGAACCCTTTGCCTGTTAACTCACTATTTCTCCTGGAAAGCAGTGAGCCCTATGCAACATGTCATGGACATGAGCCAAGAAGCCTGTTCACAGAAACCTGCATCACTTAGTCCAGAAACCGTGGTTGTTTGGATGCTTTCCTGTATCAGCAATTTCTATTACCTGTCCTGAAGTCTTAGCAGCTGACGTTCTTCAAAGAAGGATGACTTTATATATATCACCAGTTCCTATAAGCAAGGGATGATAACAGCACAGCAGAGGAAATTGGGTCATCCTAATGCCCTGATGAAAACCAAGAGGGACAGCACTCTCAATGACATGGGCTGCTTCTGTGAAACCAGGACACAGTGTCCTGCTCTCCATTTCTATATAGCTGTCTTCTCTTCCAGGAAACTATGAAGCACAGAGAGTTCAAATAAGTTATTCAGTAACTCCAAAATTTGACTGGCTTGAGGTGAAATTTGTTGGCTTAAATGAGATGACATTAGGATTTCAGCAGACTCATGTAAAATGGCAGTTTCAGAAGTTCTCGTTCTCTACCACAGTTTGTAGGCAAACCCTTACACAATTTCCCTTTTTAACTCTTGTTAGTTATTTACAAAGATGAGCTATGAGAAATTTATATATAAGAATATGGGGCTTGTAAGACTGCAGCAGAGAAAGCCACAGATCTGGAGGAAGTGTTGCAATAGAAAGACTGTTTCCATGGTTGTCACAGGGTTATAGTCCCAGATGTTTGTCTAACCTAGTTTTGAAGCCTTTTAAAATGTACTGCATGGGGAGGGTGATGTCTTGTTTTAGCACTATTCCCACCTTTTCTTATCTTCAACGTTAGAAAAGCTGTTCCCTAATATCCAATCTGGCTCTCCTTCAGTATGAACCTGTTTTCTCTTGACACAAGGGTAAAAAATTATACCAATCATTTCTGTAGCAGCCTTTTACACCCTTGGAGACACTTATAATATCTATCTTGGCTGTCTGGCCCTTGTTTTAAGCAATGCCAGTTGAGACCTACTCATGGGTTCAGTGGAATTGGCCACAGGTGTCCAAGGGAGCAAGAATAACTATTGAATGCTGCTTCTCAGAAAAACTTGGTTGTGGCTCAAATAAAATATTTGGTGGAACTGTACAACAGGTGTAGCATTACCACAGTGTAAGTATCTGCTGTAAGCTGGAGAAAGGATTCCTAGAAGGTGTTTCAATAATCTGTGGTGGTTTTGGGGCTGGTGGGATGCAGTAGCCACTGTGCTCTGGGGGTGATCAGCAGGGTGGCTGCAGAGTGCCCTCAGTGCACAGATACAGTTCCCAGAGTGAATTATTTACAATGAACAAGGCAGCTGACAGATTGTGGAATATCCTCTGGCACACCACTGTTTCCCAAAAATAAGTGACTGTTCACTTGGTTTTGTAGCTCTGAGTGGCCAAGGCTGCTTGGCCCCTTTGCTGCTCAGCTCAGGCTGGGTGGCTGCTCTGGCTCTAGCACAGCACTTGCATCATTGATCACATCTTCCTCCACTGCACAAACCCATGTGCATTACCTTTGAATGCAACAACTCGCACAGAACAATACAGAGCTCACTTTCCCTGCATAATTAGTTTGGAATCTGATACCAACATCTTAATTAGGCCTGACCCCTGGAGTATTTGACCTAACATCATTTGCCAGCTCTAAAATATGGTTACATCCACACTGCAAATAAGCATCCTCCAAGCAGCTGTCATTTCTGTATGAGTAATTTCAATGTCATTCTCCTCTTACAATACAGCCAAGTGCAGGGATCCTTGGGATGCTGCTGCAGCCCCACACCCCAGACTGCCCTACACTTGGCTGCACTCTCATTGCATTCCTGCATCTGTGCCAAAGCTGGGGTTACACTCACTCAAGATAACCTATTTAGTTAAACTAGGCTGACTGTAGCAGCATGCAACTCACCCTGGACTCACTACCTAATTATATTCCCAGCAGATTTCCAGGGAAAGAATTCTCAGTAAAGATTTCCCTGAGCTCCCTGCAGTCACTGCTAGCCAAGTCGAGCAACCTCTCAGCCCACTGGGATCCACCTGCAAGGGCTTCAGGCACACCTTTATTTCTAGGAAAGACAGCAAAAGAAGCAGTGGGGGAGCAGCATAGATCATAGGCTGAGTGTGGACCTCATAAAACATCCCCACATTTACAGACATGAAACACTTCACCAGGGAGCAGCAGCTCGGGTTTGTGAGCAGGGCTGTATCTCTGAGCGCAGGCACAGACTGGTCCCTGAAGCATAGCACAATTTTCCTCCAAGGAAAGCAGCCCATACATTATGCAAAGAATTTACTGTTGGTTTTGAAATACTGCATGATAGGAAGAATGAAACATGTGTCAGATGTTAGCCACGACACTTAAAGTGCTACTGGAAGAAATGCAGATAGTGCAGCAAGAGGGGTGATATAAAAGAAGAGAAAATTAGCATCTGTATTGCTTTTTTTAAGCAAAGCTTTGAAATGCACTTTGTTTCATTTTAAAGACCTGAATCCAACCTATAGGTGTTTAATGTAGTGTCCTTATTTTTGAAGCTAATGCACATGAAAAAACAAAACCAAGCTCAGCACCCAAAAAACTCCCAACACTACTTTGAGAAAATTAGCATGCACAGAGGAAGCAGACACAAGCCACCCTTGCTGTAGTTCAGGTCCTGCTTCTCTCATGCTCTGGGGAGGCAGAAGGAGAAACTCGCTTCCACCTTGTTGCTGGAATTAGTTTGTTTTCCCATCTCCATCAGTGGCAGTCAGGAATCAGGTCCCAACCCTTGTGCTGTTTGTTCACTCCCCAGCTGGGGGAGAAGGACTCACTCACTCTGCTGTTTCCTCTCACCCTGGAACATCTCCTCTGCCCCTGAATTCCTCTGTATTGCTGTGCTAGCTATAACTAACCTCACTAACCTTCCCTGGAACTGCAGTGGTAATTTAGAGGTGCCTGAGTTATGGTCAGGCTCTCACACCGTTTGAGGCAGTGGGAGTCCTGCCACGAGTTTCACTGGGTATTTTCTTGTCATTTCACTCCCATGGAAATTCCTCTATTCCCTTAATACACTGAATTACCTGAGAATGTGGGGGCTGTGATTCATTTTTTATCTGATGTCATCTTTCTTGACCCTATAATGTAAATCTTTGTAGGAAAGGCTATAGGGCACGAGGGGAGTTCAACAAGCACCTTTAGCAGGGAGAGCATTTCTGTGCTCAGAAGAGAGCACAAACAAAATGGAGCCAAATAGCCACAAGGATCTTTTTATAAGCTGAGAGGTATCCCCAGTGCTGCAGTAGAAGGGATGAACACAACTCATTTACTAGATCAAAAATTAAAAAGGAAAAATGTGTGTTCTTTACATTATTGAAAAGGCTGTTTGAAAGTCTTTCACTTGCCTTTGTCTTGGATTTTCCTGTAATAATTAACATTTTGACTATTACAAGTGTCCCCATTAAAACCTGAGGTACAGACAGAACACAAATACATTCCTGTGCTTGCACATACAGGTACAATTTCACTATGGCACTATTAAAAAATATGGCACTATTAAAAACTAAAAAACTCCAAACCTTTCTGCATTAGGAAATCAGTAATAAATCACATTATAGTTAACTTTATCTTAAACCTTGATGATACAAAGGTCCTGAAAGTGGTCTATGCAGCCGAGGTAGCCTGCAGCATGGGACACTTGAAAGTAGCACAATGCTTGTCTTCTCTGAAGATGTGACCTTGTCCCCAGCATGATATTGGATTGACCCCAACAGCACACGAGGGCTCTGCCCAGCCCATTCCACCCCAGTTTGCTCCAGTCCCATCCTGAGCTCTACCAGCCAGAGAACAGAGTAATCCCCATCACTTTTCAGACCTGGTGCTGGTTTACAGATACTGCTACAACCTGTCACACCAAAAGGCAAATCTCCTGTTGATTTAAGGAAGGAGGAGGATTAGGACCTGTGGTTTTTCATTTTATTTTGAATGTTTGCCGACCTCTCTTGTTATAGTTACATTATTTGTGCATGTATTAGCCCTGAGACTGGGCTGTGTAATTAGTTTCTGTCAATAATAGGAATTGACAAGCCTGCTCAAATCCACACTGTCTTGGCATTAATGTTTCATATACACACAAACATCCTCTGTCTTCCAAGAGGAAAAGAAGTTAGTTTGCTCAGAAAATATTCAGATATGGCCAGCCACACGCTGATTCCCAGCTTGGATTTACACAGACTTGTAAAACAAGAGGAAAAACAATAAAACTAGATGAAAATGCTTGTACAGTATTTCAATCCTCTCACTAAATGTGTGCAGCAACTTGCCACAAGCTCAGACCTACCTAGCCATGATGTCTGGGGTTTGATTTGTGACACTGATCATACAATTTTATGGAAATGTGAAATTTTAAAAACACTCTGAAACTATAAAGAATTTAACCACGTCCTTAATTTTACACAGTGTCAGTGCAAGGGATTTAAAAAGCAGTAAACAAACTTGTTACTGCAATAGAATCGAAGACAAATCATAAACTCACTAAAGTTACAGAGCTAAAATATGGTGTGGACAGTGGACAATGGCAACATTTATTCAATAAAACTCATTTATATGTAAAAGATTGAATAAAAATATATACCACTATGCAGGCACAACAAATTATATAAGAGAAAAAAATGTTTTATGGGCAAGATGTTTTATATTATGCATGCAAACATCATAGCTGTACGGGCAAAGGTGTTAACCACGTCTGCAATCACACTATAAAGTGCCACAGAGGTGATGGGAAATGTGGCACTAGCCATACAAAGGATGACATCGTAATAGTTTTCTGTAATAAGCCAACTGCAGGAGCTACTCCTATATACTATTTGTCTTTTTCCCCTGAGATATAAACCCAGTCCTCTATCTGCTTATGAAATCTAAATATCCAAAGGCCTTTTCTTCAAGAACGATGGTGTATTAATTCTGATGGCTGGGTCAAATTTCAGCCTGGGTAATTGCTTTCTGCTAAGACATAGTTAAACTTATAGTTTTAATTTAAAGACGCTTCTCCACAGTCTGCTGCCTGTGCTGCATTCAGCATACATTCAAACAATCTCCACTGTGGGAATCAGTATTTTAATGTGTTACTTGAGTCCTGCTAAGGTTTACCTCAGCTTCTAAAATTACAAGGACCTTATTTAATAGGAAAGGTCACCTTTACTTCCTCTGCCACAAATCTGGCCCGAATATTTACTACATCTAGAGATTGTTTGTGGATATTATACAGACACAGAAAAACAGGTAGAAAGATGATGCAGGTTTTTCTATTCAAATAGTTATCCAGAGTTAAGATGGGGACATGGCTCCGGGTAAGAGCACTGCCACAAATGTTAGGGGAGCATCCAGGCAGATTTGCCATTGTGGTAACTAACAACCTTGTGGCAATCAATCAATTAACTGAATGTGAAAAACTAGTGAAGACAAGCTTGCAGATAAGAGTAAACAATCTGGGCTGGAATTGTGGAGAAGAAAGTGAAATTCCATTTCCAAGGCTGTCAGAGGGATTTAAACGATCACTCAGGAGAAAGGTTTTCTTTTTTCCCTTTGTTTTTTCTTTATTTTCTCCAGGCTGAGGGTTTCCATAGATCTTCTCATTGATCTGAAGTGGCCGGGGGCAGAAAAAGCCAATTTTGTCTGCATTAGCTTGTCTCCCTTCCACTATAGCTTAACACGAAGAGAAATGCCACCCACACCCCAGAACGACTCCATGCCCAAGGCTTATCTCAGAAAGCAGGACTCAAGCCAGGCACTTCGAATCTGAAAGTCAAATGCTCCCCAAACAGTGGAGGGAGAGATCCTGAACTGGTACCACCCCACACACTTCTGCAGGCAAAGGCTCCAGGCAATGGCCACGTGCAAGTTGTGGAACAACTCACCCATGCATAAGTGGTGTTGAGGTCTGGATGGGTTTCTCCCTCCACCTTCATTTCTCAGTTTCCAAAAGCCCAGACTTCTAGTCTGTTACTGGATAGCTTAAAAGTAAAAATCCCCATTACATAAGGTACTCTGGAAGGCCAGGACACAGGGCCCTGCAGGAGGGCCAGCAGCTATGTGCATGCAAGGGGATCTTGCATAAAAGTGTTTAGTTCTGTGCTTGTAAAGTCTCCAGCAGCAGTCGCTGAGGGAGCTGCACTCATCCAATTACATTTAGAAAATGCCTCAATACCAGAACATTTTTTTTTAACAGAGAAACATTCTTTTTTTTCCCTCCAGTCCCCCATCCCTCAAATGAGCTAAAGAGCCCCTTTTCCAAGACCATCGAACTGAATTTGCCTTTTGAGAGGAGTTCAAATGTTTTGTGGCCGAGGAGCACTTGCCTGCAGCTTTCCAGCTCTCACTGAATCCCAGTGGCAGAGAATATTTTTGTGGGAGAGGACCCCAGACCCTCACTGATGATAGATGGTCCTCAGTCCCCACTGAAAAGGGGTTCAGGATTGCTTCCTTCTGTGCCCTAAAGTCAGCAGGAACTGGAACAAGAAGCACCATTTATAAATCTCTCCCTGTTTGCACCCTATGCAGAGGTTATCTGGTTTGCCTTTCTCCAGCGCTGCATACAACTGTCACAAAGTACATCAGTGCAGCCATACAGTGTCATTTTTGTAATTAAAGCCCCTGACATTGACTTTCCTGTTTAACCTGCTGTATTGGCACTGCTCTCTGTTCTTCCTTTAATGTAGCTGCTGATCTTTCAAAGATCTTGGTTGCATCTCAAAAGCCAGCTGGAGGTGGACTCTTCAAATAGAGTCAAAGAAAAATCGACATGAGGAAAGTTAACTAAACTTTAACACAAAGAAAAGTTTTCTCTTCAGTTTGGAGCAGATACTGAGACCTGCTTTATTACAAAGCCACTCTGCCATATTGCCAAGGGCTAATGTCTGCCTTAACACATACACAGTTAATCGCCTGGCCAAAGGAGTTGAAACCCGCGAAAACGAGAAAAATGGTCACCATAAATGTCATATTAAAGGGGAAGATCATAAGTGGGAAGTAGAAGGCTGAATTGTTCCTGTATCTTTATTTAATCACAGCAACTGCATTCATTCTGTAGACTGCAACACAATGGGACCATCTGTGTTCAAACAGGAATAACTATAAAAATACCAGACAACCAGATCAAGAGACGCTTCAGTGGGAAAGTAAATTCAGATGGAGTGAAATCTATAGCACACTGCCTGCTGAGTATTCACACATATAAAAATTGACGTTCAGGCTCAAGCATACATAAATGCCATTGCACAAATGATCCTGGAAATTTCTGACTGTATTATGATAAAAACATATTCTTTTGCTGGCATGTTTGCAGTGGTGTAATGGCTCACCAGAGCTAAGTGCTCAGGGGAGGAATTTCCTGGGAGATCATGAGGTGCTTGTGTATGAAAGGGTTTTAGGCAAGTTCTGAAATATCTGTCTCATAAGGGCAGCATTGTGCTGGCAAAGAGGCCGGATCTGTCCTTGAGTTATATTTAATGGCATAAATCTCTAAGTACTTGCTGAGCCCTGAAATAGAAGATACCAGAAACAGGACTGTCCAAAAATCATCTCTGCAAACTGAAGAGGCATCTGATAGTTACATGATAAGAAAATGCTTGATCTTTGGTCTTGTTGATATAAATTACACATCTTGGGGCTGCATATATTTATGTAGCTTTAGACAAATAATAGGAACTATGGGTTGGTTTTCGTAGCTCTATTTGCTTTCAAATTTAGAATAATGAATAAACCCTTGGGCGCTCATTCTGGAAACTGAGACTGCCTTATGAGATTATCTGCAGCTCAATAGTCAGGGGACAAGGGAAATAAAAGGATTCACATTACGAATTATATAATGACTTACTGCTCACTTATCTGAAAAATAGTTGGAGTCATAATTAGCCAGCCTTTTCAGTGCTTTCAGTTGCATAGATTTCTACTGCTGCACACCTTAAAATTTGCATTTTAATGGGCTAAAGATGTATATCAGTAATAGCACCAACGGATGTTCTCTTATCACTGGTATTAATACAATATATAGCTTAGGAGACTAACCTATCCACAGTACAGCAGGTTTGATCAATAAAGAGCAGAGTGACCAAAGCAAGTCAAATCTAAATGTCACTGTACTGACGTGCCTTTAAATAACAAACTCTAGCCTGCAATCTGAGGTCAAAACCATATCAATGCCATGAATATGAAGATGGTTCAGCCAGATGTGGTAAATACAGGGTTCATTTTCACCTGTGCAATTGAATGAGGACAAGTTCAATACAAAATTACTTGTGAACAAACCCCCAAATCCTAAGTATCATATTATGGACATTTTAATTTTCTTTTTCAATATATATAAGGCTTGACTCCACCTAAGGCAGAATATTATTCTGGTTCATGCTTATTTTTAATTCTAGACCTGTAATAGAACTAGTAACTGTTAGGGAGGTTTTTTCCCTTCAGCTTTTAGGAGCACACCCAACCTGTCATGATCAGTGTTACTGCTCCCTCAGCATAATTTCCACAATCATGGCAGCAAGGTGGGGAAAGGAAAATAAATCTGACAATATAAGCCCCTGGTGAACAACACAGCATCATTTCCACATCTTCCTTGGTGTGGCTTCCCTGGGAACACTTTGAGTACCTCTAGGTTTTGGCCTAGTGCACAGCCAGAAGAACTTCAGCCCCACTGTTTGCCATGGATTAACTACCAGTATTTCTACATTACAGATCTGCTGGAGCAGCTTCTTCCAGGTGGACACTGACAAAAGGAAGAAGGTGAGAAAATTGGCCACAGAAGGAAGATGGAAAATGCAACAATAAGTAATGGAGGCCTTCTGACACGAGGGACTTCATCTCCAGATAATATATTCCTCTGACATAAAGTATTTGAGAAAATGACATATTTTTCTCTTTGAAGATCAAACAAATATTTAACTTGGGAGGATTGGATTAAGCAGGGATTAAGTTCACTGTTGAAACTGTCACTCCATGGCTGGAGGGAACTGAGGGGCTGAGCTGCCTCCTTGCCCTGTTTTCCAATGTGCTTCTCTGAAATAATTTCTAGTTTTAGCTTTGCTGAACTGTGCATCAAAATAGTGGGGCTGGGAAGGGACACCAACACTGCTTCCTCTCCTCAAACCTGGAAAAGTCATGGTGTCAGCCGCTGACATAAACGTGAATAGTGGCAAAACTGCAGACAAGGAGTAAACTTACAGGAAGTAAGAAGAGAGAACTCAGAGCTATATACAGGAAACTTAGTATTCCTAGTGAGTGAAATCTCTGGAGAAAATCCAAGAAACATCATATTTTTAGTGAGGGTCTATGGTAAATGTGTGCAATTCAAGGGCACATAATTCAACCACAGAAGGATTGGATAAAACTGCTGAAGTCTTTCAAACCCTCTGGTCTTCCAGCAAGTTTAAATGGTGTTTGAAATACCCAGCACTTTGAGGGCTCTTTGCAATGGCAGTAAGTCACCTTAAAGACAACTGAAATCAGCCTGGCTTGGGGCTTTGATTAAGACTGGCTGGAAAACAAAGATTCATTTAATAAATGGAAATGGATTTTAATTTGCATTATAATTGAAACGAGAAACTTTGAGAGAAGCAGGAGAAGTGAGAATAGAGGCAGAAAAGGGGGTAATATCCACACTGTGGCCTGATGATTACCATTCTCACTGCAATACAGGAGGTCTGGGTTCAAGAGCTGAAATCCCTCAAGTGAAGTCCCCATCAGCCCAATAAATAGTTGCTCTTACAATAATCACAGAAGGACTCATATCAAATAAGAAATTTCTGTATCAGAAGATTACTTTAACCACTTTAATCAAATGACCTACCACTTCTCCTCATCAACAATTGGAGCTCCTCATCAAAATGGAACTTTGCAGAATATTCCCAAGAGGGAGCTCGGATGCCTCTTACTGACAACTCCAAGACCACACGTTACTTGATGCCAGTCATTAAGAGATTTTCCTGCAACTAAACCTTCCTCAATTTAAACCCCATGAGGTTCTGCAGTAATCTTTCATCTCTTATAGTTAGGACAGTCCTTCACATCCAGAATTAACTCCTGTTGGCAGCACTGTTAGCTGTAACTGCAGAGGGAATGGCATTCTTGAAAATGATCAGTTTTGGGGCTGTGCTACTCAGGTGTCCTCCATCAACTTAAACTTCTTCAACCATGACTCTTGCTAGTTGCTCTTTTCTCAGTGTTGAGTTAGTATGGGGAAATCATCAAACCAAAGCCAAAAGATGCTGGGGATGTTTTTTTTGGGGGTCAATGGGTTATAGATTTGTCTCGGGAAACAGCACACTCTAGAAGATGCTTATTTTGTTTTTTTCTTTCAATCTAGAATTCTTCAAGTGTTAGTAAAAATATAGTTTCTCTTTCCTTTTTTTAAATATTGTTTGATTTCCATCTGTTTATATAGACTTATGGAAGTTAGAAGGACCCTTGAGATCACCATGTTCTACCATACAACAGGCAATGCAGATACTTGATACAGGAAAATCCATGTTCAATATTACTGTCTTTATTCACTGTCTGACAGGCAAATCTGAATATTAATAATTACTTTGTGTCTGTTTTATCTTCTCTAGCTCTGCCTGTTTGGGGGCTGAAAACTCTTTGGTATGTTTTCATAACATAAAACTGTTGAATAAATTCTTTACAGGTTCTCTAACGTTTCGTCTTGGAAATAAAATGGGGGATGGACGGAATTACTAAATATAGCCACTTTATTTAAGTAATGTTTATATACATATTTAATCTTTTAGAGGGAGTTAACTCCTATCAAGACTGAATAAACAAGCAAACAAAACCAGCAAAAACTTAGATTGTATGCAATAAAGCCAAATATCCTAACTTTTTCAGCTAGTATCAATAAGAGTCATCAGGCTTAAGTTTCCAGAGCCATTCAGCCTCCCAGGTGCAGGTGAGTCAGGGATGCCATGAGTAGAGGAGGACCCCATTAACCAGGTCAGTTCATGTATATCCCTCATCAGTTGATAATGATATCCTGTTATTGTAATGAAGTTCTTGGAACTATCAGTCAGAAACCCTGGTTATAAACCTTGTGTATCCCATGGCCTTATTTCACTGTATTCTGCAGCAATCAAAGGTGTTTCTCTCCCATGTTTACCTGGAGGTAAACATAAAAGGAGACTCGAAAGTGTCTCATAATCTAGCAAGAACAGGGAGATTGCACTGAAATTTAGGAAGGACATTTTCAAAGGTACAAATCTCAGCTGGAAGCATAGCTGTGTCTTTGAACATGTCCCTCAGTGCTTGAAGCTGGGCTCTAAAAGGAAATTCAGCTCCTGCCCAGCTGATCTGGGACCTGCTGGCTCTTGTCACCAGCCTGATTTACCATCACAGAGGAACCCCCTCCAAGTGCCTCTCTTGCCTGAAGAGATTGTATTTTAAAACGCCATTTTATGAACTTGTGAAACCTTCACTATGTTTTGGTAGAAAATCCAATCAAAAAGTGCCTGTCCTGCTCCTTTCCTTTCAGCTTTCCTGAACTGCCTTTCACCTCTGTTTTCATCTTTTCTATCTGGGATTTCTCAGGAATGATACTATCTCATCTTTTATAGTTCTGGCTCTCCTGGCCAGGCCAGGACAGCAGTCCAGACCCAACCACAGCTGCCATAGCTGCAATGCCAGGTCAGGACCACCTGGAGCACCTCAAATTCAAAAATTTTGTGGCAGGTTATAGAACAGGTAAAATTAAGAAACCGTAAGATGGTCACAAATTCCAGATCCTCCACTTGCATTAAACCTCCATCTTCCAATCACCTGCCATGGTGTACAGCTCTCTGTACAAGGCTGATCATGATTTTTAAAGCCAGTCCCTTGACTGTGATTAGTTTTGATTGCCTCAACTTTCTCTGTTCGAGATGCACATTCAAAAACTAAAAGAATTTTATTGTTGTCTGTGAAAACTGTAGACCACTTGGATTTAATTGCAGCATGCTGAAGCACAGCTTTGACTTGTATATACCTTAATCAGAAAGTTAAATGTTTTCATCATCCAGCCATCCTGAATAGTTAAGACTGGCAGTACTACTCATTAAACACACAGACGTTTTAAAGTTTGATTAGGGAACTGTAACAAACAGCCCAAGCTTCATTAACATGTAGAAAATAAGATAGCAGAGTTGAAAATGCACGAAAAGTTACTTAAGGACTAAGAGTAACACTGAAAAAAATCAGAACCCTGTGGAGAAAACCTCAAATACTAAAAAACAGGGAGGCAACCAGGGAATTGAGTTTTATTCCTCAAAGTCAAGCAGAGCACAGCTGCCTCCTCCCCTCATCACAGCTACTTGAGTGAGGTTCAGGTGGGTGTAGAGCATCAGCCAGCCCAGGCAGAGAAAGCAATCTTTACACCTTCCACAAAATCAAAGTTTTTACACACACCTGCCAAACAAGGTATACTTTCAAAAAATAACAACTATTGGATAGTTTCATTGGCGTTTTTTTCTATAAATGAAAGTTTTTAAAAAAGTAAAATTAAAAGAGAGCTAGAAAACAAATATAATTTTTTCCTGTTTAGAGTATCATTCAAATACTCCTTTTTTTTGCATATGGTGAAATTAAAGACAGAAGGTGTCAAAAAAACTTTGTTTTAGTGACCTAAACTCTCTGCACAAACAGCTGGACAAGTTGTATCACCAGCATCTGAGACACTCACAGTTATTGGATTTGTTCTCTTAATACCACTTCTGGCTAATGGAAACATCCATCCTGTTTTAGCAAAAAGGGAACAGACTGACTGGACATGAAGTGTGTGGCTGTGCTAAAAATGTAGTCTACAAATCCTAATCCAAGACCTCCTCTATTAAAACATCCTTACATCCTTTTATCATTACATATGGATGTGTAGGATTTAATCCGCACTGAGCTGTCCCATGGGTTTCAGTGTTCCCTGGGTGCTCCAAAATACATTCAAAATTTTAAAAATGGCTAATTTTGAGATTCACTTGTGAAAATCCCTAACCTAAATATGCATCCAAATCCCTGTATAGTGGCGTCAGGAGCAGGAATTTTAATACTTAATAGAGCAGTAATTCTCTGTTTGTCTTTGAGACCTCAATTACAATTGTCCTTTCTGTTTTTATAAGGTCTGTCCTTGGCCACAAGAACATCCTGTAAAACTCCTGAAGATCTGACTGTCGGATCCTTTGGTCACTTATTCCATCAAGCCACACCTGTGAACCCCCAGGTCAATTTACTGATTTACTGCCAAAATACCACAAAACTCAAATTTAGTAATTCCACTACTTAACATTCAGTGTTAAGGAATTAAACAGAAAGGAAAAAATTAGAGAATGAGGCACAGTCTTTACAAGCTTTCATTGCTGGAAAAATGTCTGAAGTCTTGACTTCAGACTGTTCCAAAAGATGCAATAGAAATGGATTAAAAGGTTTTCTCCTTTAACATTTAACCTAAAATGCTTTCTTTACTGAGATAAGACTGCATATTTTTGAATTTGCTATGAAAAAAAGGATAGCTTGGTTTAAGTTAGAACTCTAAGTTTCCTAGTGGCAGGAAAAGTAGCAATGAGATCCCACCACAGTCCAGACCTTTTTTAGGGCTGGCTGAAATGCATCACTTCCCACTGGAAACAAACACAGTCCAGGCAGGTTTTATTTTCTTATATGTTTGTATTTCTTGCAATGTGAGGGATATACCCAGGTTGTGCGTGATCATGATGGGTGTTATTTCTTTCTCTAATATTTCTGTTACTGTGGAAGAGGGAGAAAAAAGTAATTATCAAGAGAAAGAAGGAGATAAAAATCCCACCTGGCTTTCAAATGTCCATTTATACATCTTTCTGGAACACACATCCTTCACCATCCTTGGTCCACTCAGAGGATGACTTGGAAAATGGAGCCAGGTAGAAAGAAAGAAAGAAAGAGGAGATAAATTAATGGATGTCTGTATGTGGGATGGTGCTTTATAGACTGAATCACAGCATGGTTTGGTTTGAAAGGGACCTCAAAGATCATCTAATTCCAGCCTCTGCAGTGGGCAGGGTCTTCCAGGTTGCTACAAGCCACTATTCCAAGTTAGCTACAGCCTGGGATACAGCCACTATCCCAGGCTGCTCCAAGCCCCATCCAACCTGGCCTTGAGCACTTCCAGGGATGGGGCAGCCCCAGCTTCTCTGGGCAGCCAGAGTGCCCTCTCACAGCACAGATTCCTTCCCAATACCCAACCTGAACCTGCCCTCTGCCAGTGTGAAGCCATTACCTCTTGTCCTAGATAAGCACTTCTTTAATGTGCTGTGCCTGAAGCAACTGTTTAAACAGCATTAAGCAGCTGAAGGACAAGTTCTGCACCTCCCAGCCAGCACCAGGAGTGCCTGAGGTGGTAACCCAAAAGATGCATTAATACAGCAGCTCTGGGGAGTACAAAACAAACTGCAATTTGAGTTAATGGCCACTGGTCCTCCAGGGAAATAAGCCCATTGCACTACATCTGTAGTCTGCTTGGGATTTCACTTCAAAGTATTTATGTCTGACCATGTCCTACTGGCATAAAGCAACTCTCTCCTCCACCAGTTTTATGAGGGTCTTTAAGTACACATAATTTCCAATGTAATTGCATAGGAAGATGTGCATATTAAATATTACATTTACCGATGTATCCTAAGGTACGTGATTAATGGCTTCATTTTACCTGTCCTAAAAAGAGCAGAATTTCAATATAAAAATCTGTGCAATGTTCACATTCCAGAGGGATTTTTGTGGGCTCAAATCCAAAATAAACTAATGAACAAATGAACTAGAGAAAATTCTAAAAACACACTCTGTTCTACTTTGGTTGAACCAGGAGGAATCCAGTGACCTGAGAATTAAATTGACACAATTTGGTGCTTCTTCAGGACATAAATTCTGTTGAAAGTTAACTGCTTCAGTGCTCAAGGGACTTTTCAACCCCAGTCTTCAGTGGAAGTAACATTCCAGCTTTTAAATCATATTAAAAACATAAATGGTACAATATAAATATAAAATTCCTTACACTCAATTTAGAACAAGTCCCAAGCAGGGTGCAAATGACATTGCTCGGGCCCAGTGGAGAAGGCTCCTGGGGCCTGCTCTGAATTTCCTGGCTGACTTAGGGAGTGACTTTGGAGCAAGTTGCACAGGTCACCCTCCTCAAACACCTGTTAAGTTAGCCTCAGTAAGGTACCCAAATGTTGCTTAATCAAGTGCCTACACATCAACTGCTTCAGTTTATACACCAAAGCTTAAACCCCCTTTGATCAGTGTTGGGTCAGGATGGATATCTATTGATCAGCTCTAACAGTGCTCTCCTCCATGGCTGTAGTTAGAGTAGCTTTATAATAGACAAATCTGCAATATTAATTCACTATGCAAAATATTTACAACTGAGGGTTTCCATTCTTATTCTATGACCTTTTCCAGCAGATCACTTGTTATCTCAGTTCTCACTGAGCTCCAAGACCCTCTCTGTGCACACATGGCAGGAGGTCAGGGCCAGCAGTGCCACGTCTCTGCAGAGTTAGGGAGTTACAATAGGAGATCTCTAACGTGCAAGAGGGAACATTCTGCAGAGAGTTAACTGCCCACAATTCACTTCCAAAGTCTCAACCGCACATCTCAGCCAAAAATCCAGCAAATCTTTGCCCACAGCTGCGTGTGCCCGGTGAAGCCCTTTGTGGGACAAGAACATGCAAGATACAGCCATGAAGAAGCACTGACCACACTGCTCCTGCAACAAGCACGGCAAGGCAGAAATGATTTCCCACAGCACCCTGCTCCACCCAGAGCCCCTAGAGAAAGCAAGCTAATTCCCAGATGCAACCCCCAGCTATAGGGGGCAACTTCCCTGTTGTACCCCCAGCCCCTGGTTTCCCCAATCTCCGAGTCCACACCATTGAGTTTTGTTCACTTTCACCTGGTATTTGGCAGTTCTCAGGGTTTATTTGATTCATGCAGCCTCTCACCATATAAAATTCCCCAGGACTCACCTTAGCTCCTCTGCCTCCAGAAATCTCCCTCTCTGCTCCATTTCCCAAGCTTCCCAGCATATTGTAGTTCTCCAACAAACCACTCCAACCTAAGACAAAGTGAAAACTAACCTCTTTTCCCCTCATTTAATAACTCCTAAAAATAATTTCAGTTCTAATATGAGCCTGAGATCCCTTGTACCCTCCCACCTTTGCAGCTCCCCTTTTTACAAGGAGGCTCATACCTTCCCCCTCTCACCTCCCTGATGTCCTCCTGGCAGCAGCTCACCCAGGCCCCTCCACTCCAAGCTGCTCATTCAACTGAGCACCATCAAGCCAGAGCAACAGCAGCCTAAAGGACCTGTTAGAAAGAAATCTGATAGGCATAAATCCATTTCAGCACATTTGAAAAAGGAATGCTTATTAAAGCCTTTCTGATTGTTTTGAGTAGCTCTTGTGATGGGAAGGACATAAGGGATTTAATGTTTTTTTCGGGTCCAATAAGATTTCCCACATCTCATAAAGCAATTTCAAAGTTCCAAAGAGCTGGTTGGTTTTGAGCCCCTGCTCTATTTCTTTATTTAACAAAAAATAAAATAAAGGAAGATACCAAAACCAGAAACATAAATTCTAGGTGAAACTGTGTTTTGCAACTTCTGGAAGTTATCTGGTACCTGTCATCAGTCTTACTTGAAGCAAGAGTATCTTTTTCAAGAAACCCCCAAACCATATGTTTGCATCAGATTTATTTGCAGACGTGGCAGACAATTACTATGTGAAAACTTTGAAGAGTACTGGAGATTTCATTAAAAGAGACTGAAAGAGTTTTTCAGAATCATTGTTGTATTAACACACAGGAATAAAAAATTTAAAACCCTGAGCATAATGTCTGTGTTACTATATCATGGAAATATGAGCTGTAGCATGCATCAGTGCCTGAATTATTCAAGTATCTGAAATGCATCTCATGACTTTGATACATTCCACAAAAAATACTGTGGATTTTTATCTAAAGATAGAAGTTGAAAAAGAAAACAAACTGCTGGCAGATTCAGTTGGTAAACATCCTAGATAAAAATGTTAGATGTGATCTTCCTGTTCAACCTTGCCTATCTTCTCTCCCAACAGAGAAAATTATTTAGTAACAGAGGAAATCTCTGAAGTCTGATTCAAACCATAAAAAGTAAATTTCAAATATGAAACTAAGCATTTCTAAATTTATTCAGACCTCTGGCTTTTGGGAAGTACCAAGAGTGAGTCTGTGACCCACCTGGCAATCCCTCAGCCTCCCTTTGCCTAATGAACTTCATCACTGCAACAGGGACAAAGAAGGCAAAAAGCTGTATGTTTTACCAGCCTTAAAAACTCATCAATTTGTTCCCTTTAATTACTTTCCCTTAGCACTCCAATGGGTCAAGGACACCAGCATGCTGCAGCATCTGGGATTCATGCTGTGTTTTCTGAAGAGAAAGAGTAAATGGAAGTAGGTGTTGACATTGCATAAGAAACGTGGTATTTCTCAGCAGACCTAATGGGTTATTACACAGGAACAAATGAAAGGTAAACTTTGCTGTGTGAGAGCCTTCTGTCAGCAATAAGGTACAGAGAAGGGAAATGCTCGGGTTTAATATAAAAAAAATTACTGTCTTGATACAATTTATAAAATCAAATAATGGCCCACATTGACTGAGGATGTAACTTGATATAATTTCACCAGAGTCATGCAGATTTGTAGCAGAAGTGAATTTTCTCAAACACATTTGCTGTTAATGAAAAATTGTCCATGGAATTCTTCCCTTAGACATGGAAGCTGGCAAAGCTTTTTATGTTGAATGGCTTCAGAGAGCACCCTGGTGACAATGAAGCAATTCAGCCCTGGATGATGACAGTGTCCTCCCTCCAGGACGGAGCAGAGGTGGCAGTGGTCAAAGTGCAGTGTCAACCTCTAGTTTTCACTCTTTGTAACATGTTCTATGTTTGAATATTGCCATCTTTTGGCAAATAAAGCCACAAAGTGCTTTATTTTTTATTATTATTAGACTGGTGTTGGAAGGAGGTTGTTTAATTTTAAGGCAAAGGGTCTTGGTGAAACACCCTATGAATTCCATCCATGGACTTTGAGTTTTAAAATTTATTTCCATCAGATATGAGACCATTAAATGACTGGACAGGCAGCCTATTAAAACTAAAAAGGCAACTGTACATTTCCCTCTTCCCCATTTCCTCCTTCCAATTCCCACTTTTTATTTTTTTGGAGGGGATATCTCCTTTAATGTTTTCCTGAACTTTCACCTCACCAAAAGCTGTAGAGCAAGTTAGTGATGGAAAACCCCTCCGTGTGGTGAATGAGTGGTTTAGGTCACCTGCAGAAGCACTCTCTAGGGTATTAATAAAAGTAGGGTTTATATAAATTTGTCACCTATTCCCTGGCCAGGGCCCTTCCCTAACACAGCTCTGAGGACCTTCTGTCATTGACACATGGGAAGTCATTCTGTCTCCTGCCCTAGAAAAATCCCAGTGAGACAACAAGGCAGGAGGGATTTGCTCTTCTCTCTCTTTGAATCTTCATTTGAGGATTGAAGGCCCTGCCCCGCACCTCCCCATTGTGAAGGGGCACAGGGTAAGAGGAACATCTGGGTGAGGGAGGAGGAGAAATGCCAATAGGTCTAGACCAAGCTCACTTCAATACTTCAAAAGGTTTCTGTGTATTTTTTTTTTGATGTGTAAATTGCCTTCCTCTTCTTCCTTCCTACTTTATAATTATAGAAATGTCCCTATTTTTCCTGTGCTGTTCCACATCTGAAAGCACACATAACCCCGGGGGGAAAGTGCTTGATCTTGTAACATCGTCAGTGTAATCACTTGAGACAACACCTGATGAGCCTGGGAGCTCTTGAGTGACACCTAAACCCCTGCCAAAATTCCTGAAACAGGGCCCCTTACCCTTCTGTCAGAGGAGGGGAATCACGTCCTCTTCAATCCCTGCTTTACTTCAAGACAACACCTACAGTCATTTGCAAACTTAAAGAAAAGTGGCACTGATTTTTGCAATTGCAAGCACACTTAACATTTTATCCTTGCTCTTTTTTTATCCTGTCCCTTCCAATAGTCATTAAATTTATTAAGTAGCTTCTACAAGTGACTCCTCTCACTTCTAAAAACGACCAGATTATCAGCACAGAAAATATATCTAGGTTCAGTCCCTCTTTTCTTATCTTTTCTGACAAAACACTCTCCTTCACAGTTTTATCTATATAATTGATGGCCCACACATGACATAATTTACAGCCCTCTCTAGCAACCTTCTAAACTGTGCACTAGTCATTCCAGGATTCCACTCAATGCTGCTGCTCCAGCCAGCCACTATAAACAGATTTTTTTTTTAATTTAGTCTATACAAAACTACAATAGAATAACAAATAATAGAGGCTTAACTAAGATTTCAGACAAAGTATGCCAAATGCAATTTAGAAAAAGAAAAAAAAAAGAAAAATAGGTAAAGTTAACAGAATTATCAGCATTTATTGTTTGAGCACACAAAGGCACAGCTCAGCCCTTTATGCAGGTGAAGGGAATTCAGGACTGGAAGACACGCTAACAGATGGAGAAAAAGGATGCTGCTCTGGCTTTCTCTTCCCTTTCTCTTAATGCCTGGAAGACATTGTATTTATTGCTCTCCTATTAAGAAATCAGGAGCTGTGTCTCAGGAAGAAACCTCTTCCATCGCTTCTCCTTATGGTGGTGTGTGGCAGAAAAATGAGCAGCATCAATCCTTCCAGGAGCAGGAGAATACAGCAGCAGATAGAAAGTAGCTCCTGCATAACAGAAACCATCATTATAGGGTCGGCAAGCATGAAAAAGTGCCTTTATGGGGCCTGAGATAAATTACAAGGTCTCTATGAATAGAGGGAAAAATAGAGAGAAAGCCTCTCTCTACAATTACAGGAAAAATAAAAGGGCACGAATACATGCAGAGAGAGGAAAAACACAGTGACACAGTGTCCTACATGGTGGAAATGCCACAGCCAGCCCCTAATTCAGCTTGCTTTATGAATTCATTGTAACACAGAGTTTCAGCCTTGAGGTTCTGATGTTCAGGCTAGCAAAGCTCATTTTCACCCCAAAAACCAGCAATCCCTGAGGAGTAACACTGAGCACATACAGTTTTCCCTTTCCTTCCCATTCCATTTAGATTATTTTATTAGGAATGTTTTTCTGCTGGGGTAGGCAGGATCCTGGTAGGAGGAGATAAATTCTTTTAATTATGGTGTCTCCTGTAACTCAGCAGGGAGCTGTGGTGGGGCAGCACGACGGCCTGCAGACATGAAGGCTCTGCCTGGAACAGCACAGAGGAGACCCTGCCACTGCCTGAAGCTCCCAGAGACAAAGAGCAGCCTGGGGAAGAAAACCTGCTCTAGTGGGGGAGGCTCTTGCTCTGCTCCTGAATGATGTGAAATTTTATATTCAGAATAGAAATTTTATGTTTATTTTCCAAAACTCTGCTGTGTCCTCTAACTTTATCTTATAGGACTTGGAAAATCCATTGTTCCCTTCAGGCTATCCCCAACATCCTGAAAAAAAAAAGAAAAATCCCCACAATAAGCTGAAAATCAACATTTTACCCTCCTTTTTCTGTAGATATTGTTTTGGAGTTGAACCCTGCAGAAAAAGGTGTATGACCACAGCTCAGCATAGCAGAGCCACCTGACTTTTTTCTGACTTAAAATGGAAAATCCATTGTCCTTTGATTAAAAACAGTCCTTTTATTTTTAGAAGTGATGTATCAAATATGCATGAATGGGCACATGTCTTTTCCATTGAGTGATTCCAACCAGAGGGTTTGGCTCAGGTCCTGCCACCCTCCTTGTTAGACCTTGAAAACAAGCTTTGAAATAAAGGGACAAGTTCCACAGGAGGAGCAGGAGAAAGGTCACGAGGAAAACGTGCCATCAGTAGGAGAGTGTAACGCACTATAAATGGTCAGAAAAGGTAACGATCAGGGAGACAAATTAATTTTCATGAACTTCCTTCCCCTCCTGCAGAAAAGTCCTAATTGAGGAGTGTTTTCCCTGACCACCACACAAAACCTCTGGTGAACGAGCTCGTTAAGTGGGTGCCACACTGTGACCAGATTTGCCGCATATTAGTTTTTAATGGGCAGTTGCTGACTATTTGCAAATAAGTAGTTATTTCAAAGCCTGAGAATAAAGTTGGATGTCCATATTTTTCTAGTTTTAAATGAGAAGGAAATGGTATTGCTCTTTTTTCCTTCTCCACAGCATCCAGAACCACCAACTGTGTGCCTGTTCCCTGCTCACCTCTTGCTCTGCAACATCACTCCATTGTGGATCTTCTCAGTGCCCCTGACTGCCACAGTTGAGCTTTGTGACTGACTTCAAGCAGGGAGGGAGGGAATAGCTCAGAATTCCATTCAAGCCTCTTCCCATTACCAAGCCACAAAATTTCATCACACTTGGTCCAGCACAGATTTGAATCCCTCATGTTATCTCCAGCTACCATTTGAACATTTTAGGACACATGAAGATTTTTTGCTGTTTAATTTGATGACATACATAGAGCAAGTGCATAAACACTTGCCTGACAATTTAAATGCAGGAATTTTGTTTCTTTGCAATTTTTTAATATATCTGTTTAACTGTTTTATCATTTGATTTCCAAATTGTCCTTTCAAGCCTTGCAGCAAAATGTGCATAATTGTGATGGATTTTTTCTTTCTCTTGCCTTTGTCAACAAATGCCTAATCAATTCTAGTAAACTGAAAAATCCAAACCACCAGAAACAGGCTAACAAGTTCTTCCAGCTATTTATCTAATTTGTATTGACATGAAAACTCATTAATTCAGTCTAAAAGAATAAGTAAGAGTCAGGATTAAGGCATTTATGTTTATGTGTCTGTCTTGTTGTACATCAAAACAAGACCTTTGCAGTGCTGGTCACATGAAAAAGCCATTAAAGGACTTGGTACTGAGGTGGCAAATTTCAGCTCCGTCATGATAAATATGTTCATGAAAAATGTGTTTGAAAAAGATAAAGCACAAGAGACTAAAATGATATGATAAGAGTGGCTTTCCTGATGTTTATATGTTTATGTCACTGGATGCTTGGACACTGATATTTATCTGAAGGAGCTTAAATATTACCCTGTGCTCTAAGTCATCTTTGGGCTCAGTTTAGTAGCATGCTAACCTCAGCTATGCATTTTTTAAGTGTATACACCAACAGAGATCCTTCCTTCCCATCAACACACAGGAAATGGTTGAGTGCATGAGCATTAAATCTACCCTGGCTTAAATTTCACCACCTAGAGCCACAAATGAAGCCTGAAGTATTCAGAGATGCTCTGCAGTGCTGAAGATCACACCCCTTTTCAAACTGTGCCACTTCTGGCTGTGGAGCTGAGCACTGTCTGATTTTTACATGCCCCGATTTACCCATGTGTAAAATCTGCATGACAAAATGAAGGTGTTTGGAAATTAATTGATACTGGTATAGTCCTGAGAATCTTGAGTGAAAAGGGCTTCAGGAATCTGTAATAGGATCATTAAGTGAAATGCCAGCAGAGATATTAAAAGCAGGGTCAAATTTTTCAAGTTATGAGGAAAAGTCAAGGAGGGAGGGCAGTGAGATGAAGACCCCAGAAGAAAATGAAAGTGAAGAAGAGGCAATGAAACAACCTGTCAGACATCAGGAACAGAGACAGAAAAAATACTTGAATTATTAACTCTAATTAGCAACTTAATAAAGAGACAAGTCTTTAAAAATGAAATGCTTACACTACACTATGAAGGGACTTGAGAGTCTGGTCACCAAAGGAGAAAACAAATTGGAAGAGAGCAGTGGAGAGGCAGACTGTCCCCAAGCTGGAGAGGGGGTTAGCAGGCACAGGGCAGATGGCAGAGCCAGTGGGACCCTGCCAACAGAAGGAGCTTCATGTTCCAGTCACTTTCTCTTTTACCTCCTGAACAAATCACAATCATGTCCATGACCTTCCACTGATTTTAGGCTCATGTATATCCCAGCAGCCTAGTAGCCAGTGGTTCATTATTCTTTCCATCTCCATTGCTCTGAAATCCCTGAAAACAGGTCTGGAGAGATTTTCATGGGACTTTGCTTAGAGCAGTGTCTAGGAATTTCCTTTACATGTTTCATTGATTTGTGGTGTTAGAGAGGGCGTTCTGATATCATCTGTTTGCTCGATGCAAACAAAAATGAGAAGTAAGAAGTAATATTAAATCTTTGTCATACCTATTTCAATATTCAAAAGGCAAAATTAATGGTATAGAGGAGGGGAAAAAGAAAGGAGAGGAGAGGAGAGGANGAGAAGAGAAGAGAAGAGAAGAGAAGAGAAGAGAAGAGAAGAGAAGAGAAGAGAAGAGAAGAGAAGAGAAGAGAAGAGAAGAGAAGAGAAGAGAAGAGAAGAGAAGAGAAGAGAAGAGAAGAGAAGAGAAGAGAAGAGAAGAGAAGAGAAGAGAAGAGAAGAGAAGAGAAGAGAAGAGAAGAGAAGAGAAGAGGTGTACTGCAAAGACAATCCTAAACTAAACTTCACTGTTAGTCTCTGGAAGAACAGAGACCAAGGACAGAAACAAGAACAGGCTACACTGTGATGCTCTTAAATGAAAAGAACAAAACAAAGATGACATCTTGTCCTGCTTGGAAGGGTCTTCTTCAAAGTCATGTTTGTTGTTTTCATAAAGACTGAAGGTACATGTATGCATGTACACACACCTACTTACAAGTGCATGGTAAATGAGGAGACTGCTGCAAACCTTTGAGCAGGGGCTTTCACAGTAATAGCTCTGAATCCACTCAGACATCAAAGGGAGATAATGGAGCCCAGCACCACCTCCAGAGATAGATGATTTCCACACAGCCAGAAAGAAGAGACGCTCCTCAGCAGTCACAGGACTACTTCCTGCCTTCCTTCCCTCTCCTCATAAACAACTCCATAGGATTTTCCTGGCCACATAACTAAGTTCAAAAGTTTGGTAATCGCCCTTACAAGAGATATTGCTGCAAAACTGCAACTGCTAAGTAGGATAACTAGCATATTTGTAAAGCAAGAAATCAATAGATCTTTGTTTTCCTTCAGTAACCTTCTTGATGCCTACTAATTTTTAATGGCCTTTTGGTCAATATCCTTACAGATAAAACATATTACCTAAAACAACATTAGGGGCATTTGTCAGTAAGTTTTTTTCCAGTAGGGACTGATTGTCTTTACCCAGCTCGCTGAAAATTGCAACAGGCAGGAAGCATCGCATACCAGTAATATTGCCTCCTAAAGTAACATTAGCAAAACTGCTGTGAAGTGTGTTCAGTTTCTGAGTTCACACTTCAAGAAGGACATGGAAGAATTCACAGCTCAGTGAATCACAAAATGGATTGGGTTGGAAGGGAACTTAAAGCTCATTTCATTCCACCCCTGTCCTGTGGGTAGAGACACCTTCTACAAGACCAGGTTGCTCCAAGCCCTGTCCAGCCTGGCCTTGAGAAGAGACTACAGGAGGCACCCAAAGTCTGCAGGAAGGACTCAGAATGTACCCAGTGGCAGAAAAATAAAGCACATCTTTATTTCTGTGTAAAGCTCCTAGAGCTGAGCTCATTGAGTTGGGCTAAGGGCAGCACAGAATAGCAGCAAACTCACAGAGGAATGTTGGTATTAGGGAACATTTGACATTAAGGAAAAGGTATAATGACAATTTTGTGTTGGAAGGTGGGCAAGCTGAACCTCAAAAGAAAACCTGGCGCTGATTAAGGTTTGTAACCCAGGGTGAGTGCTTCACTTTTTGCCACATAAGAATTTTTAAACTTCAGAGCTGCAGAGAAGATTTTTCCTCTCCTCTCTGCACAACTTGATGCTGTGCTGGTTCTCTTCTGCTCAGCACAAGGAAGCAAAGCTCTGCAGGGAGTTCTGCACCCAGCAGACTGGAATTCTGGCATCATTCTGACAGAACAGACAACATGTATCATACTTGGCTTTTTATCCTTTGGGAGCAGGCAAGAGTTGAAGTAACTTGTTCATTTTTTCAAGAACTGAAATAATTGGGTCATTAAAGTACTGAAATGGGTTGTTCATGGAAATATACCAAGGTTTCACTTGGGTGATCTAATGGCTGCCCCAGAAAACAATTAGAAACAATTTCTGTCTTCCTTCTATGCAAAAATTGATCTGTTCTCATGCAGCAGCCAACCAAGAAAAGTCTGGCAGGTAAGTAGAAAATTATTTATGATGGAAAAACAGGACACTATCTCTAAGCAAAACCTTGTCTATCATAAGTCAATCATATAGCCACATCTGAACACGAACTGAGAGCTTTCTTCAGGAATTCAGCTGGCTGTATCCACCTCTTTGCTGAGCTGCAGTAAGATGTTGACATCAACATATTTCTAATGATAATATAAATCTTCCCCCATGTGGATATCAAGGAGCCATATGGTCAATTAGCTATGCCCAATGCTTACCCAGCGTTATTAGAACTTGCAATACAAAATATGTATTCTAACTTCCTGTTGCATTCAAATTAAAAGTTGTAAATATATTTTTTTTATTTTAAATTATGGTGAACTTACAGGTTTTCTTAAGAAACCCTGGATGAAAAATGACATTTGGAGGTACACACACAAAAAAATGAAAATTCACTAAAAATTGGAGAAATAATGAACCCCAAGAAGCAGTGAATTTATGGTCATAAGCATGCATAAGAATTAAAATAATTTTTTTCCAAAAGTACATGTTGTAGATTACTTGGCATACAAATGTTTTTGTTTAGGACTCATGACTTCTATTAGTATTAATTACTTTTGCTGGCAGATTAAAATGCATAGTGGCCTTAAAGCAAGGGCAATACCTATAAAGTTTAATTACTTTCTCCTTCAGCCTAAGCAATAAAAAAGTATGGTGGGGATCTGGTTATTAACTGAGCGTGGCATCCAAATGAAGACACAGTGCACAATAATTGTGTTTGTTGGGCCACAGGCTGGTGGTTCTCATTGGTCTCTCCTGTTCCAGGGATGAAATGGGCTCTGGGCAAACAGGAAAGATTTTCTTCCCTTGACCTACTTTGGACAAAATCTCATCCTCAGTCACATTTAAGCCCTCATCACTTGCAGCAGAAAGCCCTTGAGTCAAAGGACAAACAAACAGCTCCCTTCCCTGCTCACAGATCAGCTGCCACAAGCCAGGGCTTCAAATATTCTTTGAACTAGACTTAGCATCTATTTTTTTTGTCTGATTTTTAAACAAAAGAGGTATTTGCTTAGATACCAGCATGCTACATGTTTTTAGAAGAAAAAATTATAGTTTTGCTTGCTTTGAACAATTTCTACCAGGATTTTTGTGAAGCTACTGAAATTCTCTCTGTATATGTGCCTTAGCTGTTGGAAATGTGATATTTATATGGGTGTGTGCCTATGTGTCTATATCCACAGCTTTGAAACTAAAGTTTACAATTAACTTCTAAATTCCTCAGGAGCTTAGTCACCTTACTAATGCAAGATCAAAATTTGACATGGGAAAGAACTTGTTTTAAAAGTAAACAAAATAATAAGTGACAATGATTTCTACGTGACCAAGATACTCTGCACAGTCCTGCCACCACTCCTTCTGTTATTTAAACTCACTGCACAGATTTCTAAGTCATTCCTCTCATTACTGTTTCCAAAACTGCTCTCTCTTCCATGCCAGGCATTTTATAGATGCATTGCTTCTTTTCTCACTTTTCATCCCAGAATAAATATAATCTGGTCATATTTTAGAATTGGATCCAGTATAGTTTCTATGTTCAAACCAGCCTGTATTCCTGTCTAGCAGTGATCCAAAGTCATCCTTGACATAGTTACTGTGAGAGATACACCAAAGCATTCTTTCTCAAGTATTCAGAAAAGAATAAAAAAGGAATTTCAAATATTGCAGTTCTCCCACTAGGGATATTTGTTTTTTCAAAATATCAAACATATAACATAGCATATAAAAATACATCTGCTACTATTTGTCTAATCTTCCCACACAGATTTAACAATTTGCATGACATTAGTAGACCAGCATGTGTTAATAAGCACCAAAATGTCTAACTGCCCATTTGCATTCACAGGTCCCCAGAACAGCAATTAAAGTAATATTAGTACAAGTCTAAAATAGGAAGGAAATTCCAACTTCACTTTTATGAGTGGTTTTTGATCCTTTGAAGCATCAGGCATGTGCTAAATTCACAAAATGAGGTAAGATCTGGCCTGTTTTATAGTCAGTAAATACCTAAGCGTGGGTCCTACTTAAAAGGACCCACATTGCTTCTTTGCATCAATAAAAAATTCACACAGAACAAAGCCATACCATTGACCCTGGACAGAAATACTATAATCACTTGCCTAAATCCCAGATTAATGGGAAAATCACTGCAGCTGCAGCATAGACACCCAGTGGAGACAGTCACAACTGTGGTCAGGGAGCAGAGGGAGGAGGAAGCCTCAGCTCTCAGCAGCCTCCTGAGAAACAAGGAGGTTATTTAGGATAGACAAGGTTTTCCAGCATAATAGGAGTGAAGTTCATCCTTGTGTCGTTTCCAGAGACGAAGCAAATGAGGTTAAGAAAGCAAAACATCCAGTGCCAAGAAGGCAGAAATATTTTCTTGTGTTTTCTGATGTAGGACAAAAACACTGCACTGAGAGAATTTCTCCCTCTACTCGGGAAACTATTCCCCTATTTCTGTCTCTTTCTTTTATGTGTTAATCAAATCAGAGCTGATGCAGAAAGCAGGAAATTTATGATGATGAGGCCCTGGCACAGGTTATCCAGAGAAGCTGTGGATGTCTCATCCCTGGAAGGGTTCCAGGCCAGGTTGGAGGGAGCTTGGAACAACCTGGTCATGGGTGTCCCTGCCCGTGGAAGGGGGGTGGAACTGGATAATTTTAAGATTCCTCCCAAACCAAGCCATTCTATGATTCTGTGATTTCCTTCCTTATCCTTCCCCCCTCAATTATTGCCTGTTCTGTCACAGTTCAGCAGAATGAAGTTTGTTTTGTCGAGGAAGATGTCACAGCAGTGGTCATCTTGTTGGGACTGATGTCCTCCCATGCCAGACTGGAAAGGTAGCTCAATATCCCTCCCTCACAGCAACAACATGAGAGAGATGTGAGAGATCTCTATGAACCATCAGTAAAATAAACTGAGTACAAAAAAACCCAAAAAAGCAAAAACCAAACCACCCCCAAGGAAAAAACACACACATACAAAACCAACCAGAAAACAAAATTGAAAAAAATTGATAGAGAGACTAAAAAATGTTGCAGATGAAGGAAAAACTGTAGAGGATTTTCTGTGGTATATGCCAACATTTGGGATAAGGGACTAGCAAAGAAGGAGAAGTATTTTCAAGAGTTTCTTCAGAGTCAGGAAGGCAGAGGCTGCAGCAGAAACCATTTAGAGGCTGGCAAAATACCACTTAAAAAGAGGATATAGGAAAACAACTGTGGGGCTGTTAAACCACAGAGTGAGTAAACCCAGAGAGGCAAGAAGGCAACAAACAACTGGGAAATGGCTTTAATTGCCAAAGTGCCAAATGACTGTAATCTGACAGATTGTACCCATCGGTGCAGCATAGACTTACTGTCAGCATCAGAAAAAACTTGGCTAGAGGATATTTTTATCGCAGGTGAAATCAGAGACACACAAGCAGCTAAGAGGAAAACAAGGAGGTTTCAGAGGAGAATTGTGCACCCATCATCATTAACTTTATCGACTTTGAAAAAGCCATTGATAGTCTCAACAAAATTGCCTGCAGAAGATAAAAGGCTAAATGTGGATTATCTCGGGAGATAGTGAGAATATCAAACCTTTATGGAGATCCTAACTGATCTAAGAGACAGCAACTGGAGTCAAGCAAAGCTCTTCCAGCACCTGCATCTCTGTTCATTAGAAAATTACTGGAAGAAGAAAACTGGCAACCCACAATCTAGCAGACATCAGTGCACACTTCTCATTTTCTGCATACAAGAAGCAAGTGAACAGTGAATGCTGGGTGATATAAGACAGGGGTAAAAAGAGGTGGGAAAAAATTTCCTTGAAAACAGTACAGAATGTGCACAACTGTAAGAACAGCAAACAGACCCAACATAACTGTTATTCAAAAAGTGGAGAGTGCTGAAAGGTTTACCTCCCCTTCTAGTCTAGAAGCAGCAGAAATAACTGGTAGAATGGGGAAACAGGTGAAGATATAAACCATTTTGGTAGACAGTGGAATAACAGACTGGATATCATTAACAATGGGCTATTGGGCCTTTCTCTTTCATACCAAAAAGGTATGTGCATATTTCATATGTGCATATTTTTGCGGAGTAAATATTATTACTAGTGCTAAAAATACAGAGGGAAGCACGGATCTGAAACAACTGGGACAAATATTCACTTTTTCCTCCCCCACTTAAGACAGAAAAATGCCTTTTTTATCAGATTTAGGCCTGATAGTCACTGAAATAGTCACTAATGGAAGAACAAAATCATACAGGAAGCCATTAGAGAAAGCACTGGTAAACAGTGGAGGACACAGACAAGCTTCTGTTTGTCATTTTCCTCTCTAGTTTGTGTGTCTGTGTCACATTTACCTTCCTTGGAAAAGGCAGATGCTTTTATAAGGTTTTCTCCTGGCTGTCACATCTCTAATTCACATGAAGGATATAATTTGCTTTTCTCCAAGTTTCCTCCCAGCATCTTCATCCCAGGCCTTTTTCCAGTGTGAGTAACAAACAATGTTGATTACCTCCTGCTATTTGTAAATCTGTACCTGAGAATAATTCAAGTTACAATGATAATTTATTATTCCCAATTAAAATTAAGGTACATTGAGACTGAGAAAGAAATTAAAAGCAGCAGCCCCATCAGGGTATGAAAAATCCACCTGGAAGGTAGATTTATAGTACAAGTGAAGAGCTCATATAGTAATAACAATTTTCACTCTGCTCTGAAGATGCTTTTGGGGAATATTGGCCTATATATGACATTATAAAATATCCTATCATTCTGTAAACATTATTTATACACTTACATAAAGTGTATAGCAAAAATCATTAACATGACATAAAGAGTTCTTTAGAAGAAATCAATTCTTTCAAAGTATAATTTTTAAAAACGTGTATTTCTGAGAAGCATATCAAAGCCCTACATTTCCAAGTACAACAGGAGATTGTAAAACCTCACATTAATTTTCCAGTTCACAGACCTAAAAACCATGATGTGAGCTCCTGTTCAGGAAAGGTGAACCTTCCTAGTTTACCTTGGCTTGGCACCATCAAGAGCATCATTAATTTAAGCAACATGGAGGGTAATTTAGTTGTATTGAGCTTTGTTCATGTAATGCATCCCTTGGAGCTTCACAGCCTTTCCTCCTCATTTCAGCCCATGGAGGAAGCATTGGTGGAGGGAATTTGCTGCTGTTGGGAGTGGGGGGATGCTCAACATGGGGTGAGGGCAGTGAGCCAATGGCAGTGATGTCAGCCAGGGCTGAGCCTTGTTTGTGAGAGGAGTTTATGACAACTTGCTGACCAAGTTGGACCTTCTCAGACTTCAGTGTCCATTTTCATCTGCTGAAACTCCCCTCACCCCTGATATAAACTCCCTTAAATACTTTAATAAAACAAACCCCTTCCTTTTCCCTCGCACTCTGTTTTTATGTATGTAGCCACTATTAGAAAACATGTCAGATTTTAACCTCATCCCTTCACCAAATATTATGGGTTTTATCACTGAGAAGAAAGAACGTGCCAGTAGAAAAAACAATGTGCTGGGCCATAACAGCTGCAACGTAGGTCTCAACATTCATCTCTCTGAGGTAACAAAGCTGCCTTAAATTTCATCGCATCCATCTATTCCTTCTCAGGAGTGAAGAAGCTGATCAAATTTCATTCCAGGAGGTGTTCAAGGCCAGGTTGGATGGAGCTTGAAACAACAAGTTCTAGTGGAAGGTGTCCCTGTTGATGGCAGGGGGGTTGGAACAAATCAATCTTCAAGGAGCTTTCCAACCCAAACCATGAACATGGGGCAACCCATGATGTAGAGCCTGCACAAAATGGTTTAATATCAATGCCCACACTGGATACCAAATTGAGGACCTGGGTTTGCTAGGGAAGTAACAGCATAGTGCTGCTCAGAACCATTTTCTGTAGAAATTTTTAAAAATGCTTTTTTTTTTCAAAGGCTTGTTACAGAAGAATACAGCATGTGCAACAATGTGAGATCTGCTGGGAGATTGCCACAGCCTGTCCCTTCTGCACCACACCACAACTCTACCAGGTGGTGCAGGAGGCCTTCCTTGACCAAGTACCAAGCTTTTTTAAACCCCAGCCATTTCTGCTCCTTCCTTTGTTGTAGGTATTGCAAGTGAAATAATCCACAATTCTTTTGAGATTTTTACTTATCCCTCAGGCATGAAAGTGTTTCAAAACAACTCCAGCATCTATATCACTGAATTTCTGCTTGTTTTCGTAAATGAAAGCCATGCAGTGTGATACAATGCCCAATTATTATAGTTAGTCTTTCCATTATAATCATGGATTGTTTGCTTAGCTCTTGACAAAAAAAAAAAAACAACACATATTTTTCTAAGTAGAAGTGACTCCAAATATTGATTAAAAAGCATACAGCTTTGGGCATGCTTGTTTCCATTTATCGCAATAATGATAGTGTGGCTACTGGGGATAGGAGGAAACTGCAAAACTATAATTAAAACACCAAGAACTAAAACTAACCAAGAAAGGGAGTGCTTTGGGTTGCAATTGGAGAGCTCACACATTTGTTTGCAGTCCAGGGCATAGACTAAGCAATATTCTGGTGTGGGTTCAGGAATGGTGGATGGTTTTATTGCAAGGGCTGAGCCTACTCCTGCTGCTCATTCTCCACCCTACCCGCCCCATGGCTTTGTGCTCCCATGAAATGAGTGTGTAGCAGCTCCCAGGAGACCACAGTTCACAAACTGGCACATGAAAATTAACAGCTCTCTTTATTGTGTGGGTGGGGATGGGAGGCAGAGCTGTGTTGCCTGTCAGTGTATCAGGATAATCCACTCCAACACTCGAGTGTTTTCAAAACCAGTGCTAGGCCAGAGCTTTACAAGCATTTATGTGCCAGATTTTCACTGACCTCCCACCTTTAAAGCAATGGCTCTTGAGAATAAGGGAGAATATATCCAAGTGACCCATCAGGGTCAGGTTCAAGAGTCCGACTTGCTTTTGAAAATTTTAGTCCATAGGTCTTTAATAAAAGGAGCATTACAAGCCATGAGTTTTTGCAGAGCAGTAAGAGGAGTTCCTAGCCTCTATCCAGCTTTATGTGGTGATGTCCCCAAACAGAAAAGGAATCTCATTGCACCTTTAGTTGTACTTAAGACCCAGCATCACCCTCCCACCCAAACCATGACACTCTGGGGTCAGAGCTGCTCCCTGCTTCCTAAAGCATGAACTACCATGAGTAAAACATCCATGTTGTTTTGATTAGCAAGACAAACATTTAGTCATGACATAGCAAGTGTATTTTTGCAAGTTTTAGAACATCTCAGAAGTGTAAGTACCTCACAAATAAAGAACTTCACAGAAAACCAATAAAACCTAGAGTATTAAAAAAATTATAAAAACAAAATTTTACCATCTTCTAATAAAGTATAGCACAGAACTGTTTGAGTAGGAAGGGACATTAAAGACCACCCAGTCCCAGCCCCCTGTCATGGACAGCGACACATTCAACTGGACCAGGTTGCTCAGGGCCCTGTCCAACCTGGCCCTGAACACTTCCAGGATGGGGCTGTCACAGCTTCTCTGGGCAACCTGTGCCAGGGCCTCACCACTCCCATAGTCAAGAATTTCCTCTTAACATCTAATATAAATCTCTCTTCTTTTAGTTTTTAAACTATTCCCTGCTGTCCTATGACTATCCTCCTGTGTAAAAAGTCACTCTCTTTTTTATAATCCCTCTTTTTAAGTACTGAAGTGCCACAGTGGATAAATCTTTGTAGTTAACCACTTTCCTCCACCCTAATTGTATCCCTTAGTCAGAATCCCTGCAAGACCAAGGTAAATGGCTTTCTTGTTTCTACTTCCTTGAAGTAAACCTGAATAATATTTTATTAGAATACTTCTAGAAAAATGCCTACATTTCTGAGATGGTTTGACCAATTGCAGTGATGTGTCAGTCCAGTTGTGTCAATAGATGTTGTCTCAACATTGTGATCAGCATTAGTGAATCTGACAAGTCACGGAACAAAAAATGTACAGTCAGAAGAGATGAATTTTGAGCAGATGTACCTGGGAAGATAAATGAAGCAGCGGGGAGATCAACTACACCCCGCACAAGTCCCAGCAGCCCCACAGCATCAATGCCTGAGTTTTCTGATAATTTACTACAGAGCATTTTAAATCTTCTCACTTTCACAGATGACAAACCATGTAAATTGCTCATCAGGGGAAATTGCTGCTATCTGTACCAACAGGAGGAAGAGTTGTGGATGGCTCAGTATGGGTCATCATGTTTGTTGATGTATTAAAATTCCGCCCAATTTTTTAACTGTAGGCATGGAGTTGTGCATGTGAATGAACAGCCACCAAGAAATTGTCCATGCCAGTGGCCAGTTGAGTACCTCATGGCTTGCATATGTAAGGGATGAAGTCTCTGGAAACACAGTAACCACATGCAACCTGCATCAGAATAAGCGACACTCTCCATTTGTTCAACATATCAACATGCTCCTCATCAACACCTCACAGAGTTCTATTAGAGAACCCCTAGAACTTACAACTATTCTTTTCAAACTCACACGGGCTGAGAAGATTAAACAAGCCCTTTACAACATCTGCTTGGCAGAAATTAGCCTGGCCTTCCTCTTCTCTGGACCAAATTCCAATTTTGTGTAAGGCAGACAAAGAACAGCTAGGGTAACAACTAGCAGATGCAAGAAAAAGATTCACTGTATTTCAGCACCTCACCAAGTCCTGCAGGCATCATCTGGGCTGCACTCAGGGTAAATCACATTTGTAACAAGGATATCCAGAGTAACCACTTATTTAGGGGATGGTTCTGTGTCAGAAGTCCCGAAGAAGCTGGATTCATGCACAGATTGCCTCAGGTAGGCATTGCACTATACATGGAGTAGAACTGGGAGAGATCTTTGCACCAAATACCATGTCTCCATGCAAGAGGAGAGTTTTGAAGATAGGTATGGGATTTCATTAACAGTGCCTGATTCCTTTGGAGCACAAAATGAGAAGTTAATTGCCTTAATGCCTTCAAAGTACCAGACTGATAGTTTTTTGCAGACTGTTGTAAATAATGATCACCAGGCAACAAAACCAGGACTTTTAAACAAATCCCAATAAAAAAGTTTGGATCCCAAGTTTATGCTCCAGAGTAATTTGGGTAGTTTTGCAAAACCTTATTTCAAAATACATTTTACAGGCAGCAACCTGTTAAAAAAAGGCTGGTAGCACAAAGCATATTCCTTTTGCTGCCATATATTTATTAACAATTTGGAGGCTGAGTGGGAGAACTAAAGTGAGGACGCATAATAACAGTGTTTAAACAAGAGTTCAAACAAGACAGATTTGTACAAGGCCATGGTCTTCAGAAAATGCTGAACACTTTCTTCTGCAGGGGAAAACAAGGCCTCAAAGGTGTCACAAACTGGACAACTGAAGTAATCATTCACCTGTGAAATTTTAGGCTATTATCTCCAATCATACCTTCAAGGATTGCACTCTGATAATTCACAGTCATGGAAATGAAATGCTCCAGTATGAGACATAAATGAGGGAGATGAATTATAGACTTCCCTGATAATGGAAAAATGAACAGCATGTTGATCATATACACTAAAATTACAAACTTGGTCAGCCTTGCTGTAATGTAGAACACGTAGCAGGACATAATAAATTACAGTGCTGCTAAATTCTGCTGTCATATCCCTATAGAGATTGGGACTGGTGAACAGAATACTGCCCTTGCACTCAGAAGTCCTGACTTTGGCTCCTGCCACTGGGTAACTCTGGAAAAGTTTCTTGAGTGCTTTGTTTTGTCTGTCAGGAAGAGTAGGAAAAGGAGAAATGAGGACAGGTTTGTGTCCCACCCTTGCACAGAACCAGAATCAGAATCTCTTGTGATGTGTACTTGCTACTTTGCAAAATGCAATTTATCCCCCTTTTAGTGGAGTCACCTGGCTGAGACAACTCTTCCCCACATGCACAGAGCCTGTTTTGAACAAGCAGAGACCACAGTCCCTGTACACTTAATACCACAGCCTTTCAGTCATCATTGGCCAGTTCCCTTCCATCAGCCAGGACTTGCTTTGTGCCCATTGGTGCCTCCTAAAACATGAAGGTTTGATCAAAACAGTACATTTTCATCAAAGCCCCTCATGTGAAGAACACACTCCTTGAGCTGTGCTGCCTAAGCAGGGATGTACAATTTTGCTGCTGTGCACATCTGAACATCAATAATAAATATGGAAAAGAGACATTTCCATATGGGCTCTGGGATCTCCCCAGTGCAATTCCAACAGCAGTGGGAGTCACAGCAGATCTTCTAAATTTTGTTGTATTTTATATGACACTTCTTCTCTGTGGTTTGTGTAAGTCCTCATGACCTGAGCTCAGACCTAAGAACCAGAAAGTGTGGAAACAGCAGCTGAATCACAGGGTGGGAAAAGATAGGGTATGCTATCAGCCATGCATGGGCAGAGGAAACAGATGTGAGAAGAAAAAAGCCTGGGCAGCAATCAGAAGGAGATTGCTTGTGGCAGGGGTCAACCTGCCCATTAATGGACAACTAATAAGACACACAGATAGTAAGATGTCCACTCATACTGAAATATTTGGTGGAAAAAAGTTTATCTCATAAAGTAAAAGACAACATACAGTGGTCTAAAAGATGCAGTCAAAAAGGAGAACAAAGCTTAGGAAGAACAGACAGAAAGGAAATCTAAATAAAGCTGCTTAAACTGTTACCTAACTGAAAGCAATTAAGAAACTCTTTGAAGCCCTTGGAGGACCCAAAAGTTCAGAAGAGTTCTAATAAAGAGACTTGGATTTAGACTCTTTGCTGGAAAAACTAAAATTAACAGCCTCTTCTTCTCTTAAGAAATTAGCTCCTACAAAAATCCAGATGAAAGAACTAAAGCAAAATATATCTCTTCCCAGCCAGGTACTTGTGCAGTATATACACAGTACAGTAAAACCAGGTCACATTTGAATTTATACTGCAAGACAATTGATTTTATTTTAATTTTTTTTTTAAGATTTACTTTTTGATTGATTTCTCAGATATGCTCAGATACCACTTTGGCCACTTCATTAATAATATTATAAAAAATAAGTGGAAGGAATATAGGAAGGAAGTGTAGTTGATCTACACCTTCCCCTCTGATGTCTCCTCTACTGCCAAAATCTTCCCTGGGACAAATCCAGGAATTCAAATTACAGGAATTATTCCTATTTATACTTGGCCTGATCATGATCCTTTACATTCAAAAACAAAGCAAGCCATAGAAATCATACCAGTGCTAATTCCTAAATTACCCCTCTCAGCCACTGCTAATCAGTTCATTGATTCACTCTCAAGCTACATGACAAACACAGCCTGACAGCCCACGATGGGAGAAAGCCTTTTAGTTAACCAGCTCTGACAGTGGGATGGGAAGCCTCCTAGCAGTGTTGGCCAACCATTGAGTTGTTGCCACTTTAAAGCATTCCCTCTGGGAAATTTCAATTACCCCTTTCCTCAATGATTTTCTTTTCAGAGTAGTCTTTAAGACTTTAGAAATAGTTATAAATAGGGGAAAGCATAAATGACAGTCTTCTGGAAAATACAGGACAGAGGCAAATTCCTGTCCCAAATCCTTTCTAACAACTTGCTTTTGAGAGCTCCTATGTGGCATTACAATCTCAGGACTGCAAGAACAGCCCAAGAACTGCTCAAGAACAGCCCCATCTCACATGAAAGCCTGATTTTCTATATCAGAAATATTTTGATTGCTCAGATTGAGGCAGACACCAAGATGAGGGCCAAAGCTGAGAAGTTTGCTAAAGATTTCAAATTTACAAAAAGTATTCCCCATGTTCAGTTCATCTGTATACAAATGAAACACCAAAAGCTTCAATCCATTTATGAAGCTCCCCAAAGATATCTGACAGTCTGGAGCTGGCTCTTGTCTAGGGAATGTGGATCAGAAAGACCTGGGCTGTCTGTGCCTCTAAAACACTCATGGGTGCTTGCCATAAAGTGTGCAAAAGTGTACAACATGTTCACCCAGTGCCACAGTCACATCAGCCAGAGCCCAACAGGCACCCTGAGAACACCTGCAGAGACACTGTCCCCTCACTACAGCTGCAAAGGGCTCCACTCATCCTTCTATCACCCTATTTATTTACTCTCCGTGCTGTAAAACTCTGGTGCTGGCAATGGCAAGTCTGTCTACCCTTTGCAATCCAAGCTGCTCCCTTTCCCTTGTAGAGCAGATGGAGGCAGGTTAAGTTATATCTTCCAGGATACAACTAGGTCTTCTCCTCCAGATGTGCCAGATTACCTTTCTGCTCTGATATTTTACTTCAGACCTTTTCTACATGATTTTTTAAGGTGCCTGGAAAGCAGTCTTGATCTCATGGTTCAGCTGCTGCCTCCCTCAGAGCTCAGATGCCAGATAATTCATTTTCCCTACAGATATGTGACCTACTCCATGGATACTGGATGACCAGTTATAGAAAACTGCTTTTGACAAGTGTCAGGAGTGGGTCATGTCATATCCCCAGCTCCAGCACTTGAAAGAGCAACTGTGGCTCCTTTGGAATTGCCAGACAGGTGAGTTTATAAAGATGTGTTGCTTTTTATAAAGATGTATTGCTTTGTCCCAGACTACTTATCCAACTCCTAAAGCTAGGTCAGGGGCTAGCCAGTGTCTCTGCACTGGTTGAATTAGGGAAATTAGGTATTTCATGTTTTTTTCTACAGGAATTTCTAGGTTAGGGTTAGACTTTGGGTTAGTGTAGGGTTTTAGGAGATGTGTTCTTGCTGGTTGGACGGGCTGAGCTAGAGTTTGCTTGGCTACCAGTTAACCCTACAGTCACATCTGTCCCCTGAGCTTCTAAATAAAGGTATATTCACCATATGGAGGAGGAAAAAAATAATAAAAACCCCCATGAATTCACGATCTGGTCATATACAGCCACATCACACATCCCCAGATTGCCAGGGCTTCAAAGACATGAGTACCAAGGCATTCAGAGGCCATAGCAAGGCAGAGACAGGGATGAAGGAAAGGCAGGCTCCTGAAAACCTGATGGTGATGGTGCTCCATGATGGTGTATCCCCTGATGGGGCTGGGAATGGGAAGCTGGAGTCTGGACCAGCTTCAACCTTCCTATTACTGTGGGGAGGGAGACATGAGCCAAGGGCAGTTCTGAGAGAGGGGGAGCAAGGAACATCCATGCTCTGTCTACAGCTCTAATTAGCTGATTCATAGGTAAGAATATACTAAGGGTTCATACATACATAATTAATGTTAAATGAAACAGATATTTGTCTATTCATACGCAGAAAGCAGGGATCAAGGCTCACATAATTGCTATGGAGGAAGAATGACTAAATGCACATAGAATTTGTGTGGCTCATAATTAATTAAATTCCCAGTAAGACTAGCTGGAGGCTTTTCTTCTGCTTAATGGCACATTCATATGCATTTTTCTACTTACGGCATTGCCCTGTATAGGACTGGATGGTAAATTTCCAAAGAGTAAAAGAGAAATACATGACACCCAATAGATACATTAGGAAAAATTGGCTCCTCTGAGGCATTTGAGCTCATTTTCTAGTCATGTGGACCAGCTAAAACAGATTATCCACAAAAGAAACACGTTTTCCAACTCAGAATGGATAAACACCAAATAACCACTCAGAAAACACATGAGGACTCACGGGCTGAAGCAAACAGTTAAGTCTACCTAAGGGTAAAGCTAAAAAATTTCTGGGGAAAAGTCTCTGAGTTGTAAGGCACAGAAAATATATTCATGTGTATTCTAGCCACACAAAATACATTAATAAAAAAATCTTTAAAATTTTAAAAATTAAATGGGATTTTTTCCCATATTTTGTTCAGACATTTTCATACAAGTCACAAAAAGAAAAAATCACTGAAAGCTTTCACCTCTTTTGTTGCCTCACACCAACAACATTTATGACATCCAGCAGGTTCTACAGGCTTTAGACTTTACAGACTTTAGACACTTTACAGACTTAAAAACCAAAGGTTAAATCATGACCAGAGCTATACAAAAACACTCCCTTATCCCCACCCACCTGACGCTGTACACCAGAGTTGGCAAATTATGAGGACAAACCACTCTGATTTTATAAAGCCTTACACCTACTAAGTTCAAAATACAGACTCAAGTGGCTGCAGGGTGTCATTACCAAACAGCAAAGGGTTGTTAGAGAAGAACTTGCAGGACCCAGAGTGTGCCATCAGCATGAGGCAAAATACACAGAAATTACCAGAAACTATTCATGTTAGTGGCAACCTGTGGAAAATGAGAAAGCAAACAATCACACTCATCTTAAACTCAGTCTGAATAAATCCCTTTACCCTTAAGAGATTAAAAAGTCAGTGCCCAAAGGTCACTGGTTTATTGGGTTGCTGTAATGTAATTGATATTGTCAGCCCCAGACACATAAAAATCACAGGTCAGATCCCCAAAACATAAAAAAGGATTTAGTATCACAAGATTAGGCTTCAATATAATTGAAGGCTTAATTTTAGCCCTCCAGCTTTTAATCTTTTGAAAATAACATTTCCAAGCTCTTTTCCCTGGCACTATGAAGGTTAAAATTTTACTTTCCCTTAAAAATAGAGAAGTATTTCTGTCATTCTAGCTGTAATTACAGAGAAATTACAACCATCTTATAAATGTACAGTTAATTACTATTGTAATTATTGTCAACCAGAATCAAACTAGACTAACCTGACAAAAGCCTCCTAGCACTGTTGTCAGAATTTTAAAAAAATCAAAACAAAAACAAACCCCAAACCCTGTCAAGAGACTAATGATAAAATCCCTGGAGCTGACAAAGCTGGCACATAGCACAAACAACCAAATGCATTCAAATGAAAGTTTGTGCAGACTGTCACTGGGTATGTAACATGCAGAAAACATGTTTTTTACAAGAACACAGGACTGATTTCTTGTTGATACTAATGCACCCAGAACAGCAGCAGATCAGCAGAAGCATTAATTTTTCAACATTCTCCTCATAGATTTCTGAGGGTCCAAGGAAGGACAATAAGTGCAGCAGCAGCCTCATAAAGCCAGATTTTCACTTATTCTTTTTTGTAGCACTATAAACAAAATAGTTGAAATTATGAAATTTTACTACATGTACTTAGGAGAAAAAAATTTTACAAAAAGTGAAATATAGTAATAGAAATTAAGAGAAGTGTTTCCTTCCTTGAAATGACAGAGCATTCATGCTATTGAGTTTAAAATGGCACACAACCATGGTGAGTAGCTGCCACCAAAAGTAATATTTATAGTCCTCTGCAGCTCAGATAGTGGTACCCAACACATCTCATCTACGTGAGAATTAGCCTGCCTGGGGACAGGGTCTGCAGACACTTTCTGAAGTCTCGGTCATTTGGGATGCTCAGAGTCCTTGGATATACTTAGTTTCTCAACAGGATGCCCAAATGGTTGACCCTCTCTGGATGCCTGTGAGAACATGCCCCTGATGAGCCCAGCAGGCTGCTGGATCTCTGCCTTCCAAAGCCTGCTCATTTGTGATCCATTTCTGCACTAATTCAGCTATACTAAAATTACACACATCTTTAAAAATAATAATGTTATCTACTGCTGGGATGATGATCAAGAAGCAACATTAAAGCCTCTGTACATTGACAAAAAGCTGCATAGGGGAGGTGCAGAAGTGGCAATTTTTAGAGACTAATGGAAACTTACAGGGTCTTAATGATTCAACTTGTCAGACACAGAGACACAAGGGAAGCTTGGACCACCCAGAAAGACAGTGAGTGCTGATCCCAGATTGGGAATAGGGGCAAGAGAATTTAGGAATCTCTGAGAGATCTGGACTGCTAAGTGCATCTCCCCCACACATTTCTGCAGGGCTTCTCCTTCCCTAAAATAGCCCGGAAATTAATGACCTGGTTAATGCCTAATCATTATCTAATTTCATTTCTTTCAAAGATACTTAATTTTATCCTTTCTCCAGCTTTTTGCTAAGCAGTGCTTCTGCACTGTGCTATCTAGAGAAGTGACTTCAAATTTCAGCCCAGGTGCCAAAGCGCTATCATGGACTTGAGCATTATGTTCCTTTGAAGCAGCACATCAATAACTAATGGATACTAATAATGAACTACAATCTCTGATCAGCATATTAAGCAAGTTTGTTATAGTACAGACCCACTGTGTGATGAGCCCACCAGTATCTCCTGCATGGTCCCAGCTCAGTTACTGGGGACCCAGATGTCTAACTGGGGTTGGGACATTGACCTTCTGCCTCATTTTGGCAGCAAGAAGGGCATGAAAGTGCTGCTAATTCTCAAAAATTCCATTTAAAGACTATTCCTGTTCCACTGCTGCGATGTGACACCTAATCAAGAAGTTTTCAGGGAGGTGCATGATTGGATTCCAAAGGAAATCCTTCTGAGAGGAAGATTTAGCTGTATAAGCTTGAAGAAGGCATAAAGACAAACGTGGTGATGTAAAGAAACAAAATGCAAATTAGGAGGAAGAAGAAGTAGAGAGAAAGAAGAATAGATCTCTGGTTTAGACAGAAGGCCTATTGAAGGCTTTTTCACAACATCCAAGGATGGTTCTGAATACATTTTTTCATAGCAAGTATTTCACTCTTGTCACCCCCAAGCCTCTTTCACAAGCCACGTCAGACATTAAAGCTTTTCCCCTCTAAAAATGCTAGGCACCTCTTCAGGGAAAAATGTTTTGAATGTCAAGAGAGAATACTATAAAAACTCCAGTTGAAACTGCCACCATTTCCCTTTTAATATCACTCATTAAAAACATCTGCATCAAGAATTAAGGGGGACTATTATTTTCATGCTGTATGCAATTTTGAAGTTTCAGGTGACCATTCCATGGGATGTAATAAATCTTCTGTGTCTGTGAGTAGTTGATATGGTTTATTTTAATAGCCACAGTTAAAGGTTTCATGGGATCAGGCCACAACCAAATCTCTTTATAATAATTCTTTAGGCTACTGCATAATTTATAGCCCTTATGCACTTTTCATGATCTAATTTACCTTCCTCTTAAAATATTTTGTAAAACCAGTGTTCCATTTATAATGATATATATCCCATTATAAAATATACCCACTACTTTGTTACTAGAATAGCATTTTATGTGTGTAAACCAAGGGGCATTAGCATATGCCAGAATTACTCTCCCAACTCTGTGATATACAGAGCATAATGGAATTATGAGCAATTTGGTTCACACTGTCAAAAATATAAATGCAGTGAGATTTTAATAGTAGGCCTGCAAATAATGTTTCATAAGAAAAACGTATTTTTGTAAATGAGATTTCCAAAAAAGAGTGAAATCTAGATGTGAGGTGATAAAGGGCAAAGGAAGGAGACGTGGAATCAGCTACAGGAATTGTGATCCTATGTTCATCATACATAACTACCCAGAAGGGAGAGAGAAAAAGACAAACTCACTGGCTTCACCATCAGTACTGCTCCAAGACACAAGGGAATGAAACGGCCAAAAGGCTGGGGGGAAAAGCTGCAATTTTTGAACCATAGCATCATTATGTTTGGAAAATACCTCCAAGACCATCGAGTCCAACTCTCAAGGTTGAAGGAAGATCCATCAAAAATAATCATACTAGCAAACCCAATGTTTTGGACTCTGTTTAACTAAAATATCAGAAAGTGTTTCTCTCTAAAGCTGTCAGCAAGTGAGCTCTCTGGGCTCCTGCAATTCAAGTTCTTTCTACCCTTTTCAAAGGTATTTAACCATACCCAACTTAAACAGGATTTTCTTGGCCTTCAAACTAAATAAGTTTCTGTGCCCAAACCATACTTTGCTCTAAAGGCATAATGATAGTACAAAAGACACCCCAGCACACATTTTTTACCCCATAACTGGCCTTCCCTAAGAAGAAGAAAAAAACCTCTCATTCACTTAAGCATGTAATATATTTCCCTCGTAGGAAAAGTTGTGAAATGTATTTTTCTGTTGTTACTGCAATATGCAAAATATTAAACCACTAGTCAGGCCACAAGCCTTTAAACCAACAGAGGGCTGAACAGTATTTTCATTTGCAAGGTTCTGTATATTTGCATGTACATATGGAGATATTTGTGATACTGTAGATTTCATTTTTATCAGGGTATATTCCAAATCTTGTTTTTTTCCTGAAAATACCTGCACATATCAGGCATTGCAGACTTAGGCTATATTTACTCCCAGAAATCTAAACTCCGAGCTGTATTACCTAAAATAATCACGGAAATCAAGTATCAGCAACAGTAATTTACAAAGTTATTTCCCTTTCTTTATTTCTTCAATTACTTATGCTTTACTACATCAACATTACCTAGCACCTGGCAAAAACACAGCTACATATTCAGAGATTTTCACATGCCTCACATATCAGTGACTGACTATAATAATGTCACTTAATATTTAACATAGTATCAAAGAACCTGTGCACTTATTCCCATTTTATACATCACGAAAGTGAAATAAAGGAAATTTTACTGGGTTTCCAATAACTTTTCTATAATTGAATGTTTGGGCCAGAGTCAAGAATAGAATCCAAATTGCTTCATTTGCAGTGTTAAGTTCTGAAAGAGGCCCATGTTTTATCTCAGAGCAGTTCTCTTGGCAATTCCTAATGTCTCGCAGGAGTACCTGGTCCCTTTACCTATTTCAAAGCCTGCAAGAGGAAGGTTTTAGTTTTAAGGGAGCTGGATGGGAACATATTTATTTCCTCCCCACAGGTATGTGCACGTACTTTGACAGCAGGAAGATTCAGCTCTGTTATTCCCTTCCCTCTTAGGCTCTCTGAAAAGCCAAGCTCACTCCAATTTACAGGAGCTTGCACTGATTCAATAACCCATTCAGAGCCAAGACAGCACCTATTATCTGGACAACAGCTGCTTTGATACAACAAAAAGGCTGTACAACAGTAATCCAAGGATACATGCTCCACTAAGTTAGATTTTGCTCCCACAGCCCGTGGACTAGAGGCTACAATTCTGCATTTCTCAAAGTCATCTAATACAGAGAAACAAAAAATCCCACCTGCAGCTGCTCCACCAAGTAATGACCAAGTCCTGTAAAAGATACAGCATTTACCAGGTACTTTTCTGCTTGTTATGGGGAAAAAACCCCCAACTTTATACCTGTATTTAAAATGCATGTCTGTTTCTGGAGGGTTACTGAGCACAAAACTGCATATTGCATTTGGCAGTGATAAAATCAAACTGTCATTGCTGCAGGAGACGGAACACAGCTCATATATATCTTACCTTTTAAGCCCATTTTATCAAAGCTGTAGCACAAATAAAGATGAACAGTATCTCTTTCTAAGCCATCACAAACCCACCCCTCAATCTAGTAGAAACCACACAATACTTATCACCACTTCACAGAATCCTGTTTAAGCTTATAAACACTTTTTTTAAATTATTATTTCCAGAATTCATTCAAGATTTTTGTTAAATCCTATTGACAAAACTTGCTGATTTTACCTCTCCCTATCAGAGAGGTAAATATTTAAGGTATCAGTTTAAGATTTGAATTGGTTCTTAACCAGGAAGTTGCCTGTAACACACAAATCTGCTATCTGTGTGCTCAGGCTCGGAAGCACCTGTCAAATTTTGTACAGAGCCAAGAGCTTTGATTTCCCAGGCAGCAGCAAAAAGATTTAAGACATTGACAATTACCAAAGGCTTAAGTCCAGCATCTAATCAAACATTTAAAAAGATTAAATCTGTTTACTATATACTTTTTAAAGAAATTTCAATCTGTTTAAATAAATAATTCTCAGCAGACAACACATGCAGTGTAGAGGGAAAACTGATCTTGGGTCACACTGCTTGACTCAGGTCAAACTGCTGATGTTCCTTTTACATGCAAGGTCTGGAGAGGGGAAAAAAAGCCTTATATCCATTACTGGTTTTGCTGATTCTGTACCCAGGAAGATTTTTTTATTATTTCCTTGGCTTTTCACCAATGCTATTAAGCAGAACAAAAATCTAAAGACCTCGCCAAGAAGAGAGAAAGAGATATTAGAATGCCACTGGTGTGACATTCCCCTTTGGGCCAATGTCCATGAACTATATGAGTTCTACTCATACCCTAGTTTAAAGGCTTAAAGGGCACATAAGCTGTGCAAGGGTCTTCTGCACAAGGCACTGCACAGGCTTTTTCCAAAATAGGATGAGTGTGAGAAAGCCATAGTGCAGGAAGCTGAATGGCTGGCTTCATCCTTCTAACCTCCTAGGGCACACTTCCATCTGGTGCATGGGTAAGAGATAACCTAAACCTTCAGAAAAGTTTCATGTGTCTGAACTACCCTCAAAATCAGGGGGAGATAATTTGTTTTGCAACTCTCACATATGTCCTGGTTGTAGCCTGGGCTCTCCTGTGGAACACAAATCTTCAAGGGATGGCCACAGAATCATTGATTTTATGGTGATTCTATGAATCCATAATTCTACAGATGACCTCACAGACCATCCAGTCCCACCCCTGCCATGGGCAGGGACACTTTCCACTATCCCAGGTGGGATAAGCAAGCCCCATCCAAGCTGGTCTTGGACACTTCCAGGGATGGGGCAGCCACAGCTTCTCTGGGAAACCTGTGCCAGGGCCTCACCACTCTCACAGGGAAGGATTTCCTCCTTCCCAATCTAATCCTGTCCTCTGTCTATTCAAACCCACTCCCCCTTGTCCTGCCCTGTAGGCCCTTGTCTGAAGCCCCTCTCCTGCTCTCCTGTAGGCCCTTGAGGCACTGGAAGACTGCAATATAATGAAGACCAACAGAAAATGCAGATGAAAACAACCCAGGTGTCCACCTCTGCTGGGATTAGGAGAGTTTCAAGGCCGGCCCTCACAGAATTGCATCATGTTTTTAGTGCCTTTGAAAACAGGAAAATCCCAGTCTTGATCTTGTACAGATACTGCTGACTTCTCCAGAGCTGCTGTCCCCTGCCACCAGCTGAGATGAAGCTTTCTTCATTCCTGGCCACTCTTCAGACTGCTCCTCAGCTTTTCAGAAAGATAGCTGAAACATCTTGGAAATGTTATATTTACCTATAACAAACTATTTATCCATACCTGAGTGACAGTCCCAAGCCACTATACACTGAATCTTAGTAACAGCAAAGTCCTGGTATACATCTTTTTCACAACAGCTCAATGCCAACAGGAGACCACTCACCACACCTACCTGCCACATTTGTGCTGTGGAAAGGAAGCAGCAGGCACAGAACAGGTAACTCTATGAGCAATTACTTATTTTCATGAACATTTATTACATTTGTACTTGTTAAATTTGCCTGATGGGCTTTGGAGAAGGGGTGGCATAATTCTAAATCAACAGCGAGATCACATAGTGTTTTATGGGTTTTTTTAAAAAAAGTCCTTAAGATGTACATCTTAGAGTTTCCATATATATTTCCAGTCTCTGCTCATTGTTATTTATGTTTATGGGTAGTTTGAAAGAGATATTTCCAATGGAGATTGGAAATGCAGAGCAGGAAATTTAGTCTCTTCAGAAACCAAGTGAAATAGAGGAGTAAAAAATCGGGTCCAACTCCTGACCCTCCTGACCCTCCACAAGAATCCCATCCTGTGCCTGAGAGCATTGTCCAAACACTTCTTGAGGTCTGTCAGGCTGGTGCTGTGAGCACTTCCCCCAGGAGCCTGTTCCAGTGGCCAGCCACCCTCTGGATGAAGAACCTTTTTCTGATACCCAACCTGAATCTCCTCTGACTCAGCTCCAGCCATTTCCTGGGCTCCTGTCACTGGTCACGAGAGTGAGGAGATCAGTGCTGCCCCACTGCTTACTCTCATGAGCACGCTGGGACCACCTTCTGATTTAGGCAGGACACAAACTCAGCACAAACTGAAGTGAAAACACCTGTAAGATACAATTTCTATCTCCCTTTCCCTAAGGATGAAAGAGAAGTGGAGAGGGAATGAGGGTAAAAGACCAGATAGCTTGGAAGTTATGAATGATGGTGGTGGATGAATGCAGTCTCTAAATCCCAAAAGTTCATCTCAGGGAACAAAACCACCAATTATGAGTAAAATACAAAAGACTGTGTGTGTAAAATCACACTTGGTGGTGTGATCACTCCCATTATTTCCTTATTGAGATACTCCATCAAGCATCTGTATCTTTGCTTTATTCATGCAAGTTTTATTGCAGACTTTTCACAGTAGTATATACCTGCTAAAAAAGGAAAAAAACCCAAAACCCAGTGCTTCCATCTATATCCTGTTGTTGATAACTGAGAATGGGTTTGATAGTGAGAAAGCCCATGGCAGACCCAGCAGTGCTGCATGGGTGCAGCCCATGCTGTCAGGCATTTGTTCTGTCTGGGTAAGAAATAGCTTCTCTCCAATTTCATGTCTGCTTGCTTACCAGGACTTAGATGCATTAAAGGCAAAAGTCCCTTTATTACCTGCTCATCTTTCACACCCATATGCATTTGCTTCTCAGACAGAAGATTACCTCTTTCAAGCTGTTCTTTCCCACTTTTGTTCTCTGCTGAGCTACTGCTTGTCAACATATTTATTCGTTCGTTGCTTTCAGTCAAATAAGTAAAAAATAAAACAAAGTTAAAAAAGGAGCAGGAGGAGAAGCTTCACTGTAGGCACTATATCTCTGCAGCTGGAGAGGGAAACATTGTCAACTGCCAAGTGATCTGATTCTTCAAAATAAAGGGATAAATGAAAGAGGAGCATTTGCATGGCTCAGCTCTTCATGCTGGGGTAAAACCCAGATGCAGATTTGGCCCATCTCCCACTTCTGCTGGCTGCAGCTGGAAACATCTGCACACCCAATTATAAAGGTAGGGGCTGTTCTGCAGGGCAGAGATCTCTGTAGGTTCAAGGTCTACACCGTGCCTTGGGAAGCCCTCAAAGTCTTGCATGGCTCAAAGAGAACACCTCCCAGCCCCATCAAAACTGCTCCTATGCTCATTGACAGGTTAAACCTCTTGTATCTGTGCAACATGAGACACCACCACGTCTATGGGAAAAACTGGGAATTAGGTTCACATCCCAAACAGCTTGGCAGGCAGTTTTGAAGCACTGGCCTTTGCCGTGGACGTTTCCAACAGATACAAAGAGGGTTTTGTCAGTTTCCAAAATCCTCTGGGAGTATTCAGAGATAGCAATCACAGAAGTTCATTGCTGTGTCATGATAAGAAACTTCAGCAGAACCATTCATGTTTCTAATGTATTAATTAATGCTAATGATAATTTAGCAGTCCCTTGATATGATACGCTTCCATCTACACCCACAGCTCCTCTCTCACAATCTCCCCATCTCTGCTCTCCTTCCCACGCTTGCCTTGGTGTTTGTGTTTTTTTCCCATCTCTGTGTGGCACTGACAGGCGCTACGGATATGCTTGAATTTGTGACAACCTTGTTAAATCAAAACAAATCACTTCTTACATTCAGAGATCCACTTCACTGAAATAAACAGGGATTTATTTTCCTTTACAAATCCCAGTAGCTGCAGCACTCTCGATGCCATTATTTGCATTAGAAGAACACACAGGAGCAGCCTCTCTCAGCAATGACGAGCTTCCACTCCCTGTGCTCCAGGGCACCACAGAGATGAGATGAAGAGCTGTTTTCACAGAATCACAGAATGATTAGGTCGGAAGAGACCTCTAAGTTAATTGAGTCCAACCCAGCCCTAAACACCTCAACTTAACCATGGCACTGAGTTCCACATCCAGCCTTTTTTTACACATCCAGGGATGGTGACTCCACCACCTCCCC
>VXBB01017805.1:301826-314303 GCA_013399915.1 Illadopsis cleaveri | reverse complement strand
CAGTGCCCCCAGGTCCCTTTCTGTCTGAGCAATGTTCAGCCACTCTGTCCCCAGTCTATAATGCTGCAGGGGTTATTGTGGCCAAAATGCAGGATTTGGCACTTGGACTTATTAAACATCATCTTACTGGACTCTGCCCATCCATCCAACCATTCCAGATGTCTCTGCAGGGCCCACCTCCCTTCCAACAGATCAGAGCTGTGCCACACCGCTGTTTGCTCTCTCCTGTTCACCATGTTCCCAAGAGTCCTCTTTTAATCACCCTGCCACTCGCTGGAGGAAAGCCCTGCCCTGTGCCTGCATGGACCACGAGAATGAGAAACTCACCTGGTCAGTGAGTTAAAGTTGTCTAAAAAAAAAATCAACCCCAAAGAATTTTTCCAAGCTTGCATTAACGTTTTTACAAGTTCATATTTTTACTTTGGCTCAGTTGTTTTTACTTGATTCCAGCTGATTTGCTAATCTTTAATTATGACCTGTTGGGCAAAAGGAAGAGACAGAGCAAGAACACATGTTTAAATAGATAAGAGAAACTAATCATGGATTGGAGTATTGATCACTGAGATTTTAATTCATTTGGTATTGTTAGAAATAACACTCGCAGAATTGGCAAGAAAGTGTTCTCTTCTAGAAGGCTGTTCTGGGCTCCTTTCATGATGAAAATCACACAGAGGGAGATGGTAAGAGCAAAGAGTACTTTGGCCACAGTAATAAAAAGTAGTGACTTCAGCAGGAGATGGACTGAGCCCTAATTGATGCAACACACGCAGAGAGCACAGCACATAATTTCAATATTGTCTTGCCAGGCCACCCAACAGATACTAAGCAGACACCAGCATCATCTTCTTTAATGCAATATTTATCAAGAAGCTGTATTTTTCAAAGGAAATATTTATTGATGTCTTGTTGCCTGGCTGAACTGCAGCATGCAGATGCTGTATATATTTCAAGGAGAATGTCATCATTGTGAAATAGGGCAGAATGTTACCTCTCTCTTTTTAATTAATCTTCAGTTGTTTGTGGTTTGCACCGTTCATCACTGTGAACTGTCACCTCGGAAGCTCAGGGCTGGATGCATTCACTTCCTACTCTGCTTCCTTAGAGTAACTCTGAGCATGCAGGTCAAAATTCATCCCGAGAAACAAGCCAGCAAAACGCCTATGCACCACTTGCCTTCCCCAAATACAGTGTTTTGAGACATAAATGATGAATTTGGCTTGCAGTGACACTCGGCCCTGGGGCAGAACTCACCCCTTATGATGGATTGGCTCCTGGAGAATTTTCTGTGATGGTTATCATCAGCCATGGTTCCTTTCCTTGTAGTTGCTGCATTCCAACATGAATCCTGGCACAGTTGAAGGAAGATGTCAAGTAGATTTAAATACTCTCTGGACCCTGATCTCTCTGTTCTTTATTTACATAAAAAAGTGTTGTAGTTGAGATGAAAGTCTTTTTAACTCTGATTATTCCCAGACAAACCAGGAAGAATATGGAACAAACTGTATTATGTTTTCTTTCAGTTTTTAAATATACTCAGTTGCTTATCCTTCACACCACCGAGCTTCAGGGAAGGTCAGGAAGGCCCAAACAAGTCAATAATAGCAGGCAGGTGTGCAAGGGGTATGTCCTGCAGACATAGACATGCTATCAGCTTTTTAGCTGGTAGAACACTTAGCAAATCAAGCTCAGGATTTTCAGAGGAGTCCTTTCCAATCTACATTCTTTGCCTGAATTAATGAACCAATTTTTGATGTGCCAATGTGTATGCTTCCTAGTATATAATCAAAACGCTAATAATTCCCTTACATTTCTGTGGTTTTGACTTGATCAGTTCCCAAGGGTTTCCTTCCACTTATTGTCTACCTTCTGAAAGAAAGGTCTTCTCTTCAGTATTTATGAAACGGTACATGGCAGGCAAGGAAAACTGAAATGGACCAGTGAGAAGTTGAATCAGAATGGGTGAAGGAGGTGGGAGCTGTCAGCAGTAGAGTAAAACAATAATTGAATCTTAAAAGCTCAGTGCTACGGTAATAACTGATAATAAAATGTTCTTTTAGTTGCCTCAGTAATCTAAATTTTAGCTAATCAAGTTTGATTTCAATAGCCTTAAAAATAGAAACTTAAAATAGACTTCAGAATAAGCAAGATATTAAATAGTAACATCTATGCATTTGCAAAGATCTGCAGAAGCTGATACAGACTGGCATTCAGTCAGTAATTTTCAGCCATAGGTCATAGACTACAAAATTGTTATGCTGGGAACCTCTGAACCTATTAGTGAAATGGAATTGGGTTCCCTTCACTTGTACACCTCCTGTTCTGTCCTCAAGCTAAGGACACCAAAAACCAATGAGCCACTTAACAACATTCATTGATGAAAGGAGTTTAGGGAGGATGAGGAAAACTACACCTTAGGAGCACCATGGGGACACCTGGGCAACACCCCAGGGGACGTGGGCTGCAACCCACCACCCTCTCCTAAAGCACTGGTTCGTTCAGAATGTAGATCCCTGCTCCCTGCTCCTGCTGGATAGGTTGGCATCCGGCACTGCCTGGATAGAGGGGTGGAATTCAACTGAACTGCTTGGGTACACATGAGAAATGCAGTGAGATGGATGTCTGTGTGCCAGGAGAGGGCTGCATTCCTGGGTGTTGCTTAGCAACTCTGTACATTCACTCCGTGGACTGCTAATCGTCACGGAACTGCCCGGCTCCATCACGTAGGGCTTCTCTGCACAAGAGTAAATACCATTTTCATCTGTGAATGGTTTTTCACAGATCCATAAAAATTCATGAAAGCACACACTTTTATGCATTTGGCTTCTCACAGTTGGGGAAACTTACAAATCTTTGACTCCAATGTGAGAAAAAGGAAGACGCTAAACTTTGTCTCTGAAATGGAAGTGCGAGTCTGAGGCTTTGCTCTAAGGATAACACTGGAATTCCATGGCAAGTCCTTATCAAAAACCTTCAATCTCAACCTGGAATTCAAAAATCCAGCTCAATTATTCTTGGCGTTCTGCTCGTTCCCAATGAGAAAGATGCAGATGAATTCCCACCCTCTCTGGCATACACAGAGCACTAATGGTGCTACACAGGTGTAATCCTGACCAAAATCTTCCCTTGCAACCTCAACATAAGAATTCGGCAGTCATCTCTATCCACTCAGTTGGAACCCATCAATAGCTGTTGCAGAAAGAGGAAAGAAAGTTTATGTGACGTACGTTTTCTAAACTTGTATTTTTCAAGTTCATTATGTTAATCAAAATGAAAAATAAAGGACTATAAGTTGCCTTTGGTAAAGATTTTTGGCCGTACACTACTACAGCACCTTCTCCAGCAACACCAGCATCTGCCATTCTCATGGACCATCTCAGATGCCTCCTCCTCGCAGGTATTATTTCCCAAATGAGAACAACCTGGACTGTGCATTACATCCAGCCTCTGCCAGACATCATCCAGAAGGAGCAAATCTCCTTCATGTTCCTCTCAAAGCTGAATGTCTACCACTGAAGCAAAAACTTGTACCAAAGGTTTAAACAACACACATCAGGACAGCCTGTGCCCCTCGAGAGGGAAATGTCTGCCTGAATTCAGGTTCATAGCCAGGCCTTGTTCCATTTTATTACAAAGGCTTGAAACCAGGCATAGCATAAAGTATTTCAGTAAGAGCCCTTCTTACTCAAAGCACCAAGATCCTCCTGATATTTTATAATTTTGTGCATTAAAAAAAAGAAAAAGTAACAGCAATTAATTCAAGGGGTTATTTAAGTATTATGGGGCAGGGAGATGAAATATATTTTGTTGTAATTACTCAATTTGGGTAGGAAAAAGTGGATAAACTGCAACCTGTGCAAGTTTTTGAGAGAGGTGACTGTTTTCTGGGTGTCATTTAAGCATAACCCCTCTTCTAATACCATCCTGTGAGAACTAATGCAGACTAGAAAAGAAGAAAGTTAAAATAAATTTTAAAAAGTGATCCTTTGAGAAACTTTGTTTCTACTCTCTTCACTTGTTAAACTCAGTACCTAAACAGGAACAAACCTACAAACTAGTTTTACTCTATACTTGCCAGGAATGCCTTTGACCTCTCTGTCCCTCTTGTACCTCTTTTCCCAGTTTTTTTGAATCCCCAGGCCTCCACCAGGTACCCCACAGCATCTCACTTTGCACAGTTAGCACAGCCAGAGAATCAATGCTAAGAGATGCCACAAATGCAAAAAATCAGCAACATTCTAAAGGGAAGAAAACTAAATTAATACTGGTTTTGTTTTCATGTAGAGGCAAACATGCCACTCCAGGCAGATACAATCAGAGGCAGGTAAACAGAGGGTTTGACAAATACAGGAATCCAGGGCAATGGGGAAACCTCCATCCCTGCCTGACACCTTGTCCTGGGGTGACTTTATGATGCTTGCATCCTCAGTTGTGTGTTCTGTTTATGCTGGATATTAAGTTCTGCACCTGTAGGACTGGTTCTGGGAGCAAAGGGGGGAGAAGAAGCGTGGAGCTTGTTTTCAGAAACTGCCCTTGCTGTCCCCCATTTCTTCTCACAGATTGTGCTGTCTGCAGCAGGGACGGCAGGAGAGAGCTCTCCTTTGCTATTAGTTAGTTTGTAGCCAGCTGAGGCACAGCAGTTCCCGGGACTGTGGCTTTTCTTTTCCTTGGAACTGATCAGCCTGCTCTGGACTGAAAACCCAGAAAAGCACCGGGACCTCACACCTATGGCCAGGACACAGCATTTTCCAGCACAGGAGGGGCTGATAAGAGACTGAGCAGGCCCAGCTACTCCCCACAACAAGGACTGTCTGAATTTGCCACCTCTTCACAACAGAGAGAGGTTTTATTGTTTAATATTATCCATTTTTTAATGCTTATGAATACTTTGCTTGTTAAATAAACAGGTTTTTCCACTTTGCTCCAAGGAAATCTTTTCCTGAACCAGCTGGGGGAGGGCCCGCTTGAATTTTGCTTTCTAGAGGGACTCCATTTGGAGGTTTCCTCCCAAATTTGCCCTAAACCAGGACACACATCCACTCTATGGACCCTGGGAAGAGTCAGATGGGCTGAGCAGTGTGGGGTGTCAGGTGTCAGCTTGCAGCAGCTGAGCTTAAATTGGTTTAGATGGGGAAAAATCCCCAGCGGGGTCATTTAACCACCCACTCATTTTATAGGAGGAAAACACTGAATGTAAGTGTATCCTGGAAAATGACAACCTCTTTCTCATCATTCATTTTGCCACAGATATAGAAGAATGGCAAGCATCACAGAAGCTCACACACATTGTTTTAGCACAGGTTTTCAGAGTTGGAAGTGCTCTCACTGAACTGTCCATGGTTAAATAACCAAGGCTTTACTTTGTGTTGCTATTTTATGAAAAATAAAGAAAAAATCTAAATTCACTGTGCATAGGAAGGAGTGACAGACCTACAAAGCATATGAAGGCAAAAGAGTTGTCTTTCAAAAGTTGAAAATTATATTGATTTCTATTGACTGGTTTTGTTCATTATGCACTTGGGAATATTCTCTGCTGATCCCAATGCAGAACTGTATCCATGAATTTAAGCAGACTCTATTATACTGACAGAAAAATCACATCCTTAACCTTAGATCCCCAGAGGTATAATTATTAACCTTTGGGACAGCTTTTAAAGAGCAGTTTTGTGGATAGAAAATGGCAGCTTTTGGCTTGTAATGCAGAGCTGAACAGAAAATTATATTCTTGTGTGTCAGAATCGGGTGGGATGGGCAGAACCCCCACCTCAGTGAGTTGATCAGCTTCTCCACAGATTTCAGTGAGGGCTTAAAAGAAATTTCTGTGATGCCCTATTGGATTGCCACAGGCCCAATGATTCAAACCTTTTTAGACACCATAAGGCATTTCCATTAGACTGATAAAGCAATTTCTGCATTTATCCACATGCTCAAGAGATGAGAGATTTTTAAAGCTAAACGATCATTCTCTGTTAGATTTGCATCTTCTGATTTCTTTCCCCTGGAGATTAAACCTTAAAGCTTTCTTCTCTTTTTGTAGTAAAACTTACCCAGGATGGGAGTTAGACTGCAGTACTTCTGCCTATACAGGAAGAGAAGGGCAGGAGGTGTAAACCCCTCACCCTCAAGCCTGCAAAGGCAGCCCATGTTATCCCACATTAGAGAGGTCCAGGCTAAGAATCAGTTCAATAAAGAGAAAAATTAATTTTTTTTTTATCTTTTAATGTGAAATGATCCAAGGAGATGCTCCACTGTCTGCACAAGTGCAGGGGGCAGTGGGATGGATCTCTCCTTGCCTGGCAGCCTGTGCTTAGTGATGAGGGGAAAATTTAATATAGTGGAAAAGGTTCATTCCTTAATGCTTTTGGCTTTTACCAATTTCATAGTTCTGGAGGTTGAAAATTACCTAAGCCTCACTTGTGTCAGGAATATGCTGGGGTTGGAGGAGAAAGAATGGATTAACTTTCCTTCTGAACTGAGGAAGATATTAATTATAATTAAGATATTCCTTCTTTAAGGTTTTCCTCAATGTACTAGCTAGGGACTGATGGAAAGGAACTTGCTGGAGTTCTCCACAGAACCTGGGCTAGTGGGGGGACAGAGGTGTGGAGTGTGGCCAACCCAACAGCCCCAGGAGGCTGGGGAAATGCTGTACCCCCAGCTGTAACACGGAGCTGCATCATCACAGCCAGAGATCCCAAGGAAACTCGTTCTATCACTATCCACATGTAAATTATGACCAGCCCGAGGACATGAATGCAGCTGTTTTAAAGGGACATGAATTCCTGTTTCTGGGATGGTATTCTCAGCTCAATCCTTTGCCAGCTGTGCACATAGCCTCCATTGCTTCACACATTTCTTCCCCTTTTTATTATTATTATTATAATTATTATTATTATTCTCAACCTTCCTTCCTTCTCTCACCATCTTTGATGCCAGGTCCAGACCTGCACTCAGAATTGCACCTGTGAAATCAGTTCAGTCTCTCCTGTTTCCCTGCTCACATGCCTGGCTGCTGCCTTAACCTCTCTCCACACCTGGCATTACTACTATAACATGGTTTTATAAACTATTCCCTATTTTCCAGCTTATAATCATGAGCTGAGCCATGCTGAAACACACAGGGTTAAACTGAGCAGATAAACAGCAGCCAAGCAAAACCAGCACCATCCTCATCCCCTTCAAACCACCACAGGTCTTCTCCACTTATCAGAGAGAGCAGGGGATTGAAGTCTTGTTTTAGGTGCTAAGTCAACAGAAAAAAATTTCAAACATAATTTAAACACGTTTTTAGACAATTACTATTACTTTAAACATAAACCAGCCCAATGACAAATACACAAACTTACGCATCAAAATTTCACAGTGCGATTTGCTCATTATGCACAATAAAGATAATTCATACAATGATTGGAGACTAATATTTAAAATTATTTATTTAATTGCAAATAGCACTGCTGTAAGTTGAAGAAAACCCCACTCACTAAATAACCTGGGAACATAATTGCTTCAAACACATCCCATGGGGCTTATTTCATCATCCTTTCATGACCTCAGAGCAGATAATATAAAGAAAATGGACCGTGTGTTTTCCCACAGAAATGCAGCCAACCAATTCCTTTCCACTTTCTTTCACTTAATGCTACTAAAAAGCACTAAAATCGCTCAAGATAATGAATAACAATATGCAAAAAAATTCCAACTCATCCTGCCTTATTTCTTCCTGGAGCTGATGGATAAAGTTATTTGTTTGACTCTTTAAGGATGAATCTGGCTAGGGAGGCAGTGAACACATGAATGCAGTGGGAGTAGCTTGGTGAAAACAGCTATCCCTGTGTGGGGGAGCCAAGGGTTAGCAATCAGTGTGGGAAATGGGATAGTAATGACTGTGTATAAGGATGGAGCAGACATTTGTACCTGTGCAGAGAGGAAAACCAGACCCCAGGGTTCAGCTCAATGACCGAGCACACAACGGGCACCTGCACGTTGAGCATCAGGAAGAATAATCCCTTTGAAAGCAGCTTGTGAACCTCTGAGCAGAGAACCTTTCCTCATGGAGAAATCTCTACTCTTCCCTGAGATCTAAGATTACCAAATCTCAGCTTGGATGATGGTCTTCTTTTTGACTGTAGTTTCCGTGTGTGCAAATGTCAAAATGGAGAGGGTTGTGCACTTGTACATCAGCAATGGTTTTGGCTTCCCCACTGGAAATCCTTTTTGTCCAAAGGCTGCCCTAAAGGTCAGAAATCAGTGCAACATTCCCAGGGGGCTGGAGTTAAGATTAAACTCTGTGTTATTGTCCAGCTCCCCACTTTGGAATAGCCACTGCTGTGCTGGGGTGCAGGAGAAAGCCTGACACAAGCTCCTGATGGGATCCCACATGAAAATCACTTTCTTTGGAGCTAAAATCCCACCATGATTGACCTGGGAGAAATGCAAGAGCCACACAACATTTACAGAGGCCATAAAAAGTGCACTGAATAACACACAGGTGCTCAACACCTCACCAATGTATCTGCAACGACGGAAACAAGTTACCCAAAAATTCCATGGATTTCATCTGCCAGTGAAATTCCAAAGGAAACTTCTGCTTTGAGAATTTGGATGTGCTCTGCAACACTTGCTGGTGCTGACAACTACATAATTCTCCACATTTGATCCTGAAAGGCTCCTTCAATTTTTTTTTTTTAGCTGCTCTCAGTGGGGGAGAACCTGTGAAGCACTCACCACCTGGCAAGTGACACAGCACCCATGGCTCTTCTTGTTCAGGAGAAAAGACAAAGGGAATTTAACAGATTTTAAACCTCAAATTCAAACAAGCAGCCACTCCCACTTGCATTAGCAGGGGGATGTTTCACCTCATAAAGGCAGCTGTGTTGGGGACAGGGTCCTTCAACAAAACTAAGCCCAGAACTGCTAGAGCTCAGCAGTTGTACACCTTGATGTCGTGCAGCAATCTGGCTCCAATTCATCAACTCAGTTGTTTCCTGTTTATCAGATTAATTAAAGACTGAAATTTGATTTTAAATTGATGTTTTAATTTTCAAGCTGTATTAGATTTCCCTTATGTTCAGAATATAAAATATTATTCTTTAGTCGTGGTTGAATCAAAGACAAATAAGAATCTGTTCTGACCCCTATGTTTAAAAGACTGGGAAAACATTAAGAATGTGGGTGAAGCAAAAGTTCAAGTACCAGAAGAAGATTAGGAGGAAAATAAATTCATATTCCTCAATCTAGTAACTAGCCAAGGAGATTTTCAATACAAGGACACACAAAGGGGAATTACATGCTAAATATGGCGTTGAAAAGAAATGCTGCACTTGTGCTCTAAGTAGGAAGTGAACTAGAAGGAAACAAACACTAGTGCACATTTTAAAAGATACCAAGGGATATTTCCAGTGTGGGTGTGTTGGTTTTGCATGGCCGGGTTTTTGGTAGTGAGGGGGCCTCAGAGGTGGCTCCTGTGAGAAGCTGCTGGAAGCTTCCACCATGTCCAGCAGAGCCAATCCCTGATGGCTCTGAAGGTGGACATGCTGCTGGCCAAGGCTGGGACAGTGAGAGAGGTTGGTAGTGCCTCTATGATGACATATTTAAGAAGAAAATCGAAACAAGATGAGGCACAGGTTTTTCCTAGCAGAGGAGGAGGACCCAGGGGAGAAGATGGAGAGAAAAANAGTGGAGGAGAATCTCCATGATGAGCTGACCGAAACTCCCACACCCTGTCTCCCTGTGCTGTTGGTGGGAAGGATGGAGGGGTTGGGTGGAAAAAAGGTGTTTTTAAGGGCTTACTTTACTTCTCATCGTCCTCCTCTGATTTTGTTAGTAATAAATTCACTTTGTTCCTACAAGTTGAGCCTGTTTTGCCCTTGGAATGTTTTCTCCTGATCCTTATCTCAATTCATGAACCCTTTGTTAAATATTTTTCTCTCCTCTGCCCAGCTGTGGCAGGGAAAAGTGAGTGAGCTTCATGGGTGCCTGGCATTGGGCCAGCATCAGACCACAACAGTGGGAAACCTACACCTTTAGTCTTGGTAGTCAGAACAAATTAGCTGTAAATGGGCATGGGTGTCATCATCTTGTCATACAACACCCTGGGTTCAGCAGCCAGTGTGGGAGAGGGTGAGCAAGATGAAAGTCTACAGCTGGAAGCCCAGATGTTAAGGGACCTCTGTGTGAGATGCTGAGTGTAAAACCAAAGAGAAAAGTTAATCTACACTGCACCAAACTGGGCACTTCAGGATTATTTTGCAAATATTGATGGTGAAAATACAGAAAGCACCTCCAGCATCCCAAGAGCAGCAGGAGAAAAGATAGATGTGTACTTAGGACTTATGTACTGCTTTTAAATTATCAAGGTCCCCTTTCAGCCCTACTGTAGTCTTCCACTCTGTTTTCAGATAAGCTGTCAGTTCAGTCTCTGTGCCTCAGCTCTTCTGCTCTAAAATGGACTCAATAACAATTTTCTTCTCCCAGCACTGCCTGTCTCACCTGGATGTCAGTACAAGCTTGTGCCTCACCACCCACCTGTACATTAGGAAGTCTATTTTCTGAGCAACAGACACATGAAAGAAGGTCTTAGCTAAAGAGGCACAATGTCAAATATTATGTTTGGAATTACACAGACAGCACCTGGCTGTCAGCAGTGTCCCCACTGAGGCCAGCTGGAACTCCTGTCTATTTCTGCCTGGAAAATCTCCACTGGAACACATGGCCTGAAAAATCATAGAACCATGGAATGGTTAGGGTTGGGAGGGACCTTAAAGACCACCTAGTTCCACCCCCCTGCCATGGGCAGGGACACCTCCCACTAGACCAGGTTATGGTTTAGATGCTTAAGTAAATGGATTCCAAGTTCCTGAAGATGTAGGTGAGGAAAAAAACATGGAAATCTAACCTTTAATCTTCTCTGTCTTAGAGCACAATGTTTTCCAAAGGGGCTTTGACTTGTTTCCTTCATATGCATTTACAAAACTGCCCACTTGTGCATATTAAACTGGATTTAAGAATGGTATAGGCTATTTTCAGGACAAGATTTGGAGTTTACATTAGAAGATTTCAGTTTAGAAAAGAAGTCAGATAAGCAGAAAAGAAGTCAAGGAATATGGTTTTTTCATTGCATTAGCCTGCAGCAATTTCTGTTTCAATATAAAAAAAGCAAACTATCACAACTCATTGATGCAGAAGTGTATAGGTAAATGTCAGCGCAAACACAATACAAATCTCTCCTAATAACATTTGATGTGGAAAAAAAATACTGATTTTTCTGGCTTTTAGCTTCATACATGTCTGTGATTTCATAATGATGTTTGACTCAGGAAATTAAGAGAGAAGATAGGTGCATTTAGAGAGGGTTAATAGGCTTGCCATAGATAATGTAAAAAGATGCTGCCAAAACCGTAATAGATGCAGATCATTTAAAATTTGATAGGATCACTTAAGACTAAAGACAATACACATGAAAGACAGTTCAGTGTTTGCCCAGTAAACAGAATAATGATAAATTGGCCGTGTCAACACAACCCAGGTGCAAATGTGGTTTAAGGCATGTTATGACAGCTCTATGTCCAAAGAAGCAATTGTTTTCTTTAGAGATTTGGCCTTGTTACAGGCAGCTTTAGAAATGCACAGAACAGGTAAAGCCAAACAGCCACAGAAAGAGTAATGATGCAGCTATAAGTGGGAAGTTCAGGATCAGCTCTAATTTAGTTTAGATATTAGGAAGGATTTCTTGACTTAGAGGTTTGTGAGGCCCTGGCACAGGTTACCCAGAAAAGCTGCGGCTGCCCCATCCCTGAAAGTGTTCAAATCCAGGTTGGATGGGGCTTGGAGCAATGTGGGACAGTGGAAGGTGTCCCAGCCCATGAGAGGGGGTGGGAATGAAATGAACTTTGGAGTTCCCTGAAGCCCAAACCATTGTGTGGTTCTGTGAGAAGGTCACAGAGGTGCCCTGGCTGGTAATGCAGCAGAGAGTCCTCCAGGTGCTCTCAGGGAAACCATGCTGATGACATAAAGGTGCTTCTGCCTTTCAAACAAGGGCTTCTTTTCAAAATTAGAGATCCTATCAAATCACACAGAAAATAAGAATAATGTAATAATCATCAGAACCTTTAGGATACGTCACTGAATAACAAACCACAGCAAAGCACTGGGTTCCCAGTGAACTGAAGTGCCATCCCACTCTTTATCTCTGCCCCTGTGTGCAACATGCAACAAAAATGCTGGTGAATTTTTGTCTTTACTTACATTTTGGGCGAGTCACTTGCTTACTGCCCAATGACCATTCAGTTAGAAGGAAGATTAGCTCAGTCCCCAGGCACATCCCAGTAAATCCAGGTCTGTGATGCCAATGCAGAGTTCTTTGATAACACTACCCTTCACTCTGGAGATTGGTAAACTCTCTTAGTGTCAGCTTTTTTTTTTTTCCCTTTTACACCTTTTCACTTGTGGTTTCCTCACCTCACAGATGGGCATGTCATAATA
>VXBB01017805.1:281239-301750 GCA_013399915.1 Illadopsis cleaveri | reverse complement strand
AGAGTTTGTCTTCACCCACATTACTCCAGCAATTAATTTTACACCTAAGCAACTTGGCTAAGAGCATCTTGTTCCCAGCCCTGCTGAGACTCATCTCCAGGTCTGTGTCCTCCACTGAGCCACGTGCAGATGTGTGTCACAGCCATCACAAATGTGACTGAAGGCAGGAGGCCAGAGCTCAAGAGGCAGTAGGGCACATGCCTGCCTGGTCCTGACAGCCCACACTGGGGCAAAGCTTGTTATACTCTGCGTACAACCTTTTTTATCCCCTTTATAAATAAATAAATTTTTAAAAAAATTTTTAAAAAAGCACCTTCCACGAGCCTGGTTTAGTGCAACTTCTCTCTTCAAAACCACTCAAACCATAATGAGTTCCTCAAGGAGGACTCTCTGAGTTAACTAAAAGATAACATAAGAATAGATAAATCAGCAGCATTACAACCCTAAAGGGACAGTTCCTTTCAGAATTAAGTCAGTCTATTTTATTAAGCTTAAATCACTTTCAAGGAAAATATTTTTGAAGGGAGAAATGAGTGATACAAAATATAAGTTTCCATCAAAGAGCAAATATAATTGTTCAGTATAAGGAGAAAAGAAAGAAGCAATATTAACAGTTTTAATGGCACTGACATTGAATCAAGCCTGAGCTTTACAAACCTTGGAAAAATATAATGCTAATAAATATTTAAATTGTATTGTCCACTGGGAATCAGCCTCTCCTGTACTGTGCATGTCTCACATGTTTTGTCACTTCTATCTGATTGTTGCTCTACCTAAACAGTTCCAAGACAGAATTTACTCCTGATTTTTCTCCCTGCCCCTTGTACAGCTGAGACTTTCCTTTCAGGTGGCAGGTCTGGGAGAAAGGAAACCATTCTCACCACTTTCCAGGTGCTCGAATAGATGAAATCCTCTTTAGTCTACTCTGAAATTAATATTCTAACGAGAAGAAAACATTAATTCACCACAGAAAATCATCCTGTGCTCTTGCAGCAGCTTTTCTCAGGATGACATTCTGGCCACATGGAAGTAATGACAAAGCTGCCTTTAAGTTCAGCACAGCAGAAATTCCAACCTTTATTGTTAAACCTGAAGCTTTAAAACACAGAATGACCCAGGCTTATGAAAACTGAATAATTGTTATTTAGGTTTAATGCTTATAACTTTAGTAATCTCTTCAATGTATGCTCATTCAAACCCTGAAATTTATAAATAATAGCCTACTTACACTCTATGTTTATTCATGTAAACATATATCATTTTCCTATTCAAAGATAGAACTCATTTTTAGTAACGCTTTCTCCTCTATCTTTTTTTTGAAAACGACTATCCAGCGAAGAGAAGAGAGAAAAAATTTATTCTGAAATATAATTTCTATTTCTCAACAGAAAATTTAAATCAATTTGATACATCACCCGGAGTAAAGTCAGAAATCTCAAATAATGACATATGGCAAAGCACCTCCAACACTGCTGGGAGCACCTGTTCTCACATGACAAATCTGCATGAGAGGCTTTGAAGGAGAGCAAACATGTCCAAATCAGGGAAATCACAGCTCCTGACCTCAAAGAAGGTACACAGCTCCACAAACTCCCCTACTGATATCCTCAGCTCTCAGGGGAAACCCGGAGACACCTCCTGGAGACACCTATGGGCCCCAGGGTTAATTTCTCACTCCAGTCCAAGGGCAGAGCAAGCTCCAAACAAGAGAAGAAGCTCAGCCTGTGTTAAACAGAGTTTGTAACAGCCAGGCTCCTAAAAAGGGCATGGTCATAGCGTGGCAAACAGGAAACCTGTGGTTTTTGAGTGGATAATCAGATATGTAGAATCATAGAGTGATTTGGGTAGGAAGGATCTCAGAGCTTGTCTTTATAAACTCCCCTGACCTCCTGGAGAACAGCTTCCACTAGCCCAGAAATCCTGTCCAACCTGGCCACCAAAACACTCCACACTTGGTAGCAAACAGCTTCACTCTACATTTTGCATTGCGCCATTCCTCATCTAAAAAATCCCAGCAGGAGATGAAAGCACTCAGATCTTTCAATGTTCAGACACGTTATTTTCAATGTATGCCAAGGCCAGCAGCACGTTCCACTGCCACTGCCACATGGCACTGCTGTCTTCAGAGGCATTACACCCCCCGGGATTTAATTACAGTTTCAATTGCTCCAGTCATGGGCTGCAGCTTGGTGCCATCCAGGGGGATGATGAACACAGGACTGATGACCACACATGGTGACATGACTGATGACTGTCCCCCTGCACAGAGGTGCCCATTTGCTGGGTCAGACCACGCAGCCTTTATGGCACCCACCTGTGACTACACAGTTTACATTTTGTTCAAGGACATGGTTGTTCATTCGGGGCAAAAACTCACATCTCTCTCTCTGCCATGAAAGCCACAGTGGCAAGTCAGGGTGCACAGTTAAAATTTCCTTTAGCTCTTGTAAGCTGAATCGACATAAGGCCAAATCTAACAACCTTGCAATGAAAACCTCTTCTTTGGCATTTTACGACAAGTGGGAATCTTGAAGCTAAAAAGGCACCATTTTCTAATTTCTTCATGAATAAAAAATGTGGTATGTAAAACCTTTGGTTTTAAGGTTTGATTTAGGTTTTTTTAAATTTACATTATTTATTAATATTTTCTTTTAAAATCAATCCTATATATATATAAACAGTTATGAATATATAAACATACAACAAGAAAAAATCTTTTAAACAGAACAGTGGAATTATAAATGTTTCCATGATCTGAGTCTGTACTCATTAAATTATCACAGTCCTAATTTTCCTTTCAAGGTGCACTGGCCTCTGCTAAGGCAACAGCCAGGGTCAAAAGCAATTCTACAAATAATTGTCTTTCCTTAATCATGTCATCTTAAACACATTAGAAGTCCAATCAGAAATGTTTTTCTCAATACATACAGAAAATATCCACAAAAACCCCCAAAAATGACAATTACAAAAATGCCCCCAGTCAACCAAACAAAAACTACAAAAAGTGAAAAAGGGCAAGGATTTTGCCTAAAGCAGCGAAGCAAAAACTGAGTGAAGACCTCAGGGTTGGAACTGCTGGCAGGCACTTTAATTTGAAGACCGTAGAACATGTAGGGAATCCAGGATGCCACCCAAAGGAGAATATTAAAATGTTTCCCTTCTATTATTATGCTTGTCTATATTTTGTTTTAAAATCCACATAGGGATTTCCAGATCTTGTTAGCTGGCTTTAATAGTTGCATTAATAAATCCTATAAACTAATTGTGTAGTGACTAAGTTAATTACATTCAAATGAGATATTTCTCTAGAAATATGATAAAGAATTTATAAAGAGATATGCTCCTATCTGTGAGTCCAAAAATAATAACCAACCAGTAACCCAAATATCCAAATCCAGCTGTAATATGTGATTAAATTGATGGCTGTGTGCATAAGCAAACTGCAACAGTGGCAAGAGATCACAGGAAAGTATTAAACTGAATTATTTACCCAATAAAACAATGAATGAAAGCAGTGCACTGAGCTTTCCTCATGGCCAGCAGTTTAGCTTCCATACAAAGGTGGGAACCTGATCCTAAGCCCCTGTTATTTTTTTTAACAAGCGGGACAAGTATACGACACTGTAATAGGAACCTCTTTTTCTATTGGTCTGATAAGCAAACCATGAACTTTAGCTCCCATCAAACACAGATGATAGTTTGTGTGCTGAGCAAAAAAGCCACTTTGGAGCTGAAGTAACTTATGAGTCCTGTCCTGCCCTGCAGGTGCCTGCTGGCCCTGGGGCCTCCTTCTCTGCTAGGGCATGTTATTTCTGTCAGACAGCAAGTCCCAAGCACTGGTGCTCTCCCAGATGAAAGTTTTGGGTTACTTTGGGCCAGTGATCATGTTAAAAGAGCTCAGCATACAAGCCAACACCAAAATAAGGCACAGAGCAATTCCAGGGCACAAGAGTGTTTTATCTCCTTTTAATTAAATTAAATCACCTTGCTGTAAACTTAATGGAGAAGCTGGTCCTGGCAGAGCTGCTGTCAAAACCTCACTCCAAGGCACTGGTGACTATTTTGAGCAGGGGGGCAAAACAGCAGCCCCTTGCTCAGATCAGCATCTGTAAGAAGAGCTGGAGCTCAAAGCTGCTAACCCAGGGTTAATTTGCATGTGCTTGCTGCAGATGGGCTGAGTCTGTGAACCAGACACTCACCATGACCGGAACACCAGGTTTAAAAACACAAGCATAACAACAATTGGGCTGATAGAAAAAGAAAGCATTAGTTAAGCTCTTAAGTGCATCATTCAACTCATAAATAGTTAATTTCAAGACTGTGGAGTATCAAATTTATGGGAGCAGCCTGGGGCTTAGCATTGAGAAAATTAGATATTCCATATAAAAGCCTGGCTACAGGAGACAGATTTTGGCTTGTATTTTTGAAAAATATTTGACTGAGAAGACTTTCATGTCATGCTCTACTTCCACAGGAGTATTCATAAAATAAATGCCAGAATTCAAGGTTTTAAGCCTTGTATTCCAACTCTGAGCCAAGGACACCAAGAGATCTGAGACAGATGGAGCAGCAACTGAGGTAGCTGCAGTTTTATGGAGCATGGGCCATCTCGCCCTGTTTTCTGATAGTGACAACAGCAGTTGTGGCCCTCAGGCAGTGTTACCCCCTCTGCAACTCTCCCCCCTGTCCAAGGCCAGGCTGGATGGGGCTTGAAACAACCTGGTCTAGTGGAAGGTATCTGTTGGAAGGGGAGTTGAAATTGGATGATCTTTAAGGTCCCTTCTGATCTAAACCATTCTATGAACGCAACTACTCATTAGCCTTCCCTTTTTTTGGATATGGAGAAAAACAATTTTCAGTAGAAAGTAATTACCAAAACAAATCACTCAGCTATCTTAGTGTAAGCAAAGCCAGCTTCAAAGTACATATCTGGTAAATTGAGTTTGAGTTCCAACACCTGAGTGGATAAAATCACAGAAAAAAGTACATGAAATTAAGTTCTGACAAACCTCTTACTCCAGCAGTATGAATGGGGTTGCTGTGATGATAGAAAACTATTGATTGCCATCTACTATCTCGTTCAATTGATTAGGTCCTGCAAATCTCCAATAACACTCATGTCATTAGAAGCCAGCATTGTGCTCTTGTGGCGATGACTGATTGCTGTGCTATCACAGCTTGGATCGTCTGATAGTACAAGTGTTGGGGAGCCTGGCTATTGATTTGTAGATAAAAATGTTTCAGTACCTTGAGACCTGTCAGTGAAACTCTTTGGATGCAAAATAGCATTGTACTTTCATGGTAGGACATTTTCTAATTAAGTTAATTTGCAAAGAATTTTTTTGGGGGAAGAGCTGCGGCACACATGTACCAGGCAGGTGGCAAAAGTACTGAAGGACCAAGTCAGCATGATCCACCTGAGCTAACAGATCCTTGAACAGACCTACATATTTCTAATTTTAAGGTTAAATTTATTCTTAAGTGATCACAGTATGAAAATCACTGTAAAATTTGGACTAATGATGAAGGTGCTTCTCAAGAAGAGACAGCAGTGAGGTCAGATCTCTGTGTCCTCCATAAAGCAGATGTATAGGGCTGAACAGCTCCATGGAACCACAGAATGATTTGGATTGGAAGGGACCTTGAAGATCATCCAATCCCCTGCCATAGGGAGGGACACCTTCCACTATCCCAGGCTGCTCCAAACCCCATTCAACCTGGCCTGGAACACTTCAGGGATGAAGAAGCCACAGCTTCTCTGGCCAACTTGTGCCAGGGCCTCACCACCCTTATAGTAAAGAATTTCTTCCCAATATCTAATCTTCCTTTCAAGTCCCTCTGCAACTCATCCCTCATGGGACCCTACTTTTTATCAGTAGTCATTTCACCAAAAAATGCTATCTAATCTACCTCCCAAATCCCACAAATCCTATTGCTTTTAGTCAGGTTCTGTTAGCTTTTCTTCAAAACAATTCTTGGAAGACCACCGACAGTGCTCATCTAATTACACTGCTCATTCATCTCTAGTGCTAAAGGATGATGAAATTAGGTCTTATTAGTTGGTACATTTTAATTTGGCTTTTTATAGGGTGATTGGCACATTGGAATTACTGCACTCCCTGGGATGCATTCAATCCAGCTGTTGTTCTGCATGGTAGTAAGGCTCAAGGTCAGCTGCTGGGACTGAGTGTCCCAATGGAAGCCTTGAGTCAGAACTACAAAGCCAATTTTGTCCATTTTGAGTATAACCTCTTCTTTTATATTGCAGTTATAACACAAAAAAAGGATTATTTTTGTTTTCTAATGATAAATTTTGAATAATTGCTGTGGATTGCATCCTTCTTCAGAAAATCTCATTTTATTTTTTTTATCTTTTTTAATTTAACCCATTTGTATATCACTCCAGTGATCCAGATTTTTAAAATTCACATTCACAGACTAAAAGGTTGAAAATTCCCAAACTCACCACATTAGCAAACCTGTGTATTGAAGGAAAGTTTTTCTAAGACCTTAAACCAGTTTGAAGATAATCTTTTCCATTCTGTAGCAGCCAAACTAAAATACCCAATAAACAAGTTTCTAGAGCATGAAAACATATTTCAACATCATTACTGCACTGAAGAGTTTGAGGTTTCAAAAGAAGAGTTGGCATGTGTAGATGACCTTTGTCAGGGTGCCAAAAATGTCTTTTTGGAAAAATATACTTTCATGTTACAACATGGGTTTCTTTATGTGAAAAATGCATTTTATATACAATGGGATGTAAGAGCAGAGCCCACAGAGGAGGTCAAAGTGAAGGACTCCTGATGACCTGAGAAAGGATGCTCTAGGAGAAGACATGTGCAGGGTTATTCTGTGTCCCTGGGTTTGGATGTTCCTCTCCCAGTGTGGATCAAATGAAATATTTTTAAACTGTGTATGCCAAAGCAAATGTCCTCTGCCTGAACTGCAAGCAAAACCTGAAGACTGGTGATGAAGCTTGACTTTATTAATGGCTGAGAACATCTCTCTCTACCCTGCCTTGAGCTATTGCTCCATAGATCAGAACCATCTCCAGTTGTCCCACTTCAGCAAGAGAAAATTTGGGTCATGAAGAGCAGCTCTTGCTACTCCACTTAAATTGCAAAAATAAAGACAGCATAATTGTGTTTTGCTGTAGAGACACTGTTTCTAGCTTTACCAGCTTGTGATTGCTCTTGAGCACAGGTTTGTTTAGAGAAAACACAATATGGCCAGGGTCTGGGAAAACTCAGCAGCATGCATTAGTTCCTGAATTTGTTGATTAGAACTCATGAAAACTGATATTTCTAAGTAAATATGCCACACAAATATATTTCTCAGTGGCATAAAATTCATAGAAAACATGAGGTTTGGCACCACCTTTATACACTTTCCCTTAGAAAAATGGAGACTACAAATCTTCACAAGGAGCGTCCTCAGTTTCCAATTATTTTATAGTGCTGTCCTGACCTTTCTTTTTAACACAGTATTGTTTGCTTTTTACATTCCTGCTGCTAAAAGGCTTGGCAGTGGTTTATGTTGTAATGACCAAGTGATCCGTATCAGCTTTGTCTGAGCCATTGTTCTGTATTTGGGTCAATTACAGTCAGTCATTCCTGATTACAGAGTGGCAATGCCTCTGATGTTCCTGACCTTTATTTTCACCTTGGGGCAACACCTCTGAGGATGGGAGCAGGAGGTGGCTCATCCTGCACAGCTGATGCTGTTTGCCTGTAAAAGGGGCACTATCAGTAACTGGAGGATTGTCCCACAGGATAACATCCTGCTATTTAATCATCATGGAATCACAGAATCATTTTGGTTGGAAACGACCTTTGAGATCATCAAGTCCAACCTTTAACCCAGCACTGCCAAGGCCACCCTAATCAACGTCCCCAAGTGCCACATCTACACACCGTTTAAATTCCTCTAGGAATGGTGATTCAGCCATTGCCCTGGGTAGTCTGTTCTGTTGCTTGAAAACCCTTTCCATGAAGAAATTGTTCCTAGTATCCAACCTAAACCTTCCCTGGCACAACCTGAGACCATTCCTCTTGTCCTTTTACTTGTGATCCCCATTCTTTTCCTTACCCTCTGGTCTCCTCCTTTCCATGCTGGCAACACTGAATCGTTTATTAAAGCTTCATAATATTTTTGTCTATTTTTATTTTATTTGAGATGAATTGCTTTAGTTTCACTTATTTCCCTCCTCTGGAGAGCAGCTTTGCCATAAACAGGTGACTTTTGGACTCATGTTTTGTAAAAGTGTTCTCAGGGTCCCAGAGGACATTTAGGGTGGTAAAACAAAAGTGATGCTTCAAACAGCAAAGTCTTCAAATATAGGAGGCCTCACCATTCTTTATTTCAAAGTCCCAAACCATTTAAACAAAAAGGAACGTTTAATTCAAAGACTCTATGGGGCATTTTTTTTTAATATTGCTAAAGTGGTCTGCTACCTTTAGCAATAAAAAAAAATCAAGAATATAAAAGCAGTTTAAAAACCCTATTCTGTTAGAAAAATCCACAAAAATAGCCTTAGCTGTGAGTTCCTGCTTTTACTGTAAAAAAGAGACATTTCCCTGCAGGTACCCCCCACTTCTTCTCTTACATGACCTTTGCAAAAGTTTAAAACAAATTACAAGGAATTGCCAGCTAAAGGATGCCTGTTTGCCTCTCTGAAGTTAAGAATATTGACTAAAGCTAAAGAATATGTTCTTTTCCCTTCCTTTCTCAAAAGTTAGAAAAAGAAAATTACCTGTTGTGCTTCTGACAAATCCTTGCACCAAATTAAGCCCTAGAACACATGTGGAAGGCATGTTACACAGTTCACAGAAACCTAAAGGGAAGATGTCAATTTCTGCTTAATTTAGGCAATTTCTTAAACTTTGAAGTCCAAGTCAAGAAGATGGATCAAATACGCATTGCTGGGTGACCAAAGCCTCACACCCTGATCAGAAAGATTATGACTTAATTCATGTAAGTTACAGCATCTATCAATGAGCAAGAGGCAAAAAACCCTTGTGAGAGATGAACACCAACAGATGGAGGCATGCTCTGCCTTCAGACTACATTTTCTTCAAAGAGGTACGGCCACATCCGTTCGCTGACCCGACTGCAAAATGCTGGACTTTTTCCTAAAAAAAGGTAAGAGTCATGGCCCAGGACTGCTGCAGAAGGAGCAGATCAATGAAAACATTTCTGGCAAAAATTCCAGCATGCATTTGTAAGGGAAGTTATATGCCAAGAAACAGGAAAGCTTTGCTATTTATTTCCAGTTAGTCAGGCACGTTCCCTTGTAAGAAGTCCTTTTCCATAAAGCCCTCCAAGTTTAACCTGGAATGCTCTGTGATATTCCAGCTGTCAAACCAGATCTCCATCAACTTTTTCTTCTTTACTCTTGACCTGAGTTTCTCTAAGAGCACTGCTTTAAATTAGGTCCCACGAGAGATGTGACAGTAAATCCCTCGTTTCATGATGGTGATAGAAGTTGCCATTGTTTTCCCATCATTATAGTGATGTTTAAGACATCAGAGGAGAGGGATCATTTGTTAGTTCTCTTGTCTGCTTTCTGCTCACAAGAGGAAACATAGGTGGAAATTTATTGACACACTTGACAGATAGCATGGAGCTTTCTTTTCCAAGAGTTAATTTATCCTATTGGATAAATTAGGTTGGAGGTTGGAAACAGATACATGACAGAACTCACCGAGGATCATGGAAAAACCAGCTCAGGTTATTGTTCCACATTCCCTTTCATAGGTGTTCAAAAATTCCTGCACCTGCACACCTGATTGCTCAGGGTCTCAGCACCACCCAGCTCCCTGGCCAGTGGTATGTCTGCAGTCAGGGCTGAATGGGATGGGCTGGGGTCCTGGCTTGAGTTCAAATCCAACCTATCATTGCTCACCCAGGAACTTGTTTACTTCTCTTCTATATCCAACTGGGCTAGCCGAATTGGGTTTCTTATTTATGGCCAAATTTATCTGTCCAGCTACCGACCAGCTGTGCTGTGACATTAGATGAGACATCATCACACATTTTCAGTCTGACTCCAAGCCCAGGTGCACCGATTTTGTGCCACGGAGACATCATTTCCCTGTGTCACAGAGTAGAGAAGTGATGCTCAGGTTTTCTTTCATAGATTATATCCCTCTATATAATAATTCTGTGGACATGCCATTAGCTTGTGTCATGAAGGAAGAAAATGAGGGAGGAGGAAGCTTTTGTTCCCTAATGCTGTGTTTCAGTCATTTAGTCTTACTGGTTTTGTGCAGTTAGGAATGAAAGATGTAACTTCAGGCTTTCTATTGCTCAGCATATATATGTTCCAAGGCAAAAACGAGAGCAGAAAACCCACAAATCTGAGTAATGGGAGCGGGATCTATGGATTTAAGGCTCCTAAATATGCATACAACTACTCAGAGAGGGCCAGGATTAATTCCAAATATTTGTCTGTCCGTTTGACCCAGACAGATCATTATTAAATGGAATCTCATCCTCCCTCCTTCCCCATCTGTGTTTCTCAGATGTGGGATTTTCCATGCAAATAATTACATGTCCTTATATAGCTTCTTTTTTACCATTATTTTCCACTCTTCCTATTGTCTATGACAGTCACTTGCTGAGTTTTGTGTTACCATATAGAGATATTGTATTGTGTCTTATGGAGTCTGGCACAAAGAGGAGGAAAACCTTGGATTCAGCAGCAGGAATGCAGACCTGGCACAGGACAGTGGGGACCAACCTTTGATGAAATAATTCTGCACATTCTTCAATGCCCAAGGCTCACCTCTTCTGTAAACCCATGACCTGGGGTAATTTCACCCAGTCTGCAGACCCCTCATCATACTGGGACATTTAAATCCTGGTTCTATAACCATTCCCTTGAAGCATAACATGTAAGCACAGCATTTTGCATCAATATAGTTCCCACTGAACATCCAGTACCCCAGCAAGGGACAATTTGCAGAACTGATATAAATAATAACTGTGCCCAAAGCACTCTTTTGCTGACATTAAGAAGGACTAGAGCAGGAGCTTGTCATGTCTGAACAAAAAGAATGTGTCTTTTTAGCCTAAAAATATTCAGAACACAGACTCCAGCAAGAGCAAACCACTTCAGTTTTACCACAAATAAACTTGTGTTAGTCAAAGCACTGCAATTAATACATCCAGCCTTCACAGTGATTTTTGTGTGGCATCATTCATACATATTTTATACTAAACTAAAATATTTGTAAGATGAGAAATGAACCTTTTTTAGCAGCGAAGATAAACTCTTACTTATCCCAGCTATTTTGGCAAAGCTCTCCAGCACACAGAAACACCTACAGCTAGGATTTCTATGCATCACAGGGTTTTGTACTAGCAGAGAAATGTCTTAAACGACTGTGGATGCTAAAGCAAGATTCAGAACCATGCAGCCAGTAGGCAACATAATATTTTGTCAGTAATAAAGCACACAATTCTGGTTTTGATACAAAACTCCTCCCAGTGGTTTTCTCCATTAGTATTTTGTGCATTAAGGACTGCTTTTTGCAAAAATATCATACTAGGTGTAGCCAAATAAAACGTATCCTTATTTTTGAGGACAGAAAGTGGCTTTGATCCCTTAAGCCGACCAACCATACTAGTATAATAAATTTACCAGCATAAATAAGGCTTCACATTAAAGCCAGGCAAGTTGCACGCTCTGCAGCCAGGAAATGAGGTGTGAATAAGGTGAAGGTTTCTCCATTTAATAAACTGAAAAATCATTTAAATTTTGGAGAGTTCAGTGGGACTCTACGTTAGTTGTCCACTTTGCTTTTTTGAGATCACGACTTCGATGCAGTGTTGACCACTGACTGAAAGCAATTTGAGCAACACGGGAGTGGGAGTGCTCCATGCAAGACAAAGTAATAGCTTTGCCTTGTCATTATGCTGGAGCATTTATAGTCAAAGACAATGGCACTAATAGATTCATTCATTCATTCAGAAACAACCTCAGACCTTTCAAGCGTGCAATTAAAATCTCTGTCACTTTATATGGAGCGCAGAGCTAGTGTTTTACTGTCTAGTCACCAAGGTGTAGCACAACTTCTTTGACTGATTATGGCATTAAAATCTACAAAACAATCAGGATTCATGAATATTTTTGTGGCTGTTGAATAGATATCTGAATTAAATTACTTTGCAAACAGTGACAAAGTCATCCAAATAATAAGTGAAGGTACTTATTACTTAATCAAGAGTAAGAGGGAAAAAAGTCAGAAACAGGAGACTGGAAGGATTGTCCTTCCAAACAGTCACTTTGTCCCCCAAGAAGCCAATAACTGCATCACTTTGGACAAACATCGTCTTAAATGACTTTCCTCTTTTGTCCTGCAAGGGCTTCCCAGAACCATGCTGCTCCCAGCTCCCATTAATTTACAGCTCATCTGTACTCATTTGTTATCACCACAGTATCACCTTTTGGGTTAAGAAGTTCTTCCCTTTTTCTTGCTGTCTGTCTGTCTAGAGAAACCTTCAAAGTTTGCATTTTGTCGGGACAAATAACCCATGGATTTGGCTCATTAAGTTTCATCCTTTATGATACTTTCTCACACATAATTATCAAGCTCTCTGCACTTTGCTTTACATATTTTGCAGCTTGAATCCACCTCTTTTGACTATAAGGGATTGGTGCTGTATTCAGACATTAATGCTTCTGTATAAATGGATAAAATAATTCAGCTGTTTAATCTTACAGTACGTTGGATTTTTATACAGCCATACTGTTTTAGTGGTTCATAATCACCCTGTGGTCAAACACCACACCAGAATCTTTCTCCTCATTAGACATTCCTGGCTGATGAGTTTTTGCCTTATAGCACCAACCCAGCTGCAAGTTTCTAAGGTCATAATTAACCTCACTCTTCCTTCCCTTTTGAGTTTCCTACATCTCCACAGAGATGGTAAGCACATATATATATACTTTGTGCACAATGTTTTTTCCTACAGGGCAGGGTTGCCACTGGCAGATTTTCCACCTCTGGCACAGCCCCTCTCATGAGCTGCTTATTCCAATTGCTTACCCACTCAGGTTTGCCTTTCTGAAGAAAATATCAGCTGGGGATTTCACCTTTCTTATTATTCCTTTTAATTTCAATTGAGTAATCCATGTCTCTTTGTTAGAGATTATTTCCACCAAGAAATTTACAAATGGAGTTATGGAAAAGTTCTTGTTCCTGTGGGTTCAAGGACTACTGGACAAGAAACCTGTGAGCTATTACATCAAGGAATAATTAGGCTTCACTATGCACTGGTGACATCTAAATGTTCCTCTGACATAATCAGCAAAGGTGTCTCCCCATCATGACATCATTATAACAATCATTATTCCTTATTCCTATGTCAAAGATGTTTTTAGGAAATGCCTGTGAAGACATTCTTTTTTCCACCATGCCAGTAAACCAGTTATCACTACAGAGCTAAAAAAAATGAAATTTACCATCTTATAGGTCAAATTTCTTCCAGTAACACTAAGTTACTTTACCCAACTCTACTGAGTACAGGTGACAAAGGAGTTTTGGTCACTGACATGATCATAGTAATGCCCAGGCCATTGAACTGTAGTCAGAAAAACAGAACATAAATAGCCAGATACACACTTGCAGGCACACAAAGATATCTTGCCTTGAGCTTGGCACTTCAGAACCTACATGATACTTACTGAATTAAATACAAGGAACATGGCACTCCTGACAGCTTTTCTTAAATATTGTGAGTGAATTTACTGGGTTCAATTCAGGCAAAGGCTTTCAAACACAAGGCATTTGCTCAAGTGATAGAAAGGGAACAGGGGAATAAACCACGCCTTGATCTGCTCTTGGAGCAGTGCAGAAAGCCAACAATTTAGCCTGAAAAATACAGCTTTTTGTCAATAGAAAAACACACAAAACTGAAGGCTGCAGGGTAGCAAGTGGGGATATTTTTTTCAAAGTAGGAAGGGAAGACTCAAGGAGAAGATAATAATTTTGGCAGAAAAAAAAATTGAGGGAAGGCAGACTTGAGCTTATGTTTGTATGTCTGTTACGATTAGCACAGGCATGAGTGTGAATTATTGAGTATGCAAGTTGAACATACACATAGGGACACCATTCTTCCCATATTTCTAATTCAGGTTGTGGATGCAAAGAGTTTCTTGCTCTCCATCATCTGCACAGATTTGTGGGAAGCTGAAGACAAGCCTTGACTTGGGGCAGGTGAACATCTGGGCTGGTCATGACAGCTCGAGCAGAGTCTTGCTTTTGCCAAGACTGCTCACGGAAAAGTCTTTGTGTCAAGGAAAGAAAACAAATGGAATTTCAGGAAAAGACATGCCTCTGCAAATTGAACAGATGTATGTGAAGTAAAGCCAGTTCAGATACTGGTTTTAAACAATTTGCTTTTTTCTTAGTGGAAAAGCAAACAACAATACTACATGATACAAAGGAGGAACAAGAGCCTAACTCAGGCAGCAGACAACACAACTTGCTTCAGATGCTGACAAGTTCATAAACTGTAAAATTTCTCTGAAGTCTTAATTTCTGAAACACAAGGACCCCTGGCTGCTCCTGCAACCAGGCTAACCAGGCACTTAGCAACTTTAGCAAGGAAGGATGGCAATTTTGACTCCTCCATATAAAGAAGCCTATCCAAATGTCTTGGGGTGACTTCATGACACTGTATCTCCTATCACCTGACTTATTCTCAGACAGGAGTCCTGTACCTTTAAGTTAGGTCTGAGAGAGGGGGAAGAAGCGGGTGGAATTCTTTTTGGCAGCCTGTCATATCTTCTGTGACTTATTTTAGAGCTACTCAGAAACATGAGTCAATTTTGAGGCCCAGACTAACATACCCAAGACTTCAGACCCTCACATCTTACACACGTGAGCTGGCCCAGACATGAGTTCATGTGGGAGCATTGACATTAAAGAACCTGTCTTCCATCCAGCAGGTACCCATAAATATGACATTAGTTCACGGCAAAGCAGATATAACATCTTTCCACATGCAGTACTACGGCTTTTTCTTCCATGACACAAGACAGAAGACAAGCACAGCTCGTCTAACAAAAGATGTGTAGAAGAATGGAAAAGGGCAACAACAGGTTAACAGCCATACCTGCTCCCTGACATGAATAGCAAACCCTCCCTGTCCCTGCAGCATTTCTGAGTGCAATTAAACATATGGATCAGGGACATTTTGGTAACAGCTGAAATGCCTGTTAGGATCACTGCATCATTTATGAGTGCAACTGAGGATATCAGCTTATTAGCAGAGGGCCTTTCTCATCAGACAAGGCACTGTAAAAGCTGGTCAGCCTGTACATCTGTAGCAGGAAAAAAAATCTACTGGTAAATAGATCTAAAAGGTTTCTATGTGGTGTGGGCTTCTATTCTTTCAGGTTTAGGAAACAAAGAGGAAGAGAGAGATAATACCCAAAATGATCCTCCTGCATCAGTGATGTCCCCAAAGGTGCTTTGCCTATTATCAAGCAGTTGTTCTTTGCACCAAATAAGGTCAATTTAAAAGCCGAGTATTCTTTCAATTTCTCTTTCTGTTTCATTGATCTGAGTACCCCCAAGCCTGAGGTTATTTTGGCATGGAAGAAGGAAGATGAAGCCTCTTGTGTAGTAAAGTCCATTGGCAGCTGTATGACTAACTGATGCCTTAACACTGCAACACAAATATCTGGTTTCTGTGAAAACATGCTGATATATTCATGGCTGGATTTACTTATAAATGAAAGTTAGCAGGGGTAGGGACGTTACTTTATGGTCTGCTTTGCCCTGACCATAAAGGCTTCCTAATAGATGTCTGAAGCTGCTGGATATTACTGCAATATAAATAATAAATAATAATGCATCATTTTAATGTAAACAGAGGCATTCCACATTGAAGTACGTTTTCAAGTGTGTTTAAGATACAGCACTATTATAGTTCACACTTGAGTAGCCTACCCTTGAGGTAACAGAGACATAGATATGAGCTGTGACATTTAAATTAGCAAGAAACATCAAACATAAATAAAAAAGTCATCTTTGGTTGTTTCTGGAAGCTGATCACCCAGCAGCACTAGGCTTTATGGTCTGGGTAAACTTACATGATTTAGTGTAGAAAGACTGTAATAATTAACATGTTGATGCCTGTTCTCTAAGCTGCTTTCTTGAAACCATTTCCTATTCTGCTGCAATGGCTTCATAGAGAAAAATTGACCCAACCTTGGGTAAGTTCCTCTTTACAGGAGCTGCTGCATCCAGCAAAAGCATGTCCTTTTGCACAAATCTAGACAATACTGACAATTTTGTCACTCATGCTTGAAAGCTCAGATTTTTAGCTTGGAAGGACAAGGCCAAATAGGGCTGAAGGGAAACTCGTTATGCAGGGGTTTGATGGAGAGAGGTTGTGACCGCCAAACAATTAAGAGACATTTCACTTTAAAGTTTCATTGGATTTTCTCTGGTGTTTGCTCTTGTGTCAAGTGCCATTATAGAAACACTGGCTCCATTCCCAGGCATTTACACAGTCCTCACACTGCATCTCAGAGCATCCCCTCTCCTGCTGGAACCTGCAGGCAGGCAGGGCCATTCCCACACCTCCCAGCCACCATTGCCGAGCCCTGGTGAGCACTCATCAGTCAATGTTTGGTCACTCTGGGACCTTGAAGGCCTTGTCTAGTGAAAGGAGATGTAAAAGGAGAAAACAAAAGGGGCAAGACCTCAGCCCCTCATTGGGCAATGGCATTATTTTTCGCTGTGGACAAGATTAAGCATCTTCTTTACCTGCCTACAGCAACAGTCCCTATTGCCTGGGCAAACCCCTCTGATGTCCAATAGCTTTGGCTCTTCTGGTTTGCTGATTGTTTGAGTTTTTTCTTTTTCCTTACTTATCCAGACTGATTTGTCCTTATTTCAATTGAAGATTAACCTTTCTAGTCTTAGCCACATGAAAACTTTTCAGTTGGAGGGTCCCCTCCATGTGAAATATTCTTCTCTATTCTATGACCGTATTTGTCCAGGTTTTGTTCACAACAGGATTTTTTTGTGCATAAACCCTGTCCTCTTGCCTCTCTGGTCATCCACTCGCCTCTGGGCAGAGCAGGCTACACACGCAGGATAAATTCTAATGTTAGAATAAAATTTTCCACTTGTATTTGAATTTACCATCTAAATATTTGCTTATGGTAATGATATGTGAAACTGGCTCGCTACCCACAAGGTTTTTTGCTGCTATAAATTAAAATTGAATAGGCTTCACATGACTTCTTCTTAATCATCTTTCTTATTATTGTCTTCTAAATGCTTACAAACACTCTGCTCAACTGCTCTGCTGCAGACAGCAAGAGTCAACACACTGGGCTAAATTATATTTAACAGTAGTGGAAGTGATTAAAAGACATAGACATAATACACCTATCAATATATTAAAAAAAGTCATACATGCATGTACACTCCAATATGTGTAGTACCTGTGTAAGCTTAAGTCTAATAGAGGTACCTCATGCTGTCTTGTCAGATATTTGTGGTATTAAATTTAATTAAATATACAGATCATGTCAGCCTAGGTCAGCTGGAAATGTCTTGTCTCTGGAACTGTGTGGTCCAGACTTACTCTGTCAGCTCAATGCAGTTACTCTGCTAAAAGCCCTGTAGTTCATGTAGGAAATCCAACCTAGAGAGCAAAGAGTATATCCTTCTCAATCTCCTCTTCAGTTCAAAACACAGATGTAAACTGAAATGCTCAGCTGAGGTATTCATTAGTGACAAAGCAATGTTGTGGACTTTGCTATTAAGACCGAGTAAAAGTCACAGAAACTTTTCTAGGAAGTTGGCAGAGGTAACAACCCAGCCTTGGCCCCAGAAGTTGCTGCAATGGCTTGGAAGCAAATCTCATCTCTGCTCCCAAGGGCCAGTGCTCAGGATGGATGGATGAGGAAGAAACCAGACAGGCTTATCGTGTTCTCGCCACTGCAACATGAATTAGTTTATCCTGGATCCAAGAACACTGCTCTGGAGACCAGTCACAGCCAATTAAACGTGAAAGAGGTGAACCAGGACATGTTAGGAGACATTCTCTTATTGGGTCAGCATCCTGTCTATTGCTCAGCCTGCTCTTGGCACTGCACTCCCAAGCTGCCTGGGAACCTTGAAGGGCTCGTGCATGGTGACATTCATGACCAGTCCTTAAGTCCCAGCTAAGACTACATCTCCCACTGCCATAAAAACAATAAACACAAGGAAGTTGCAGATTTCTTTTTTTCCACTGCATTAAGCAGGAACATTTTTCTTGCTGGTATCAGTTTGCGAAATTTCATTCAACTGCACTCCCTATGCATCATTTTAAAACTCCTGGTTAGAGATGCACACAACTTATCACTGTCAGCTGTGCATGCTTATAGCAACCCTGACATTTCCACTGATTTTAAGAAATTTGAATCAGGACAAAATTTGGCAGGTCCACTAATGAGCAATATTATTTTTCTTTGAAAAGACCCAATTCTAATCAACCTGTGGCAATGTAGTGATTTTGCATCAATTTGTCCTTGGCAAAAGCTGGGTTTTTTTATAAGTAAATTTCATCAGCTTCACTGAGAAAATGAAGCTGTTTTTCAACATCCAGTGCTTCCTTTCTGACCACTTGCATTTTAGCTTTACAGTCTTTATGAAGAGGAAACACTTATATTAATTAATAGAAAAAAAGGTGTGGGCTTTGCTCGTGGTTAACTGTTTAGGAAAGGTTATCTTCTGACCTAGAAGATTCTCGGCTCTCCTCTGCTGGATTCCACTAAAACCTGGCCCAGAGGTGAGGGTGTCCACTTCTTGCATGACAGGGTTTTGTTCCTGTTGTCTGTGAGATGTGGAGCTGACACAAGAAATTTGTATCAGAAGATCATCAGATAAAAGAAGTCATGTGAGACTCACTAAATAAAAGGTGGGGGGAGGGAAAGATATGTCAGCAGGACACAGTGCTTCATAAGAGCCTGGACTTATCTTTATAGTGGATGTTATCTGTAAGATTGATAAATGTGCGACAGGCTGGAAAGGGGAGAGAGGACAAAGTCATTGTACTGAAAAACTAGGCCTGGCAACAATAAAAAACCCCTATAAAATAGTTAAAAACCTAATAGCTCACTAGAGCTTTTTGCCAGAGTGAATCTTCTATGTCCAATAGTTCTCTAAAGGCATTAGAAAATGAAAGGAGTTTTAATGCAGCCCTACGTTTCTTTTCTTCCTGGTTTTACAAGGGGCGATGTGGCAATCTAATTATACTGTGTTGTGAACTGGTATTATGTCCTGCAAGAAAAAGAAAGAAGCTTTTTTATTGTTCCATTATGCAATTGTTGCTACTTTTTACACCCATTCCAGCTTTGGTGCAATAACTCAGTATTGTAGCCTGCATTCATTTTTTTTCCTTCTAGCCATTCCTTCTTTCACAGTAATAAAATATGCTGTGCAAACAAAAGCACATTACCCAGCCAGTGTATGAGCAAAGGCATTCCTTCATTTCTTGATTCCTCAAATAGCATGCAAGCCCCAGAGGAACCTACAGCAAGGTGGTGGGGACGTTTTAGGGACCTTTTCTCCCTGTCTTAATGTTCAGAAAAACGAAAGGTTATGTGACTGCTCACAGTAGTCTCCTCCTGAACCAAGCACACCAACAGCCCTAGGAACTGTCCAGCAAACACTGACAGATGAAGCAAGCCACCACTCAAATCCTATTCTTTTTATGTAAAACCCTCACCCTTTGTCCTTTTCAATTATGTATGGTCATGTTCTCACAATAGCTTCTGCTGTCACTATGATTTAAAGATAAGGTTTCTTTTAAAAGATCGTTTGTTTCTAGTGCCAACATAGCCAGTCTAATCAGATAAATAAGTGCACAGTTTTTGAGACCCCCACCCGCCAAGGATTTTTTTTCTCCTTCCCCAGAGCCTACCACCTGAACCTCTTGCTAATCATTTCAAGGCTATTCAGAAGGTAGTCCGTGCATAATTTTTAGCTTAGCATAAAAAACTGCATAATTGTTATTCATTTGGCTTGGCAGTTATTACACACCAAAGTGACCTCTGCTTCTCCATTAATTGTAAATAGTTTTGTCTCTTGGATAAGTTGAAGTGAATTAGCTCAGTTTTAAGATCTTATCAATAATTTAAATAGCCATTTCAAACAAATGAAATAGAAGAAAAAAACACACATTAAAAAAACCACAACAAAGGAAAAGAATCAACCTTACACAGAAAAGGCCAACTTCCGAGCGTAAAGTGCCAACAATTTGTTGATTTACTAGTGAGGCCATAATTCAATAATAAAGCTAAACGAGGGACAAGTTTTATTTTTCCATGCATGCAAACCCAAGCATTTGCTGTGGAGCGGGAAGGGTTTGGAGGGCTGCTCCCTGCCCAGCATGGCAGGCCATTAGCCACAGCTGTTGGAGACATCTGCCCAACCCAATTACCGTCAAAGCCAAGCGGCCACGGCAGCGCCCTTCCCTTCCCTTCCCTTCCCT
>VXBB01017805.1:193841-281068 GCA_013399915.1 Illadopsis cleaveri | reverse complement strand
GATGTTTGGTTTTCTGAAATTCCTTTCCCAGGGAATTTTCTGTAAACAAGAGGCATATTTTTGTAATGGTAAGTTTGTTTACATTTTTTCGCTAAGAGGGACTTCTTTTTTATGTCCCTCTGCTCTTACCAATGTGATCGAAGAAGTTTGTCTTCTTGTCATCAATAAAATTGGTCTGTATAAAATAGTATAAAAAAGGAAACACATCCCAAAAATAGAGGAGTCATTTTCAGCCTTCTGAAGTCAGAGTCTTTGTGTCGTTGTAGCATACAACAGGATCACCTTCCCTCCACAGTCAGCTGCCACCCAGCAACCAGCCTTCTGCCAGGCCAGGTTTAAAACAGAGCCCAGATATGGCTGTGCTCTTAAAGCAAGGTCATGCTTGGGTGAAATGCATGTGCAAGGTTGATGGCATCTGTCAAGCACTGGAGAAACAACGTCTCTTCATTTCTGCTAGGAAACGTCAGCCAGAGTTTCTTTCTGATGTCTGGTAAGAGGAGCTCTAGTCATAAAAAATACATAACAGCATAAGGTCAGGTTTCATTTTGTTCTGCAATTCATTTTAAGCCTCTGGAGAGGCCATCCAATGTGAGGACTTCACAGAGACAATTGCAGGAGCTTTCAGCAAAGGGAAGGACCTAAGCACTGATTTGTGTATGTAACTATATTAGAGACAAAAAGAAGATTCTTTTCTTTATAAGTAACGTGCAGAGGTGAGCAATGACAAGCAAAGATTTGCTGTAACAGATAATACTTCTCCCTTTATGAGCCTTACTGAAAGCTCCACCAATTTGTGTCCAACTCTGGGTATTGCATGAAACAATGGATGGGAGCATAACCAAATTTCAGTCTTTGCCTTTAGCTCTTCCCTATGGCACAGGGAGGTTTTCTCTTCCCCAGCCCTTCCAACATACCTAGGTTTTAATTGTTAATTGTTAATTGTTAATACAGGTTAATGAAATCATAAGCCAGATGTCCATGGAGCACCTGCCCTGGACAAGGGTATAAACCAAATATCACACAAACATATCCAAGGTCAGTCCCACCTCAGAATCACCACTAATTCACCACAGCCAACCTCTCCAACTCTGAAGTTGAAATATGTCAAAAGCACTCACACTTACCACTGCTGAGCATCTTCTCTTCATCTCTGATAACCTCTGACCCTGGTCAATGCTGGCAGAAATGTGCTCTGTTTCCAAATTCCCCAGTGTGTCGTTCTGCAACAACTCTTCAGGATTTCCTGAAAGCCTGGAATATTTACTCACAGCTATAGCACTTTTCTTATCTCACTGAGCAAACAGTTGGACACAGAATGCTGAGGAAATTTGTGAAAGAAAAAAGAAAGATAGCAGAAACCCATAATACCACTGATTGCCTTCAATTTGTAAGCAAAAGGAAATGATTTTCGGTCAGAAAATAACAGATTTCAGAATCTTGCACAAATATTACATTTCTTTTCATATATACTTAATTTATCTTTCACTCACAAAAATATCTTTTTCTCCTAACATTTGTCACTCCCCTAAAACGTGAAATTAATTTAAAATGGAATATGAAATTAATTCCAAATGCAATAAGGCAGAACTGTTACAGATATCTGTTTTGTATTTGAGGAAAAAATTTGCCTAATATAATACTGCACATAAAGCAAACTTTGACTTCCAATATATAAGGGAGACTTTATCCTGATGTATCAAAGAGGACAAAAGTGGATGGAACCTTAAGAATCATAAACCTCTTCATTTTAAAAGTAAAGTAAAAGCAGAAACTACAAAAAGAAACATAAGTGTAAGATATTAAAGAACCAAGAAATACCTAAAATATTAGAGATGTAACAAAAAAGGAATACTGAGGAAACTGGAGAACATTTTGCTCAATCATAATGAGGCTTGGAAAACAAGAAAGACACCCCACACATCCCCAAGGAGCTGTCACAAGCCCCAGCCTCAGCAACTCAAACAACCAAGTCTATCAGAAGATAAAGACCTTCCAAATGTATTTGTTCTCCACATTTAATATTAATCAAAGAGCATTATAAATTTCAAACATCACTCGAGCATTCTAGCTGTAGGGGAAGAAACACTGGCTTGACAAAAGTAATGAAAAACAACATTCATGAAAGTGTAAACCAATAATAAAATAAAAAAGAGAAATCAGTTGATTAAACAAAGGGTCTTTTGAAGCTGGGGTTTGGCTTGCATCAGCACAGAAAGAGCTGGGCTGTTGGAAAGATCCACAAAAGAGAAATGTTCCTGACCCCACATGGTGATCCTTGCACTTCAGTTGACTCTCTTTTTGTCCCAGAGTTTAGCAGCAGCTTTCCAAACCACTGCCCACATCAAAGGCTGCCAGCTAATGGGCTGAGCTCGGGGCTGGGGCAATGCATTCCTAAGAACATTATTAAGGAAAAAAACAGAGGCTAACCAAGCAGACAGGTGGAAGAATGGACACTAGAGATGGTGGTGACGCCTGACCTGCACTCAGAGTGCATCAAGTTGCCCTGGCTGACTGGTGTCCCACCAGCATTTGCTGTTTTTATGGAATGGCTCAGGATGAGATGACTGAATCTCCAGCTCCAGCATCCAGCAGGTTCCAGCAGCTGTTGCTCAGTGACACGTCCCAAGCAAAAAGGAAAATGGTTGGTGGCACCACAGCTCCAGAACCACAACCTGCCTCTCCCTGCCACCACAGCTTGGCTGCTGCTGATGTTCAACACTTTATTTTTTTAAAAAATGTTGCTTCTTCAGCTATTTTCTGTTGATTCAAAGCTTGACAAGGAAAATGGAATGCCTCTCATGTTGCAAGCACTTCTCCATCACAATCATTTGAAGTGAATTGTGCCACTTCTGGGTAGTGAGATGACTAATCTCAGCTGCACTTACATCCTCGTTTGCCAGGGTTTGAAAACATTTAGCAATGCTAAACCAAAATAAAAAAATAAGAGCTGCAAATTCTATCACTCTAAATGTATTTTAGAACTAAGGTCCAGCTGCAGGAGGATCTCTTCATTTGTTTCAAACTTTTTAATATTATTGTGAGTGGTTTTTGGGTTCTTTATTACAGCTTTGGAATTTCAGATTGACCAGATCCAGAGTTTGCTGGTACTTGCACTGGCATATAGAGTGTTAAACAGCATCAACACATCAATGGGAAAAAAAGAAAAAAAAACAAAAAAAACCAAAAAAAAAACAAAAAAAACCAAAAAGCTTGGCTTGCCAGATTAAACATTTTGTGTGGGAATTTTGTGAATGGTTTTTCCTAGGTAAGACCTTGTGGAAGTTATTTGTAGATTATACTCCAAGTGAGAACCTAAACTATGCTGTATTAAGGTAACTCAACCCCATTTTCCTGAGTGTTCTGAAGGACATTGAGAACATGAGAGGCAGGAGGGGGGAAATGGGTAGTAGTGGTGAGGTTTTTCTGTTAGTTTGAGGGGCTTTGATATTAGTTGGGTTTTTTTTTCCCCCAAATCTATTCACCTGGCTGCCTCACATGTCTCATTATTGCTATAAAAACACAACATCCCACTTGTGTCTCACCTGGAAAGCAAGAGCCTGTCCCAGAGGGCCATGCTGGTGGAACTGCACTCCACCCAGCACTGGTTTATGGCAGGGTTTATGCTCACATATATACCATGCACACCGAGGGGAACCTTTTGGACAAGGACAGTATAATTCATTTTGAGAAACATCTTCCTCCTGTTTAACAGTTAGTATAAACTGAAATTCCTCAAGGGAACCAGGCATGATATTTTTCATTTTCTCAGAATCCTTAAGGTTCATTGTTAGATTTATTCCTTTATTATTATTGATTATATAAGGGCTGAGGATAGGGCTGAGCTAGAATCTAAACACTCTTTTTTTCGTTTTGTTTTTAAGTACAGGTTTCATGTCAGTGCTATCGATTTTCAAAACAAAAGGGGTACTGAAACCTGAATTTTTCAAAAAACTTTTGAGCCAAGAATGCATAGCTCATTCATCTGGATAACGCTTGAACCACAATTCTTTTTTTATTCAACTCCACTGGCTTTCTCTTTGAAATTCCAGTTTATCTCCCTGCTCGTGCTTGGTTAAACACCATCTACTGCCACACCCAAGAATCACATCTCATAGCAGCAGCAGCAAAAACAAAACAAAACTAAAGAAATCAAACACAAAACAAAATACCCAGCCTTATTTCTGCAATACCTGGGAATTCTGAAAAATTCTTAAACTTAATCCTCAAAAAATCCTTAAATTTAACTCTTACAGGATCACACAGGTTCAAAACTGAAACAGAAAATACTGCATGAATGGGACAAAAAATAAAGCTATCTTCTATAATGCACTTACAAACAGTTTCATTCATTTATTCATTTTACTTTTACTCTTTACTATGAGGGTGGTGAGGCCATGGCACAGGCTGCCCAGAGAAGCTGTGGCTGCCCCATCCCTGGAAGTGTTCAAGGCCAGAACTAGGCCGGGTTGGATGGGGCTTGGATCACCCTGGGACAGTGGAAGGTGTCCCAGCTCATGGCAGGGAGTTGGAACTGGGTGTTCTGTGAGATCCCTTCTAACTCAAACCATTCTATAATAATGTTGCAGGCTGTTGCTTTGGGAGAGTTTACCAAAGGACACCACCCCAGGAGAAACAGAATTAAGGATGTTCTCTTTCCCTCCTTATTAGGTAGAGGGATAAGGCGCAGCATGTTTAAAACCAGGTTTGTTCTCCACCATATATAGTCTTTTAATATTCCATCTGCTTAACTCCAGATATAAAACTTCATTATCAACAGTCAATAGTTGGCACTACAAAAGATCAGGGACACTATTTTTGCTCAGGACAAGCTCTTGGGAGCCGTACTGCAATCCCTGGAACACAGCTGCACACTGGTGGAGGTTTACACCTCTTTCCCCACCTGTGTGCAGGGTCCTGCACATTCCCTGGAGCAACAGGAGCTGGGAGACAGCTGGGCTCTGCCTTCAGCACCCAGTGATGGAGCAACTCTCATCACCCTCCTGACTGATCTCTTCATCACAGGTGAGAGCAGTGAAGTCACAGGCTCTGCAGGTCACTCATCACTCCAACAGCTCAGTCTCCCTCCTGCTCACAGCACTTTAGCTCTTTCATCCCTGGGCAGTAACAGAAAACTCCCACGTGCATCACTGCCTCTGCTGGGTTACATGCTGGGGCTGAGCACTCTCTAATCCCTGACCATCATGGCTGGGTGTTAATCGTGATGAGTGCATTGATCCCACTGTAGTTTACATCAGATGAGAACGTGGCTGTAATATTTATTAAATTAAAGTATTTAATAAACCTCTGTAGAGTGCACTAGAGCACACAGAGCCTCATCTGAGGTCAGCCAGATGCTGCAGCAGTTATGGCCTTCATTAAGTCAATGAATATTAATGACAAATTAACGCAAACTTTAAACAAGAAGCCAATTTCCAGACTCTTTTAATGAATTGTGTTGTACATATTTTCAAGGTAGTAGTAATCTGACAGGCAATATTATTCAAATAATTCATTCACTCCATTTCTAGCTATTTTTAACTTCCCAACCGCCAAGAACCCATTGATTCCACCTTTAATTACTCTTCACAGCCACATCTGCTCCTATACTCACAGAAAAAATCAGCTAAATGTTGCAAAGTGATTTCTCACTTACATTTAAATCATTACGTGACTGGTTTTTTTCCCGTATTCCATTTTAAATAGTCCTACAACTGACAGAGGGAAAAAAAAAATATCAAACAAAACCTGCTGCTTTTGGAAAGTAAGGAATCAAATTCAGTTCAAATTCCTCTTCCTGCTCCTCGTGACTCCCATCAATCACTTTAAAATAATTGTCCCAGGTTTCTAACCTGGAAATGTGCTGCTCAATAAAGCACAGACAAGTGAGTGCTGGTGGAGAGAGGGGACATTTTAATACCTGGCATGCGCACTTGTACACCTCTCCATGCCCATTTTCCTTGGAACAAATGCTGCTCTAATTTCTTCCAAGAATCAATAATGCCCATTGCCAGAGCCCAGCACTGTTTGAGATGCAGATTACACAGGGAGAGTGAAAATTTATTGCATTGTAAACGTAGGCAGAAGGTGGCAGGTAAGCTGTAATTAAGGTTTTGCTGATAATAAAAAATAGGGGGAAATAAGCAGACTCCATAGTCAGTAAATGCTGGTGCTGCTGCACAATCACCCCATTTTGCAGAGAAAACTGCAGTACTAGGCTCTTTTTCTGCACAATTGGCCTAAGGAAGGGTGGCTTACATTTCCAGCTGCCCAAAATGCATTCTGTCTGCCCTCCCTCAACTCTTACCACCTCCAGAACGATTCCAAACTTCCAGCATTTAGATCTCACTCTCATTCTTTGAAAATCCCATCACACATTCTTTGTTCTTGTTAACTGCTTTTATCTGGGAAGCAAAACTTAAGATAGACCTTTACCTTTAACAGAGCTGATGCATTTTTTTATTCTTCCTTGCAGCAGTCCTGGCAGTGCACAAGCTGGTGGGGTGCGAGGTGTTTAATGGAAATCCAAAAAAAATCTTCCTGCAAGGGTTTATCTCATGGACAGGTAGGAGGCTGGGCTATTCTTCATTCCCTCATTTGTCCCTCCACCTGCACCAGTGAATTTTTATATTGTAGCTGACTCTGTAAAAAGATAGAAAGCAAAACCCCAAACCAAATGCCTCTTTTCCTTCTCTTTCCCCTCCTTTCACAACTTCCTTGATTTTCAGATTTCTGCCCTTGTCCCAGGGTTGGGATTGCTCACTACTAATTATCCAATAAAAATAGAGTTGAAGTATTAAATCTACCCCTAGTTAACCCAATGTCTTTAATAATAAAAGAGATTTTGCACTAGGGATAAATACTGTATCTCATTTTCCCACTCTTACAAGTCTCCTGTCACTCCACACTTATTAATACTGCCACTAATATACTGTTCCCAGCCAGCCACTAAAATAGTTTGGTTATTCCTATTAATTCACCAATAAAATGTAGCTTCACAGTGCAATAAAGAAGGTTTTGTTGCTTATGGGGTTTATTGGCAGCATCTATTTGTCCAATTTGTCAAGAGATTTTCCCTATTTTTCTGATACTATTGCCAAATAAACCTCTGGTAAGGAATATGGTGAGAAAGCAGCATCTGATCTCATGCCAGGTGTTGCTGGCTTCTTCCTGGTTATTTGGCTGATGGCACAGACAAGTGTTCATCCCTTCAGGTTAAAGGTGAGTGGATGTTGCAACAACTTCCTCCCAGAAGGAAAAACAACTGCTTTGTGGTTAAATTTCAGAAACCTTCATTTTCTGAGAGAGAAGAGCACCCTCCAGCAGTAGGAACCACCTGTGCTCTTAAGAGGTGGAAAATCCCAGCACCAGGAACAGAGGCTGCTGTTCAGACCACAGAGTCACAAACATGCAATTTACCTTCTAAATTCGTAATCTCATGCTAATTTATGAACTTTCACTCTGTGGAAGAAAGAACTGGAGATAACACTTTCCTTACAAATACAACCATTGGCAATTACAGATAGCCTTGTAATATGTGTTTGAATTAGGAAAGTCCCCTGAAATTCTTCTGTACACCTCCCTGGACAAAGGCAACACACTTCCCTATGACATACCCAAGATTTTGCTAAAAATGCCCGTCAAAATGTTCTAGAAAAAGAGAAACAAGAAGGAAGCCCAAAGTCTTTTCAACAGCAAAGAATGTATTAGACAAGGGACTCAAATGGTCAAGTACGGGCAGGTAAGTACAACTGCTCAGTCACTCAATTTGGGCAGTATTACATCCACTGATCCTCTTCCCTTTCCATTTGCTCTCACACCTTATGAGCCAGTGAGATTTGCTGGGACCCATCAGAAAAGGCAAAGAAACAGCAGCAGACAGAGCTGCCAGAGAACCCAGCACAGCATGGGGAAATTTGGGATCAAACACTACACAGCAAGAATTTAAAAAAACAGGACAATGCAGGCCATTAAGGATTTGGGACAGGATTTTTAAACTGGATAATGTTACAGCTTTGGATTCTGAATTCTAACTCCTAAGCAGCCAGTGTGACTGTGCAACACTGTCCTCTATTGGAAACAGCTCACCAGACCACCTGGAGCACTGCTAGGCATCCTCTGCCTCTGCGCATAGGAAAAAGCTCATCATTTGTTAGGGCTGAACATCTGCTGTGATTCTGCTGATGTTGTCTGTGAGGACTTCCTCAGAATTATGCATCACCCACAAGTTGTTCCAAAATATCATTGTTCTTTGACTTTGCTTTGTGTTTATTGGGTACTGGTAGCAGTAAAAAGGCTTTGCACAAGAGAGCCATTGAATTAATACAAGCAGATTTATTGTGCAGGCTTTACAATCCTTCTTGTGCACCGAGCTCAAAATCTCTAATACATTTATTAGGAGAAGGGATCCTGACAGAAATGCTGCGAGGTGCCCCATAAATATCCTGGTGCCTCTGCAGAAGGGGAACCCAGTGACCTTCTGGAAGGGGTGCCATTTGGCACTCCACCTACTTGCAGAGACAGGACCCAGGATAAGGCATCATTTTTAGAGCTACCATCTCTGGAGACTCTGGCAAAAAAAGAGCTGATTCTCAGGTGCTGCAGAAAAAGGATGAGAACTTATGGTGTGCCAGGAGGAGGATAACAGTGCAGGGGCTGGCAGACACCTGCCTCTTGCACCATTTTGGAAAATAAAGCAGAGGTTGCTGCAGCATGGAAGAGGGGTGCTCCAAGGCAGAGCAAAGGGGGTCCAGTAGCACAAATGCTGCCTATCAGCTGCCATCTCCACCAGTGCTGCATTTACTTCCCTCCCTCTTCCTCAAGGAAAGAGATTTCCTGACTTCACCACATGGCTTGCCATCTTTCCCTCCATATATTGCTTTTAAAAAATCATATTTTTCTATTTTCAGTCTCTATTTTCTTCTTCAAGGGCTTTGTCTTTCTATCATAACAGAAGCAGGTGGGGAATATTCTCAAACTCTGGCTGGTTTACCTTTCTAATGGATCTGGTTTGGGCAGGCTAGAGGGGTCAGGCATTTGTGTGCTGAAACAGCCACAGCACCTTTCCCAAAGGGCAATTGGCCCAGCCAAAGTGGGCTGTGAGATCACTCAAAAATAACATGACTCCTTTCAGGCTCTGATTTTGCATAAAGGGACATCCTGCTGATGCATGACCTGGGTTCAGGTGATTTCTAGGAGGGCAGATGCTGTGTGTCACCACTGTTCTGTCATCTCTTCCCTCTTGATGCCAGTGCTGGTGAGGCTGTCCTCAGCAAGGCTGCCTACAGCAGTGAGAGTTCACACTGCTATTGTGAGGGGCCTTGCAGTCATTAGTCTCCAAAATTGCTTTCCATGGTATACAAGAGACATAACAAATGGCTAATTTAATAAAGTTGTGTTGGTTCATTCAGCCAGAGAAGCAAAGATAATAGCAGCTGATTCTGGAAAAAATTGGAAGCCACTTGGATGTCGTGAGCTCAGAGTTCTGGTAATGGGAACAGCAATTCCCAGATATCAGCTGGTCCCTGCTTCCTCCTCCTTATCTGCTGTGCTGATGTACTGTTGTGGAGGGAGGGGAAAACTGGAGGGGAAAACCAGAGTGGAATGGCCCAAGAGAAGGCATTGTAGCCAAAGAACAGTCACAACGAGGGTATTGAACTCTGCACAGGTTCCCACAATCAGAAATTGCCCTGTGCTAATAGCATTAAGGGCTTCCACACAGAATCATAGAATCCTTAAGGTTGGAAAAGACTTCTAAGATCACAGAGTCCAAACATTAGCCTAGCACTTCTGGGTCCACCACTAAGCCATGTTCCTAAGGACCACATCTATGCGTGTTTTGAACCCTTCTAGGGATGATGATTTCACTGCTTCCATGGGCAGCCTGTCAATCCCAACCCTGATACAGAGGGCCAGTCCTAAAGTTAAACAGGAAAAACTCCCTGCTCCAGTCCAGCACCAGCTCTTCATTCCACTGGTGAAAGCTTTGCTTTCAGTTTTGGAGAGCACAAGGATGAGCTCTGGCTCTGCATGGAGGATATAAGCAGACATGGGACTCGCACGGCAGAGACTGTAATTGCTCTGGCTGTGGGAATGACATAGTCTAGGGAAGAGGCAGATCTGAAAGCAAAAAGCATGAGAAGCCCCTTGTAGGTCTACCCAGCTTCAGACCAGGACACAGACACTCAAACATGTTGAATGAAAAGGAACATTACACAGAGCAGTGCCAGAAGTAGAGCAGATTGAATTTTTCCATTGGATATTAGAGATTCATGCTCATCACTGTCAGCACTGCAATAGCAACCAAGGTTTGATCACCAGCTTCCACATTACCCTAAAGGTGAAATGAAATGTTAAAATAAGTAATTGAAAGGGCGCCTTCCACTTCCTTTTACCCAAGAATAAATCTGAGTAACTCAGAGAAGCTCGCTGCCGAATGAGCAAACAATTTGATCACATAATCTTGTGGATGCACGATCTTTAATAGATTTTTAAACAGTCCTTGCCCAATGACCTTTAAACAATTTGTACTTATCATGTGTAAATTCATTATTTCCTAAAATGTTTTAATTCTGTAATTAACTTTGATGCACTACTGGCATTCAATCTAGATTCAGAATGAAACTGAGCAGTACAGAAGGAAATTTGGGGATAACACCAGTTTTCTCACTCTATAATTTTGGCTGTATGAAAACAAAGGGTTTTCCCCTGGTGTCTGCAGTTGCCAAAACATTCCCACCACCTGTGAGTGCCTCTGCAATGACAGAGCACGGCCCAGCCTGGGTTAACAATGCTTCTCCCCCATCAGAACATACTCCCAGCTGTGTTGAAAGCATGACCGCTGGGCAAAACATCTGCATGACTGTCCTGGTGCCAGCAGGCAGAATATGTACCAGGAAAAACAAAAGTTTACAACGCCTGCTTTCCCGTGGCACTGCTATGTATGGATTTTTTGGTGATGGTTAGGTGTCCCTCTTCCAGCCCACAATTTCTTCTGACAAATTTTCCTGGGAATTTTAAACCCATCCATTTCAGTGTCAGGATGCACTTCAAATAGGTTCAAAAGTCACAGGGGAAGCAGAAGCAGATGGGCAGATAGGAATCTGAATGTGGTTTTCTTAGTTCTCCCTTTCCTGGAGAATTTTTATAAGTCCAAAGACCATGAGGGTTTCTAGGAGAGCCCATTTCAGGTGCTCAGGCACCATTCCTGTGCCCATTCTTAGGGGGAGTATTCAAGTTAAGATCAAGGACATGGGATGTCACAAAAACCCATTGGTCCTCCCTGCAGGCATTCCTTCCTGCTCCCCTCAGCCAGATCCCTGTGTCATGCTGGGCCTCCCTTCTCTCTGAATCTCTCTCCCTTTCCAGCCACCTTCCCCACTACATTACAGATCTTGGTACGTCCTTGGGGTGCTGTTGGGCAGAAGCCCCTGTTCCTGAATGGTGTTTGCTTTTCAAAGAACTGCAACATCCAAAACAAGAACAAAGAAGGCAGACAGGCAACATCTATTACTGCCAACACCAGAAAAAGTCATGCTGGAGCTGTGGGAAGCACCCACTGACCCCAGCAGCAGCCCCTTATTTTAATGAAGGGCTCTCATGCATCTGATAAGGCACACATAGAAACACAGCTTCCAAATAACGAAGGAAAAAATCCAACCTAAAAAATCTGCTACGTTTATATCCTTGCAACTTCTTAGTTAAAGAGTCTCAAGTTTTCCAGCTCCCCGCCAAGCCCTCGGCAGCTGAACACCTGCACACTCCATCTGTCCCTACCTTCACAGATCACCTCCTGCTTCAATCACTCACCACCAACCTGTCCCTCACTGCTTCCTCCAAACCACTCGTCTCTCCAGACCAAATGGGACCAAAGCACTCCAGTCTGCACAGTCTGATTTCAGCCTGCTGCAGAGTGTAACCTTGGAAAACACATGCACTTCCCAGCAAATGGCTTCTCCATGTTCTTCATGTGTTTTCTCATCCATAAAAGCTTGTGCTGAGGTTTACTTGGCATTTAGGAGGCCTGGATAAAAACTAAAAGCTCCAGTACCAGCAGAAGTTAGAGAGGGGAAGAGACACCCTCAGTTGTGCCTGTAATTCAATGCTTTTTAAAAAATACAAGGGTTTGGGAGGTCTGGACATGGTAAGGAGGAATTGGGCATAGATGGAAAATACAACCTCTGATGAGTGACAAGTGAGGTTATATAGATGAATACTAATGAGGCAGTCTTGAATAATTCATACCTGGGGTTCAAGGTAAATGGTTTAACCTGATACCTTGGTAGTTGTGCTGTCTTGCTGGCCTCAGGAATATCGTCTCAAAGAACAAGGTCTGAACATAACTCAGGTTTTAGATGTTAATTTGTCCAGATGTATTTTAAAAAAGAAGAAAAAACATCACAGCTCGCTCAGAACTAAAAATTGCAGCACAAGCACTCTAGTTTGTATGACTTTTCTCCTACCCCAACCTTCAACCTTGCTCCTTGCCCACCAGTGCTTGCACCAGCACAACTGTTTCTCATTACACTCCAGGGAAAGTTACACTTCTCACAGAGGTGAACAAATTGGAGGAGTTTTGATCACAATTCTCCAAATCAAAAAGGAAAACACATTTTTTAAGGGAAGATTATTTATCTTCCATGGGGAACCCAGCTTTGAAACTGGGCACAGTTTCAAAAGTTAGGATTGTGTTTTATGCTGTTTTACCTTCTGCCTTGCCAAGTCCTTCACTCAGTTTAGATTTTGAAATAGACTTATACCTTTCAGCAAAGTCCCAATTAACCAGTCCTGCGAGAGAAAGCCCTCTGTTCCTTCAGGAGGAAACCTGGACCACCACCAAAATTATTTTTAACTATACTGCAATGTGTTGGTACAAATTCCATTTTCAGACATAGCCTTTCAAGTGATATAAAAAATGACAACAAGTGATATAAACTGGGAAGCAGCAGCACTGAGGGCATCAGAAAAAACTCTCTCTCGCCAGGCAGGAGATAAATCCAACATTATGAATTAGCACCATAAATATTATACACATTTGCAATGATTTATACACTTATTTCATCTGAGCCTGGCATTTCTTGCTTTCTAAGGAGGGAGAAGGATAACCAAAGGATACCCATCCATCCCAGCTACTGCTGCCTGGATCTGGAAATTTCTGCTTGCCTGTTACAGTAGTGCCAGCGAGCTCTACAGGGGGGGTTTATCTGTAGATCACCACGTGGTTATACAAATGTCAATAAATTGGAGGTTTGTCCTAAAGGCAAATTTGCCTCATTCTATTTGGTGTTTCAGTGCTTCTGCTGCACTTGTACATCGGAATTGTAATGCAGCTGCTGCATCAAGAAGCTGTAAAACCCAGACACCTTTGTGGTTTCCTTCTTTTTATTCTTCCTTCCTGCCTTGCAAACTTCCCATCACCTTTTACACTTTATCATTGTGCTGCATAATCCCTGTCTCTGCAGAATTGCTGGGCTCACCACAGCGCCTAATACCAAATATGAAATATTGCACTGTGCACCCATGCAAAAGGCCAGTTTTCATTAATCAAATATTCAGAAGAGTCTGTTATAATAAAAGTGCTCTGTTATAATAAAGAGTGCTCTGTTATAATAAAAGCTCAGAAACCAGGGTGTGAGGAAAAACAGATAAGATGAAGTTTAGCCTCATGACATGCTGAAAAAGTTCCTACCAGGAAAATCTCTGCACCTCATTTCAGAGCAGCCACCAACAGGCTCCTGGTGCTGGTGGGTGCTCTGTGCCTCTATCACAAATAAAGGGAACAGCAGTGAATGCCCTCCTCTCTCTAGTAAATACATCTTCCCTTGCTTTCTTACCTGCTGCCATCAGGCCCTCTAGAATCCTGCACAGGTGTTGCAGTACACTTGGTGGTACCAATGCACTGAGGGAATGAGCTGCTGTAAACCACCCACTGCAGAACAGCACCTTCAAGGTGCAGAAAATTACACTTTTCTTTTTGTCAGCATGGTCTAATTCCACCTTATAACAGCCAAGAGGGTGAGAAGAAGCTACAAACACCTTCAGAGTAACTGAACCCAGTCAGGAGGGGACCTGGAATATCCCCCAGGTTCCAGCCTGGAGAAACTGAGTTGTGCCAAAACCAGCTCTTATATTAATGATTTATTCATTAAACATGTCCACACCCACCAAGCTCCACGTGCTGCTCTCCAAGGGCTGCCACCCCTCCATGCCCTTAACTGTCCACTTCCCAAAAAGAAGTCATTTCCAAAACAAGTCATTTCCCAAACTGACAGGTATTACTGAATTCTAAATTTTAATTATATTTTACACAGTACTTCAAAAAAGTGGACACTGAAAGATTATCTGACTGGAGCTTAGCAATAGAAAACCATAAATCATGCTGGCAGGTATGTAGTTTCCTTGTGAGGTGGTGCTTGTGGCAGTAGCTGCTCACTAACAGAGGCACCGGTTGGAGTCCCAGCAGTGGGTGCAGTGACTGTTGACTCCACTGCAGCATCTCCATCCTGGATTTACAGCTATTCCCAAGGGACACAGAGGCAGAGGTGAAGGTCTACCACCACCAAAGGTCATCTGGGATCCTGCAAAGGATTTGGGGGTTGGATCTATATGATAAAGAAATACTGCTATTAATAATAATGAATACATAAGATAGTAAATGAATAAATAAATAAAGATAAAAGTAACAGGCAGCAATAATATAGAGAGATTACTTGCTGTTAATTAAATCTGCAGTGAGCACAATGACAGGAAAACAATAAGAAATTAATTTATTGTCTATATAGCAAATGAAACTAATGGGTGTTTGGGGCGTTTTTGACAGCAAAGGGAAAAAAGCTGCATGAAGCAGGAAATTAGACTACTTTTCCAGACTCTGCAAGGTCCAATTAGGCAGAACAATTAGAAGATCTTTCAACAGATAAAAATAGAAAAGCTTGTGGTCACACTGCTGGATTTTACCTCACACTCAGGTGCGTTAATGGAGCCTGATGCAGGATTTTGCCAGACATGTCAGCTCTAATCCCAACTGGAACAGACTGATGCAGCTCAGTGGAACTGGGACAATTTATATTGGCTCCACTTTAATGCTGAAAACAATATTTGCTTATGAATAGATCCCTTGTGCCAAAAGATGAGCTGATTTCAAACTTTAAAAGAGATTTTACATCTCCTTCAGCTGTGAATCAAGAGGAATGTACAGGTAAGTTTTCCTTAAAGCTACTGAAGCCTGCTTTAAAACAGGGAGAACCAAGACACCTAACTCTCAGTTTGAGTTACTTACTGAAATACTTTTTTTCCCAACAATCAGTGGCTAAAAATCACCAAATCCAAGTGGGCAAAACTATAGAGGAAAGGGTATTTTGCTTTAGGGACACTCAAATACTTGATTTGTGCTGTTCAGATTTAATGTAAAACACAAAACGTAAGCAGAAATGTATCAATGCTGAAGTATTTCACAACATCATATAAACAATGGCTGTGTTGGTCAAGTAAATTTGTAATTACTAACTTTCCTAACTGTAAAAGAAAAGGAGATAAGCACAAGTAGGTAGAAACATTGCAGGAAGGGGCTGGAAAAAACAGTTCTTTGAGTATTTTGCATATTAATACTGCTCTCACTGTTCTCTAGGCTCTTACATTTAATTGCAGTGGTTTCAGCCACATCAGGATAATCAATCATTGCTTTAGAAATGTAATTAACTCCTACAAGAAACTATTCATGAAGGGAATTAAGAAATTTACTGTCTGAGGCTAAACTTGGGGTTGCTTATAATTTTTTTTTTTTCTACTTACAGAGATTTTCTGGTGCCGGCACATGATCTTGCTCTGCAAGTGTTCTCAGGTTATCTGGCTGCTGAGGATGGGGACAACCAGACTTTAGCAGGAAACAGAGGACAGAAGGACATTTTGTGGAGTTTTTTTGTCTTTTTTAGGGTTGGGTGAGGTTTTCCTGTGGGAGACAAAGGGAGGTGGAGGCAGATTGTGCTCTGGAGCTTCCAAGTACTTTTACAGTATAGATTCTGCAAAGGTCCTTTAAAAGGAAAAGAGAATAAATTTAACTCAGTAATGAAGCTGCCCATGGAGGGGCAGATTTTATCTTACACAAACTCCCCAAAAGTCCTGACTGGCAAAGCCTTTGCCTGTGTCACATAGGTGATGCAAGACAGCTTCCAGTTGGAAAACTGGGAGTTGTTTCCCATCCATGGAGATAAAGCAGCAAGCCAGATAATATTTAGTTGCAACAAATATTGTATTTTCCCTTGTGGAAGGACCACAAACTTAACTCTTTATCAAATTCAAAATACACAGATTCTAAAACCCAACTTAGAGACTCGGTTAAAACTTTTTTCTTTTTCAGAAAAGTCATAAATAAAGATATAAATCACCACAAGAAGTTCTTCTCCAGCATATAACATCCTAGTCAGCTTCTATTATGCTCTGACATACAATTTAAATGGGAGTTAAAAGATAAATATTCACCAGGTTTTTTTTATTTTATTAAAGAAGCCTTGAAAATACCCTTGGCACACACTTTGAACAAGACTGTTGCTTTGCAGCTGCTTGAACTGTGGCATTTACCATACAAACAACAATAAAAGCAAGGGAGAGAATCAGCAAAGGGACAGCAAATAAACATTATTGCCATTCAGCTTTCTCTGGACCAGAGACAGACTAGGCATTAAAGCAAAGAAAATTTAAAATATCTTTGCCTTAAAGAGTTTCTATCAAAGCACCAGCTCACTGAGAGCTTTCCTTGCTCTCCTTTGCAAGCACAGCCTGTCATGGTGCTGTTGGCCCCAAGGACGATGATGCCCATAAGATGTTCCAGGCAAAGAGCAGCATCTCCCAAAAGAAGGGTGAAAAACCTCCCAGCAGCAAGGGGATTGGTATCTCCTTCTTCAAAACATCCCATCTCACCAATTTCCCTGTTAGCTCCTGAACAGCCCCATAGTCACACAGAGAGGTTTTAACAGATGGAGCAACCAGCTGGAAGTTGGATACTACTTTCCCTATAGCTGGACACATACAGAGCTCTATTAAATTTTAAATTTTAATCAGAGAATGTCAAGTTCAAAATTACACTTAAGCCTCTGATTTTAAGGTTTGGGAAATGAAATATATTATCAGTCATAAATGCCCTTTATTTGAAGGAGAGGGAATGTGATTCCTGTTTTACAAAGCAGGCACATAGGCAAGTCTTTTCCCCTCTACCCTCATAAAACATGTGAATTTCATGTGAAATACTTGAAGTAGGGTATCACATTGCCAGGCCAACTCAAAAATAATGACTGTCAAAAATAAAATAATAATAAAAATAAATAGGTAAAACCAGCCATACCTGAAGCTCTTATATGCAAAACCTGAACAATATCAAGCGTAACCCAAACCAGAATTTCTGCTGCTCACAAGCCTTTCCTGTAAATGCTCATGAGCTCTCAAATAATATCTCATAAAATAATGTCTCATAGGATATAATATAATAAGACCAGAGGAACACCCTACTCAGACCCCAACGAGACCACCACCACCTCTCCTGTTCTTATGAGCCAGTTACCCTCCAATTACTGTGACATAACTACAGATCCCCAGCCACACCTGGCACAAGGGCACAGGACAGATCCTGAGCTCAGCCCCTTGTGCCCTGGGGCTGCCATGAAAGTGATGGGCAGATGGAGGGGAGACCAACACCTCTCCTGACGTACTCACTCAGCATTCCCACACTTTGGGAAGATGAGGATGGAGACTCCAAGCCTGCTGTGCCCCTCTGGTCATGAGGGCTCCAGGAGTTTATAGCTTATTTTATAGGTATCATCAGCCACCGCTGCCCTAGGTAGGATTTCTCCATCTGTTTTTACTATGTATGATAATGGGATTTTAAGAATTCATTCTCAGACAATAATTTCCATATTTGTGAAAAACTATGGGACTGTCTGAACATATAAGCAGAGCAGGATATTAAAATTGTAATAACCCTCGCTTCAGAAACTGCCAATTTTTGCACCCAGGAAAGGAAAGGGCCTTCTCAGGGGCATGGGGGTCTGCAGTAAAGTTTCTGTTGCTGGCTTCAGCTTTTTTCTCTGCTGGGAGAAGCTGCCCACCCAGGGGACGTGCTCAGTATTACTGATTTCAAAGGTGCAGGACACAAAGTCCTTAAACATTTGCTTCTATTACAGAGATTCTTTCCACAAAGTGATGCTAAGATCCAACCTGACCATGACAGCCCTGATTCCACGTGAAAATCTTAGACTTTTTATTTTTTATCTTTTTTTTTTTTTTCCTTAAGAGTGAAATCTGTAAAACAGAAGAGCTCAGACTCAGATTTGTGGAATGCAGTCACTTGTGCTGTAATCTTTACTTCTTTCCTGCCTTAACTAGAGTGGGACCCAAGATGTGGAGCTTTCATTTGAATTATGATTCCTTGGATTTCAGCAGAGGGGGATGCAGCCTACTGGTGCCAGCCTGCTGCAGGCAGAACCCAAGCCATGGAGCACCACCACACACAGGCATCAAAGCAAGGGGCTGGAGGAAAAAGAGAATATCTGTATCAGCTGTCCATGTGCAGATCCAGAATTTTTAACACAAGAAGAAACAAAGGGGAAAGAATCTTTAGGATTATTAAATGCAACTTCCCACAGAAGCTGAACTTCAGTGTCTGCTGTGATGCAGAGCAAGAACAGCCCCAGGCCTCTGGTCTTGGCTCGGGACTAATCTGAAATGAGGATTAACCCAAAGGAGTAATCAGAGTCCACAGTCTCTCGACTGCTACCAGGGCACAATCTGAGTGACCAGAGGACTGGATCAATAGCACAGTCTGCACTCTTTTGAGAAGATACCCAGATTTTGGCACACTTGATATCAGATTTGTGAAACACCTTTGAATTTCCATTTCTGAGCTCAAATAGTCCTGACAACCTAAGAAAATGATTAAAAAATGCCAAGTGTGTATATATAGACAACCACAGGGCTGTTGATGACAGAGTCATCACCTCAGACCCTAAGTAAACTTTTCCAGGAGGTTCCAGCTATTCAAAGAGAGCAAGGGCCTGTAGTGACAGGACAAGAGGGAATGGCTTCACACTGACAGAAGGAAGGGTTATACTGGATGTTAGAAAGAAATTCTTCCCTGTGAGAGTGGTGAGCCCTGGCACAGGGTGCCCAGAGAAGCTGTGGCTGCCCCATCCCAGAAGTGTTCAAGGATGGGTTGGATGCAGCCTGGAGAAACCTGGTCTAGTGGATCCATGGCAGGGAGGTTTGAATTAGATGATTTTTAAGATCCCTTCCAACCCAGATCATGCTATGGTTGCATGATTAGGCACGTAAGAAACAACACTGTGGTCATTACATAAACAGACAGAGCTTTTATGAACTAAATTGTCCCTCTCTACATAAGGTCGTATCTACTAGAGGGGATTGGAAAACCCTGTGGAGACAAAATAAACTGCCCAAAATCCCCCTCTGAGCCCTGACACAGCCTCATCACACCCTGCCAAGGCCTTTCAGCCCATTTTCTTCAGGATTTGAGAAAAGGACAACAGAGATGAATCCATCCATCAGACCACGTGCTCTGGTAATAAACTAATCAGCCATGAAACAATCAAGGGATATTTTGTACAACACAAATGAGGTTGTGGTTTTATTACACAGATAAACAGATTGAGATAGGATACACCTAAATACTTATTTATAGTTTTGTCATAAAAGTTAGCAGTGAATACTGTTCTAAATTTACGTGGCCTGTCCTCCAGGTTATCAGTGAAGGGCAGGATGCAATTTCTAATTACTCATATATTACATTTATTGCTAATAAAACAGATTTATTCTTTTTTTTAATATCTCAAGGCACTTAGTGAAGGCTTTGATGATTGAGAGCACAGTTTTTAACAAAACTTGTCATTTCACTTCAAAATACATATTCCTCATATCTAAAAAAACTTATTAAAGAAAAAAACAACAACAAAACAACAAACCAAACAAAAACAAAAGGAGGGAAGAGCAGTAAGGTTAAGCTCTCTACTCTCCTTACCCTCCACACAATTTAGCAAGAAGACAGACAGACTTGGGTCGATTCACCTTTTGGAAGTTCATTTCTTCTACCTGTTCTGTCAGCTATAGTCCTCTCTCCAGCACTCCAGCCTAGGGGAGGATGAGGTTTATTTAAGCACAGCACAAGTGCCATTCTGCCTTCCTATTCATCACACTCTGGCATGAAGTCTCCTGATAGTTTTTTGTTCATTTGTCCATAGACTCAAAAAAACCACGGAGAGCCTGAAAGGGAGCTAGGGAAAGGTTAATTGGTTTCGTTGACCATCTGTTTGTGCTGTGAATAAATGCTGAGAATAATGTGTAACAAATGGCATCTACAAGGATTAAATAAATCAGTTCTGTGGATTAGAAATAACCTATGGACTGTGCAAATGGAGTACAAAACTGTGTAACAAAATCAGCCCTACTGAGCTGTGGAGATTGTGACCTTTAGGGGATAGAGAAATGTGGGTTTCCAGGAAGCCTGAGGTGAACTATGAAAATATAACTGTTTGATGGTCCAGTAAAAGTTGAGCAAACATCTGGAGAGCACATGGAGGATGGTGACTAATCCCACCTGATTGCAAAAAGTAGCAACAAGCCTGCAATCTCTTCTGGCTTTTTATTTTCTCTTTGTCCCACCACATATTGAAACAGTACTTTAAAGAAGTTCTGTAATGATAAAGTTAACATATTTGGGGTTTAATGCTCTTTCCCATGCTTTTCTTCTCCTTTCCTTTACATTCTGGAAGAGTTCAATGGGCCTCACTGAATGTGGCTCCATTTTGCTGCAGGCCATGATCCTTGGGAACCAGGATCACCCAGGTGTTTCTTGAGACAAAGATCATGGTTATCAAAGCAGAGTTATTTGGATTACTGGACAAAGGAAACTTTTCAGAAGTGTCTAAACAACTCAAACAGGTACATGCCTCCTTTCAAAAAAATGAAACATTTAGGAACAATCAAGAAGCCCTTTGATGAATTGTGGTTGTCTTTCTCTGTAGATACAAAACTAAACAATCTCTATAATGTAGCTAAACTTCAGATCTTTAATCCACTGAAAATTGTGTAGCTCAATGCCAGAAAAGAGGAATACTTGATAAACAGATCAAGTTGCAAGTGAAAGTTGCAGCATTCTCCAAATAGTGGAGAACAAAGGTGTCTCTGATTGAAAGGCCATTTTTAACCATCTCTGAGATGCTTTAGCTGCTTAAGCCAATTTTGCATCATCAGTACATTATATTGTCTGTATAGAACAACTGGAAAGTGTTCCAAACCAGGAAAACTGCAGAAAAGTTAACAACTGAAATTACTGTAACTTTCTGCCCTGAAGTTTCCAAGCATCTTGTGGCAGAAATAAGTCCACACTGTTTTGTGCATAGACCTTCTTACCCTGAGCAGCATCAACCCTTCCATCCTTAAAGCATCCTGCAGGTGTTATTTTAACAATTCCACAAAACTGTGATTTGATTCTTATTTAATTAACAGGATAGGGACGTGCACACCAGGCCTTTAGACCTGCAGGCATGAGAACTGTTCAAGAATAGATCCCCCAAAGGAAATCCTCTGCAGCAAGAAGATAGTTTTAACTTTTGCCTCTAAAGCCTACTGAAGCCAAGATAAATTTCACACCAACGTGAGTGGAAAGAAGGTCCAGACTGTAGTAGCTATGCTCCAGTTTAGCTTCCTTCTGTGCTAGTGAGTGTCACAAAAATCTCTTAGTAACAGAGGTATTAAAAGTCCTGTCTATTCTAACTACACAATGATGCATAGACAGCTGAAATCAGCCCCACTGGACATGACACAAACATAACAGGAAGAAAATTAAGTGAAGTGGAATCTTTCTTCAGAGAACAGCTCCTCTCTTCTCTTGAGCTTCCTTGGGATTTACAGTTGAAATTAATGGCTGCAGTCTCAGTGTTAAAATTTATTCATTTAGGAGGAATCTTATAAAACTAAGAGGAGAAAATAATTCAAATACATTCAATAATCTCAAAGAAAACCAACAAGCAAAATTCCTATGGGGAAAAAGGAGAAATTTTATACCAGCAGAATTCATATTAGAGAGCTTTCAAGCCTATTATTTTAGATGAACACCCATTGCTAATGCAGATAGAGAAAAAATGCTCTAGAGAGATGGATGTTCTGCCAGAGCCACAGATGAGTTACAACAGGTCTTAAAATACACCCTCTTTCCTTGGAATAGACTGTCTGTTCCTGTACCTCAAACCTCTCTGAGACACAGCACTGAGGTGGGGAGCTGGAGAGTTGTGACTGCTCTCTTCTGAATTTCACTCTCAAAACCATAAATATCACTGAAAAGGAATAATATTTTTAATATAAATTAGGTAGAAAGAGCCATAAATATAAAACTTCATCAGAATATTTAGTCAAGATCAAGCACAGGGGGAACACACTGTAATATCTTGCTCAAAACCCACCCACAGTAGTGTAGGAGAAAGTGTAGGGATTGAGTGACCTTGACAGCAAAAAGGTGATCTGGAACGGGGAGAAATGGGCCATCTATTTCAAATAAAAGAAATGCTGAGTTTTGGACTTTTCCTAATCTTTTATGGGATTTTAAAAAAAAACCCTACTATGAAAAAGGTCTTAATATGGTGCCTGGATTATGTCTTCAGAATGTATGTGTAGATAGTAAGAGAAAAACAACAAAAAATATTCTGTGGATAGTGGTCCAGAATGGGCCAAACTTGATATGATGTGATTGTACAAGTTTTGGTAGGGCCACAAGGCACTGTGGAACTGGTTTCCTCATCAAGAAGAGAAGTAGAGCATTCAAAATACAACATCCATACAGGAACCAGGTAAGACAGGCTGGTATATTGTCAGATGCTTGATTCGGTTCAGCAGGTTTAGTTTACAAAAAGTGTTTTGCTTGATATTTTCATGGAAAATTCCAGACCAGTCCTTGAAAACACTAACATGAAAAGATGAATTTAGTAAAAACACTTTACAAGTTCAAGTGACAAGCTCAGATATCCCATACAACTGTATCAAGAAGCATTAGCAAGATATATGTCCAAATACACAGTGAACATGCTCTGAAAATAGACAATGATTGATGATTAATGATCAGTTTATTAGAGGTGACAGTAGCTAATGTAGTGTCTCTCGCTCACGCACTGCTCAAAACAGAATTCCAGTGTAAACATGAGAAAAAATAACTGCACATTGCCTGGTTTCATGACTTTGCCCTTGAGAGCTGTCCACTTGCAGGGTATCTCTCCAGCTTTACAGGACCCACTGGGGACCAGCAGCCCATGGGAAATATTTGATCCACCAGCCTGTTTCCATCCTTTTTCCAGTGGAACTGTCCCCCCCAGAGCCCAAGGGCAGCCCTTCTGACAAATAGCCTCCATGCTCACAGCTGAGAACCCAGGGCTGAAGCACCACAATCAACCTCCCCCTTGTTTCTGGGGGCTTGTGATTAAGCAAACCCCCATGTCACCAGCTGCAGAGTAACCTTGTATGAGCACACAACCTTCAGCAAACCCAGAGATCAGTCACATCCTGCTCGTGCACAGAAACCTATACTCCAATGTGTCGGAAAGTTGAGATTTACTTATTCCTTGTGCCAGAATTATTGATCCCAGGAGCAGCTGTAACCTTTGGAAACTATATTTCTCAATAGCACTCGGCAAAGAGAGTGAATAGGATCTCAAAGGACCAGGAGCCTGAGAAATCCAGCGTGAATGTGGAGTCTATTTTTAAGTGTCTATAGAAATGCATTACCTTTAAAACTAACGACATCATTTTTTCCTGCCCTTCTCAATGAATCAATGGAAGCAGAGCTTGGCTCTGACTTCTGGTGTTTCAAGAGTCCCTTGAACCACCTACCTGAAGAGCAGTTGTCTACTTTAAAGAAACTGTAAGTATAGTAGATGGATTTTAAACTCAGGAAGTAAAATTACACAATTCCACAATACATGCTGGGAAAACCTCTAGTTGTGCATGACACACTACAGAGCCTACTAAAAACACTGTCAGTGCATATCCATGTTCAAGCTGCAAAAAGAAGAAAAAACCCACAGAACCAAAAACATTGCAATTTTTCTTCAGAGTGAGTTGAAAGAAAATAAACTCTGCACCTTAGATTTCTTTAAAACAGATTCCCAGGGGCTTATTATTTATTTACATTAAGAATAGAACAGCTTAGGAGAAATACTGTGTTTGAATCAATAAGCTGTAAATTCCAAACCAAGATCGTGTCTGATTATGCCATTTCAGGTAAACTGCTGGTGTGAATTATGAGAGGGGTCTAATCTATTGCACTATCTGGAGAACTTAATTGTTGCATGTTAACTGAGCTAATGTTTGATGGGACCTCTCAAAGCAGCACATCTGCCTTGATTCTGCACTTCAGTTAACTCATTAACAGCCATCCCATCAACTGCTCTCTCCTTGATTCTGGTGTGGCAGAATAATCCTTGCCAGAACCCCTTAATTAGTCAGGGGCCTCTTAATGTTAAGATAAACTGCCAGCCTTAATATTTGCACCAGATAATACAGCAGAACCTCCAAAGAGCCCAATTTTTACACATTTCCTGTCTGATTTAATCTTATTTGTGCAATGGCTTAAACCTCTCTGCCCTCATTGAATTGGGTTTGTTGATATTTAAGGATGTGATGCAAGAAGTCTCAAAGCACTTGGTCAACTCTTTAAAACCTGGTTTTGATCTGGCATGTTTGATCATCACACTTGTATTTATCCTAACCAGAATCAGCAGCATTACCTGCCACAAACTCACTGCCAGTCACCTACTCCACCTACTTACCTACTTCTACAACCTCCTTGGCATACTCAGATCACCCTGACCTATGGATATGGGTTACTATCTCCCAACCTCATCCTCCACTGATAATACAAAGCTGGGACAACTGCATCTATACAGGAACAGACCAAATTTCCCTATTCCCCTGTACGCCGATGAAAGTCAAAGGTCTTCTTTCCATTTATGCTTTTTAATTATTCTATTCCCCCATCCTTTATCCTTTGGAAACATGGCCATTCAACCAGAAAATTGCATAGAAATTATCCATAAGGTTTGAATTAATGAACTGAAGTTCATGGGGTTAAAACAAGGGGTCCCAATGTCAGATATTACAGCAAAAGGCAAAAAACCTGCTTCTGGAGCATGGAAGTTGCCAGCCTAGGCCTTCACAGGAAGTTATTCCAAAACTTCTCTTAAGATATTCATTTTTCCCCTCTTTGTAATGACACAGCTCCTCTGCATTTCACCCACAATTTATCAAAATTAAATAAAGACATGTTTTGCATCTGGTGCCTAAATACAGAACTACTTCTCTGTCACTATCACATCATCTCAGTTATTTCAAAACAGAGCTTATGCCACTAAGCCATTCCCTGTTGGCTGTACATGTCCAAACCCAGCCTTTCTTCTCTGCCAAATCCTAACAAAATAAGTTTAGAGCACAAATGCAGCTTACCAGTTCATCATATTCATGAACTGAGGAATGTCTATCAGACTCCAGTATTCAAATCTGCCAGGTTTGAGAATGTCCTTTTCAAAAACTCTGAAGAACAATACTTTTTTGAAACTCACAGAAACTCTTGGGTTTTAGCCTGCTTGTATGGTGGTCTGTTGTGGTTTGATATTGGCCAAACACCAGGCACCACAAAAGTCACTTGCATACCCTCTCTTGCCTTCAGTTGGGCAGAGGAGAGGAGGGGGAAAATCAACAGATGGCTCATGAGTTGAGACGAGGACTGGGAGAAAACACTCTAAGGGTAAAACAGGTTCAAATGTAAAGGTATAAAGCAAATTTGGTATTAACAGAGCCAGAGGAGGATGATGAGAAGTAAAATAAGCCCCTGGCAGTGGTGCCTTGCCAACCCTGGAAAAAAACTGACTGTGCTGTTTTGATTTTCTTCTTAAATATGTCATCACAGAGGCATTAGCAACCTCTCTAATTAGTCCAGCATCTTCAGAGCCCCCAGAGATTGGCTCTGTCAGACATGGTGGAAACTTCCAGCAGCTTCTCACCAAAGCCACCTCTGTAGCTCTGCCCCACTACCAAAACTGGGTTGTGCCAAATCAACAGATGGCCTGTGGAGCAGACAATACATGGGCAGGCTAACATTTTATTTAATAAAAGAAAATCTGATTCAATCAGAATACTTGTCCACTTTGAATCCACTTGCAGAGTTACAGGTGTGAGCTGCAATCTTCCCACCTGTGTCTGACATCAGGTTGGTTATTTATTTTTAGAATCCACTATTTTATTATTTAAATCTCAACCCCTTTAATTCCTCTAACCCCATGGAACAGCAAATGGTGTAGTAAAACTGGCTGTGAGCCCACTGCAGTACTATCTGTTTGGTTTCTTCATTTCCTGGTCATAATTTTTCTTTACCCCTTTGCTTTAGATGAACTTTGTTTGTACCTCACCTTGTTCCCCAAAATATGTTCCTTTGGTCAGATGCTACAAACAGCCTGCTTTTGGTAACCTGTGAAAAATCACTTCTCAACAGTTTTCCAGATTTTTGAAAGACACTTAAGATCAAACACAAGTTCAATCCCTCAGGAACCCTTCCTAGGTGGTGCCAAACCTCAGAGAGGAGAGGCTGCAAAAGTCATTTAAATTTTCATCAAGTCCAGACATTACAAGAGGCTGAAAGAGCCCAGGAGAAGCAGGCTGGTACCTCCAGAGCTTCTGCCACTCTGTGACACCAAAATGCAGAATCCAAATCTAACCTTGACAAATAGATACTTTTTTCTGGAGCAGAGCACAGGGCCCAGGGGAGGGGAATAGGGGAGGCATTGCAGGGAGCTGAGGAGGTCCAAATCTCAGGCTACACAGTCTGAGGATAACACAGGACCTCTGGTCTATAAACATGGAGTGCTCGTAGGGAGATTAAAACCAGCTACTTCCAATTTTCAGATTTCCCTAAAATTTCAATCCAAAGGTCCAGGCTACACTGTGCCTCCTGAAAAGACTTTTCAGGAGTGGCAGTCACAGGATAGAATCAAGTCATCTTTTGGCTGCAGTATTTACTTTGGAATCTCAGGTTTAAGATATTTCTTTTAATGAAACTTCAATCTGTGTGAAACAAAGATTTAAATATTCTGCCTACAGATCCCATTGTGCAACAAAAAACAAGTAAATCTTGCATAATGAAGTGGTTTTTTAAAAAAACCCCAAACTAATTCTGTCTTCCACTGAGAAGAGATTTCATATATTCTTTCCACATATGTCAAAAAATGTGAAAGGATGGGGATATTTTTTATCCAGTGTATTATTAAACATAATAGTCAGCCACCTCTAGAAGCCATCATTGATTGAGATAAATGAAGCTATTTAAAAAAAAAAAAAGCCTAATGAAGTGTCTTTGGTGCTTCTGAAACTCAGCAGTAAAGATAAATGAGAAACAATTTCTCGATATCCATTATTTTAAATTACAGATATCAGCACTGCTGCTGTTCTCAAGGTTTATTGAATTGTCATAGAATATCACCCACTTCTACATTCCACATGTGTAATTGAAACCAGCCCAAAGCGTTTTTCTGCGGTGTCAAGTTCCAGACGCAGAGGAGATCACCCCTGCCACACCTGGAACCACATGGGAGCCCCGTGATCTCCCCAGCCATGGAACTCCCCAGCAGAAGGTCAGGCAGGAGAGCCTCACCTCTGCTCTCCCTTCTAATTTGCCTGTGCAAGGAGCTGGCAAATCTTATTGCAGATTTAGCTCTGTCATGACCTTTCACCTGAGAATTAGTTTCTCTTTAGCACAGTGTTGGTTTAAGTAAACAATATTGCTAATGGTTTGGGGTTATTGTCATGGAGAAGTCAAAATTAATGATAAAAAATTTACAAGATTTTACCTTAAAATGAAGCGACTGTTTTATAAATCAAATTATTTTTCTTTTGCTTCCTCTGCAGTTTGCCTGGTGCTCTTTCTGCTCTCCTCAAAAGACTAAAAATATAAAAAAAGCACAGGCTGTTCTCCTTAAACCTGGGCTCTACACATCAAACCAAAACCCTGTTTCCAGCAGGGGAAGCTTTGCCCACAAAGGAGCACTTTGAACACAATGCTTACTGTGAGCCCCTGTGGTGGGCTCCCTTCTCACTGCCTCCCAGACAGGCACTGCCACCCCACATCCCCTCCCACTGCCCAGACCTTCCACTCACATACAGGAGTAAAAATCAAGTCCATAATTCACAACAGAGACCCTCATTCAATGCAGGCATAACCCAGAGTCATTCCAGGTCCCCTTTCCTTTGGAATCACTGAGGACTGTGTTAAGAAGCCAGCAAGCTGCATGTGGGATGGGGGCTCTGGTTTGGGGACAATGGAGTGAAATCCTTACCTGATGACTTCCCTGCTTCTCCTCTGGAAGGACAACTCATAGCCTTTCCTGCTGAAGCCCTCAGACTAAAAGCATCCTTGTTTTCCATCCTCTGTGTTGTAGACATGGAGCAACACTTGCAAATACCTCAGCAACTGGGAGAAAGTTAATGACACAGCAGGAGGATGCTGTTGGATTTGTCTCTTACACTTGTACTATTTATTATATTGGGAAGGGGGTAGCAGAGCTGCTACTGAGTAATTTAAATTTAATCATTTATTTTGACACTTTTAACTGGAACGCCAAAAATAACTGCAACTGAGAAGCAGCACTTAATTCTGCACTAACATAAATCTACATTAGAAAAATACTCCTCTTTAGTCTACTTTGATTTATCTTTGAGTGAGAGCTATCCAGAATTGCATAATGAAACATAGTACTGCCTACATTTAATATGGCATTTTATCTATAAACTGGAAAAGGATCTAAACCTCGTTATTATAATCTCTAGAAACATTGAATTTTTAACTTCACAGCATTTTGTAAGAACTTGAGAAATAAGAACTTATTCAGGGCAAAGCCACATTTCTACCATAAGGAGTCTTTTGGATCTAAAAAGCTTTTTACATGGTAGAAAATCAAGTGTTCTATTAAATGCAACATGTTCCTTACTATTGTCCAGTATTTTGCTAGGGATGTCTGAAATCCTCAAAGTGACAGGTGCAACAGTCTAATTTCTTTTTCTAACCCTCACAACCCACCTATGTATCTGCTTCCTCTTGCACAACCTTCCCAATGCTCATCTCATTTTGAAAGCTAAACCTTGGACAGCTGCTGCTTTTCTTTCTGAACTCCAAGTGCCTTGCAGAAGGCTGGTGCTCTGCCCTGCTGACAGCTGTTTCATCTTCTGTCTTTTAATTGCACAGGCTACTTACAGATCTCAAGTGAGATAAAGCAGGGTAGCACCCTCTGCAATACCTGCTGCCAGAGCTACATGAGCAGCCCACCATGGCCACAGGAATTTCTACTCTTTTCAGTGACTCCATTGCACAAGGACCTGGACACCCAGGAGCACAGAGTGCACACTGTCCCCTTGGCACAGAATTCTAGTGTTGCAAGCAGAGGCAGGACAGAAAAATCTCATATTGAGCACATTAGCCCACATAACCTCAAGGATTTAAAACGTGTCTCTGACCTTGGCATCCAGCAAACACCTTACTTGCTCTCCTTGGAGCTCCATCTCCCCTACCTCCCCTGCCAGTTCCTTCCCCAGAGCACAGCCTCTTGAAGGAGTCTAAAATTGACATTTTTTTTCTGGATCTGTGTTCCCTAGAACCTTATCCATGATATATCACTGCTAATCAAGCTGCTGCCTGCCTCCTATGGCTCTTCTGAGAAGTTATTACTCTTCTCATTCATCACCAAGTCGAGTTAATTCAGGCAATCTTCCTGATCCATGGCCTTGCACACTCAATTGCAATATTTCATGGGATATGATATTTTGCCATAATAATAGTTTCATCCTTTGAAGATTCAGATAAAGGACACCAAGACATTTTCAATAATTAGTGCTACAGTGAGATACAACATCCCTTCTCTGTGGCTGGGAAGAGGAGAGCTGCTCCAGCACCAGCCTTTGACACACGGTGATTGAAGGGACACGTGGAGGGAAACAAATCAGAATTTCTCTCTGAGTTGTCTTTTTTCAGGTGTTTTGAACTCAAACTATAAACCTGTTGACTCTTTTGTTTTCCAGAAATATTGTCTGTGATGAAGGCAGAGCTGGGAAGACTCTGGGGAGAGGAATCTAATCCAACTTTCAGTGTTGGCTGGGGAAGGTCAACTCACCCCATACCACCTTTGATTTTTCTATGGGTAGGATGGGAAGGGAGGAGATAAACCTGATTTTTTCCTACTAAAAAAAAAAAAAAAAAAAACAAAAAAAAAAAAACAAAAAAACACTTTTGTTGCTGAAATTTTAAAGAAACCAAGAGTTTATTTTTTTTTTCAGACACTGTATACTGTGCTCTAACATTTGGATTAAAATCCATTTAGGAGAGAAAATACCTAATATTCAATTCCATTTTAAAGAAGTTAATGGAAGGAAGAGTAGCCCCAGAGAAAGAGAAAGTCTCCAAATCTATAGTCTCCAAATTTACTGTACGCAAAAATTTCTACCGCCAATAGTAACACAGAACACCAAATGTTCAAGTCTTATGGAAATTTCAACAAACTACGAAACTGCATTTGAAAAAAACCCACAGAGATGTTTTCAACAGCAGATAGGTGACTTGAGACTCAAGTAACTGTCTTTTGATAAGCATGCACTCAGTTCAATTTTTTAAAAAATCATAGCAAAAGTCAAGAAACACCTGAGTTTCTGAAAACCATACAATCACAATGAGCAGCCACTAATGGGGTGCCTTCAGGAAACACTGATCACCATTTTGATCTAACATCTTGGAGTTTAAATACACATTGGAGACTGTAGGGAATGAAGTTATACAGTCATTCTGAAAATTATTCATGTGGGAATTAGAAGGAGAGGTCATATTTGGGCAAAAACTCAATTAACCACGGTAACAGATAAGAGGAGAATAATTGGGAAGAACCAGAGATTAGTTGCACAGCCATTTATCCAGTTTCCTGCCCCCTGCCCACTCCCAGTATATACTGCTTCCTCAAATATCATCCGTGTGCTCAGCAGGGCTGGAGGAAGCAAGAGAGGCCAATGAAAACAGATTTGTATCTGAGCCAGCAAATAAACCACACTCTGGAAATGCACTGGAACTGCAAGAACTTGTCCCAGCTCAACTGTTCACAGACTCTGGCTCTGTTACAAGAGTGATGCTGATGGAGGCACTGCAGGAAATCACCTCCCAGATCCCCGCGCCAAGCATTACTTTGGTAAATTACAAAAGGACACAGTGGCTAATAGGATCAGGACCTGGAGTGCAATAGAAGAAGAGAAAGGACAAATGAGTGATGTCTAATATAAAGTGCAGTTTTGTTTGCTCTTCACCACCTGAAGGCAGTAGCTGCTTCACAATATTGCCTGCATTTATAAGGTCACAGAGTTCTCTCCTAACACGGTTACAGGACTGCAATTGCCATTAATTTCAATAGAAGTTTCAAACATGCAGCACCAGCAAAATAAGGTCTTAAAATTCCATCTGTCCTGCAAGATATTTGTTGTTCTAGAGGGTGAAATCCACTGCATCAAGTGGTTATTTTTAAAAGCCAAGGCAAGATAAAGAGATACTGCTTTACCTGCTACTTTACTGTTTTACCCAGCAAAACAGGCAGAACTGCAGGCTTCCCTATAGCACTTTATGTGGGTTTAGAGGAAGTATTACACCTCTGACTTCTGTTGAAATGAACTCACCTGATCTAAAAGTCACCAGGTTTTCCATCACTCCCTATGAACAACTATTCAGAACAGCTTCATTCCAAGTGTCATTGTCCAGGGATAGACTCTGCCTGTGCCATCCCAGTGATGCCAAACTATCCAGTTATAAACATGGAGGATTGAGTGGTCTATGACTCTTGCACAGTGTCCTGTTTAACTGGAAACTATGTTATCAGGGGGGCTTAGAGAAACAGCTTTTGCCCTAATAACAAGAAGTACTTCTGACCACTTGGAATCTCCAGGCCCATGGGCCATATCCTCTCCCTTCATCTGCAGAACAAAATACAAATGAATGTCTTATGCTTCTAACTTGTGCACTGGATAAGTAATTAAATACTTAATTGGACCATAAAATGTGGTCCAAAGGAAAGCTAGACCATAGTGCACTAACTCTTAATTATGTTATTTGGACCAATTAATACATTTTACAAGTTTTAGTTTCTGTCTCAGAGAAAATGTCTTTGTTGCTGTAAATCATGGTCACATATGATGCCATGATACTGCAGCATCAGACAAAAGTGAAGTAAATACAGTAGATTAAATGTATCTATCAGTAATAAAAAGTGAACTAGGCCACAACTACCTACAAATACCAAGACAGTGCTGCCAGTACTGAAACTGGAGCTGCTGCCAAAAGTGACTCCCAGGATGATTTGGAGATCTCTACGTCTGAGGCAAGAAAGGTGGCTGCTACATGTTGTCTGCTCACACTCAACCCAGAACAGCTGCAGCATTTGGTCTCCAAGTATAGCTCACACTGGCATTATTGTGATATTAGAGGTTAGGGTAACATCCCTAATCATCACTCAACAAGCATTTTGTCCTAGAAAACTCACTGTCTTTTCCTATTTTCTTTCTTTTCCCCACAAAATAACATTGCAGTGGAAACCACAGCTAACTTATCCACAAGATACACAACAGCACATTTAATTGGTGACAAAAGAAGAGAAATTAGTTTATTTCCTGCCACATCTCCACATGGGCTCTCTCTCAGACACTGCAGTGAGCAATAGCAGTAAATGGAATAAACCACCTCTGTGGCAGGTTAACTTTATCCATATTAAGGGTTTCATCTACCCTACTGCAGCTTTATTGGTACAATGTCCAGGTATGACCCAAGCCCTTCTACACACCACACTGCTGTCCCAGTGTACAACAAATCTTGCTTTGATCTATAAGCCTAGGTGTCAAATGCTATGATGCTGAGGCTGCACAAGCCTTGGCACAGATTGCAGAGGGGTGGGAACTGGGTGATCTTTAAGGTCCCTTCCAACCCAAAACATTCTATGATTCCACAATTCTCTTCTATGAAATGAGTACAAGTGCACTGAGGAGTGCCAGAAGGACTGATGGTACCAGTTCCTGGCTCCCATAGCTGCAGCATCCTTGGGGACATCCAGGTTAACTCAAGGCAATCACATCCTCAGCTGAGCAATCACACTGTTACTCATCAGTGGCAGTTGATAAACCCAGTATCACATCCCAAAATCAATGGATGTACTACTGACAGTTGTGGCTAACGCAGCTGAATTAATCTGGGATACTGTATTTGGGAAGTGGATGGGAAATCTCCTAGCAGAGGGTCATAAAAAAGAGCACCTGCACTGCCCTTTATTCCCAGCTTGCTTCTCACAAGTCAGCAGCCATCAATGCTGAAGTTTAGAACAGAACCAGCTGGGAGAGTGATGATGCAGTGCAGTGGGAAATCCCAACCCAGCCAAAGCAAACCCCAGGCGAAGGTTTTGTTATTGCCAGTGGGGTGTTACCAAGGCTGTCAAAGACAATGAAAACACAAAATTCAAATAGACTGCCTGTTTCCCCACAGACATGAAAATCACTCCAGTTCCATTATTAATGCACTTGGGCTCATTTGTCAAGAATTTCAGAAAAACGAGTTCAAAACCAAGAAAACCTCCAGCATTTTTATGATAATGCCAGTAAAGTCTGTGGGATAGAAGATTAGGCTGCACACTGTGCTTCTTTCCCAGAAAATCCCTCCCCACCATTTTAGATTATTTTAAATCAAAATGAGGAGAAAAACGAGCTGTTTAAAGCATCAGTAAACAAAGGCCTCTTTCTAGTAGGCCTTTATCCACAATTTATGCCAATTTTGTATTTTGTTTCATATGAAAATGTAGTGCCTTTAGCCCTCCAACTCTGCTACTGCTGCTTTTTATACTTTTACCCATTCAGACAATCATTTATTTACCATTTCCTTTTCTGTTTTCAATTCAAGAAGAATGTGTTCTTTTATCAGTTATTTATTTAGGATTTCAGTAAATTGATTTTTCCCTTTTATGTGCACTGCACAGCTAAAGTATGCAAACAGATGAATTCCATTGTGCTCATTTGTTTGATTTTCTCTCTCCACTCATCTGAGTTTCCAAATTCTCTTTCTGCACCTGGCAGCTCTCCTGCACCTCCCAATGCCCTGTGCCACGTGACACCAATCCAATCTTTTAGGTGCCGTTCTAATTGCAACAGGTTGCAGCAATGAAAAACGTGGATGGACTTGCATCTGCCCACAACAGTGCCAACATCATGATTCCCTCAGCCCAGAGAACTCAAACTGGGTGCCCAGAGAACTCAAACAGCCCCACACAGCTCATGTTCTCAGCAATTTGCCCAGTCCAGGTCACCCACCTGAATCTGAACCTGCCTCAAGAGCTGAAAGGTCAAAAAGCTGAGAAGTCAGAAATCTGAGAGGTAGTGTTCTCCCTGAGCCTCACAAAATCTGCTCTTTAGCTGCCTGCAGGAAAAGAGCAAACTGGTATTTTTCAGGCTTTTCCTCCACCCATTATGGATGCAAGCACATATGTGCTCATCTCTCTGCTCTCGTCTCCCCAAGCCTGGCAGGTACCCAGGGGACCATGAGGAGAGACTCTCACAGCCTGCCGGAGGGGAGGAAATAAGTGCATCAAGGAAACAGTGTAATAAATCCACACCTGTCAGGAAGAGAGTGCCCACAGCAACAAACCACATAGCAGCAGACTGCTTCTGTCAGTTTTACAAAACTTGCCCCAAAGTGATAGAAAATGAGATGGAGATGGGCAAATTACAAAGCAAAAACTGGAATGCAAATGTCCTGACACTGTTCTTCAGTTCTCCTACAGATTTTCTCCACAGCCTCAGGAGAGCTTGAGGAAAGGGCTGTTGCTTTCTTTTCCTTTTATCAACAACTACACTGGGTCAAGTAGAGAAGTCTCCATAACTCACGGTCCTGCTGAAGGCACCAGAGACACAATGGAAGCTGACAGGAGCCCGAGCAAAAAGACATTTTGATCTAATTCATCATCACCAGGTTGAAAAGCAAAACTGAATGCACACACTGCACCTGCAGAGGTGGCCTTCACAAGGCCCAAGTGTACACCACAGCTCAGGGTTCACATCAATGCCAATCCCTTGGTGGAAGCACCACATCCTGCTCAGCTCCCAGGAATCCCATGGTGTGTGATGGGCTTGGCAAAGCCATGAAGCCACTGTAAAAATCTCCTTTGCAATTTTCCCCATTGAAGAGCTTAAGTCTCTTCGTTCTGTTTTAATGGAGTAATTTATCACCCGATTCCTTTTAAAAGTAACTAATATAGATAGATTAGATAGTAAGACGTGATACATAAAGAATAATAGTCCATTATTAATAATAAGTTTCCAATACATTATAATTTTGTGTGATTGATTAGAAAGTCCGTTGTTTTACTCTAACATCTTTTTAAAGACTTCTCAATATCAGTTCAAGATTAAAAAGTTAAAGGCAGCTTAATCATCAGGTCTAAATGTAACTTGGAAGAGTATTGGGTTCAGGAGCATTTGAAATTGCTACCTGGCTTCTTGACCATGAAAGAAGGAGCATTTTATTCCACACCCCATCTCAGTGTCACTCTATCCCAATTGCTCAGTCATTTAAAAAGTCTTTCCCTAAGAACAGACCAAATAACCAGTTTAGGAGTTAAATGGGTAGGACTGATCCAGTTGCTTGTGGAATTACAATTTCTTCATTATTCTTTAAAGAGCAGCATCTCTCCATTCTTTGTTAACTTCAACAGAGATACACTGTTTGAATCTGGTTTATAGATATTTTTAAAGCATACGTTTGATCAGGATATAAGTAGCATTCCTCCTCCAGTACAGAAGTATTTTGCATCTGTGAACTAGTCATGAAACATGGAAAGATAGATTCATTTGCACCAAAATGTAGTTGCTTTGTCCACAACCCAGCTACAATCCTGAGCCACAGTTTTTCAGGGTCTTTCAGAGAGGTATTTATTTATCCTACTGCAATAAGTGAGTTAACCTTTGTGACGTATCAGCCCAGGTATTCAGCACATGCTGCACATCTGTGTGAAGAACCTTGTCGCAATTTCTGTTTCCAGACACAAAATTTATGAACAAATTCAGCCCTGTCATTGTTTTAATGACCTTGATTAAACCTGAAGGAAATTGACTCTCCAGCAAAACTAAGCACGTATTACAAGAAATACTTTTTAACCTTTATTCTAATTCTGGCACTTTCAAATTTCAGCCTGAAAACCATCTCCAGTCCCTTTCATGAATGATAATTCAGTGGAATAACAGTGCAAAAACAGCCTTGCACCTGGACATGATTAGCTCTCTGAAAAGGACGTTTTCAACCAACAACTTTCAATAAAAATCACAGAGCAGTCAGGAGTTTAAGGACAGAAACCTTGGAAAAAGGTTTTATATAATAAGCAGGAGCAGCATGACTGCAAACACCTCCTTCTCTCATGGATGTGGGACCCTGCTGAGGTGAACTGCACCTCTCCTGTGCTGCCAAGGGGCCAGGAAGGGTCACCAACCAAAACATCAGCAGGAAAATCTCTCTGCTCTCTCCCCTCCTCTGCAGCGACAAGGACCAGACCTTCCCAAGTGCCTTGTGCCTGCACATGCACACACAGACTACCCAGGGCAATGGCAGAAAATGAGTTCATGTTTCAAACAATGAAATTAATACACTGGCAATAGAATATGCAATTTCCTTGTTTATTGCCTTTCAAGTCAATGCCATTGCCAGAGGTTGTCATTGTACCAACAGGCAGAAAATTAATTTGACATAGTTTCAAAGCAGCACACTATTAAGTCCCAGGGACCTCTCAGCTCTGCTGTTGTATCCCAGAAAAGGATGAGCCCTTTCCTTTTCTATCCTTTCCCATCCTCTCTCTTGCAGCAGCACTTTTACCCTGACACTCAGGGACCAAGCAGACCTGTGGCAAACAGAGGTTTTCAGGCAGGAAAACTCAGAAGTATTTTTAAAAAAAAAAAAATTCGTCATGAAAATGTGCCAGATTCCTTTTCTGTCAAAGAACAAACAAAAATGTGGTTTCCAGTCAAAATGTCTCTTTTAGTTCCTCTCATTTAAAAGAAAAATCTATATACCAATTAAGGTTACTCAAATCATACCTTTGGAGCTAGTGAAACCCTTTGTTTTGGAAATGTCAAGGTGTGATATATATTATTATGATGAAACTTTTATTCTAAATTATACATTAAAAATTTCCATACTCCTCACTTCGGCTTTAAATCATAATTTCCTCCAAAACTAATTTCCCTCTGGAATAGCAGAGTATACAACCTGTCTGCACACTTAGATCAGCATCACAGCATCACTTTCAATATTAACATCCATTTCAATCAGCTCAAAAATGTTCTCATTAGCAACAAAAAAATCCAAAATATCACTAAGCTGCTACATAAGCTCCATGTCCTCCTGCAGTGCCCATTCTGGGCACCCACCAGCAGCTGTTAGAGGAAGGGCACAGCTGGACAAGAGGGCTGTGTCTGAAATCAATGGCCAGACAAAGAAGAGTCCTCTCTTTTCTGATAAGTGCACAGATTACATTTCCCCCATTATCATCAACAGGGAGAAACAAAAAGGAGTGTTTGGACAACAAACGCCTGCTGAGCAGGAGGGGCTTGATCAATAGCCAAGCACAAAATTACCTCAGCAGATTTCAGCTCATTTCTATAGAAAATGCAGATTCTGCAGAAGATAAATAAATAAAGAAGCAAATTTCTCCCTGACAGACTGGTGGGGAGGGGTCTTCAGACCACCCTGCATGGCAGCTCTGCTCAGCACTGCTCAATCCAACATCAAAGCTGCTGTGCTAAAAAAAAGGAAAACAAAAAGGAAAAACCAACCAGGGATGAAAGCTTCATTTGGAAGAAAATAGCATGCAACCTTTCTGGCCCAAATTGAGCAGATTATATCTGGGCTTTATTCTGCTGTCAGTCACATGCCTGGCAATTCAGAGCAATTTGGCCAAGCCATTAGTTATATGCTAAGCAGGGCTTCTCCTCCCACTGCCTTCTCTCAAATTGTCTTAGTAGATACTGGCTCAGTCCTGCATGTGACTTCTTTTCCTTTTTTTAAACCACTGTAGTTTCTGGTTTAACATCATTCCCTCCACATGTGACACAATTCTGTTCAACATTTAATGTTCTTTTCCGGTCTCTAAAATGGAATAAACAAGTTTTTTATGAACGCTGTGTAATCATTGTTGACAACAAAGATGAGGGAAATTTTCCAGAAACAACCAATGGGTGGAAATCTGTCCTTAGGGATGGTGAATATCCTGACCTGAGTCTATTCTCTGTACACAAGGCATTGGCAGCCACCATGAGCAACAGTGATGCCCATCCTTTGCTTGCTGCAGTTGCAAACATTTTGTCCTGGGTCTACAGACATTCAGACCTCAGGTTTCTCTTCCTTCCCGTTTGGATCCTACTCAGAAACAAAAACCTGAATTCATCCACATTCAGACCAAAAAATTCTGTCTTGAACCAAACTTGAAATACAGGGCAAAATTTTTCCTGCTGGTGATCACGTTCAGTATACATTTATATCAAACTATTTCTCTTCATTACAAAAACAATAAAATCCCAAACAACGACAAAGGCAAGAGCAGTGGGTTGCAGTTTGTTATTAGAAGTTGAGCTTGGACATAATTCTATTCATATGAAATCTGATATGAAACCACCTGGGTGTCATGATATTCTTTATATAACAGTAAATTCAATGCATTAAGGATGCAGAAAAATCTCATTTGGGACTGCAAAGCAGCCAAGAGTCTTTGCAGATACCCCAGGAGCCAGGAAAACAGCAAATCACAGTAGCTCTCCCAAGTGATGCAGAAGTAAAATAATCCCGTGTACCAGCACTAGCATCTGTTTGCAGCAGAGAAGAGTGCTTTACAAACCTTAATAAATGTAAACCTTACAAATCTCTCCTTATACAGATGGTTTATGGTTACCATTCCTCACAGAGGAGAAGCAAGGTGCCAAACACTGCACAGGTGGATGTGGCATCACCCTGTTCCAGCCAGAGCACAGCCAGGGTGTGTGGGTGCAGAGCAGTGCACAACTCCTGCCCCAGCTGCACCAGCACCGTGTCTCTCACCCCTGCAGGACCAGCAGGGTCCCTGACACAGCCAGCACAGAGTCAGAGCATCTCTTTGCAGAGCAATGTAAGACCCCAGCCATGACCCACCCCAGAACCCTCTCGACTCACAGCAAGTGAGTCCACAGCAAGTGCCAGGACATGTAGCCCCTGTTACCCAAAGACCTCCATGTGCAGCTTATCAATATTTCATTATCAGAGCACAGCTGACCTCTAAATAACTGTCTGCAGTGTCCTGCTGCCAGCCAGGAACATCTGTCCTTGTCCCTTCACCCACGCCACAGAGGGAGCAGAGTAAGGATCCCATTGCCCCATTACTTGTGCTGCAGAGATTCTCACCAGCACTAAACTCACAATATTGTATTTTTCCATCTTATCAAGAATCAGGGAGTCCAGGCAAGAGGTTTATGGGCAGAACAACAAACCCAGAGCTGGCTGAGCGAAATGTCTGCCACAAGAATCCTTAAATCATCTGGCTTTCCTGAGGCTTTACATGCCAGTCAAATGCCAGCCCTCTCTCTTCCTCATTCCATCCCCAAGCAGAGAAGCTGTGTCTGCTCCCCTCCCAGCCCCTGCTGTTCCAGTGGCCATTAGTATTCAGCCTTCTGTTGCTGGTGGGGAGGGTCACACCCCAAGTTCTTCTCTGGATTATAAAATTTGGGGGAAGATCTTAAACTCTACATTCCCAGCCTATGCAACAAACAGCCCTTGCCTCAAATTCAACCTCGTCCATGTTTATGACATTACCAGCCCAGTGCTCACATTGCTAGTTTGGGACAGACATACAGCAAACACAGGACAGATTCCTATCATTGCAAATCAAGGGCCAGAGGAAAAAGAAGTCAGAGTTGAAGTCATCAAAGTCCAAGCAAAAAGGGGTTGAAGTCATTTACTTTCCTCTCTGTTCAGTTTTATATACTGTTGCAGCTCTCAACAGTTGCAGTTTTAAGCACTCACATCCTTAAGCATGAATTTCTCACTAGTTACAGAATTAGCCTCTTGTTTGTGTTACTTGGCAGCCTTACAAAACTACACAGTTTCAAAAACCTTGATATCTGCATATGCTGCACTTTCCCAGTTCTTCTCACCTCTGTGGTCACTTATCCCACAGCCTGGATCCCACCAAGGCCAGGATATCATTGAGCTCCATTGTGCTCCCTGTTCTGTCCCCCATTTGTTTTCCCATATGTTCCCATCAAAGTTTATGTTCTTCTTGTCATGGACTGAAAACCAGACTGAGAAGCTCAAACTTTAATGGAGTTCTTCTCCTGGAGAATATCCATTCCTGTAAAACTGAAGATATATGCAATACCTCCATCCTGGAACAACCGAAAATCAAAGATAAATGTGAACAACACTCACTGTGTTCTGCAACACAAACACCAGAATTTTATCTGTTATTTCAATTAATTAAATTTCAAATTTTGTATCATGCTGAAATATTAACTCAGTTCCACTTATATATGTTTAAGGTACTATAATATGTTTTCAAGTAATTGAAATAAAATATTTCATCATATTAAAATTTCAGAAATATAGAAAGGTAATAACATGATCTTATTGAAATAATAAAGAAGTTGTGAATAATTCACATACTTTTCTTTAGTATTTGTCTTTCATCACATAATTGCATCCTTTCATTTCAGTTCTAGTTGTCTTGAAATGAAAAAAAAATTCCAACCAAAAGAAAATTTCAAGTTCTGGCTGGTTCCAGTCCTTGACAGAAAATTCATCTTGGACTAATTTATAGGACAGGAAAAAAAAAAAAAAGAAAGAAAGTGGATCCAAGTGAGCAATTATCTACCTCTATTAGGCTTTTTGAGCACTCAGTGGAGTTTCAAAACATTAATTTGTTCAGCAATTATAACAGGAAGATGTTGTCAGACCTCCACGGCAGAAAAGGACACAAAAAGTATCCCTTTTTGCCAAATGCTTGTCCCTGAAATATCTGCTATAAATAATCCACTGCTTCCACAGTGAGCAGCACCCTTAATAATTGCAGAGAACCTGTGAGGGTGTAGCAATCAGGGCTAAGGGACAAAACAGAACCATTCAGAAATTAGTTGGGCTGTATCAAAACTACCTTAATGGCACAGACTTCTTTCCAGTGCCTAAAAGGGTGCAAGAGAGCTGGGGAGGGACTTTTGACAAGGGCAGGTAGTGACAGAACAAGAGGGAATGGCTTCACACTGACAGAGGTCAGGGATGCACTAGGTGTCAGGAAGGAATTCAGGGGGTGAGGCCCTGGCATAGGGAGCCCAGAGAAGCTGTGGCTGCCCCATCCCTGGAAGTGTTCAAGGCCAGGCTGGATGGGGCTTGGAGCAATGGGATCCAGTAGAAGGCCCCTCCGCCCATGGCAGAGGGTTGGAACTGGATGAAGTTTAAGGTCCCTCTGAACCCAAATCATCATCAAAGGGAGCCCCAGCACTGTCCTGCACCCACTGGCAGTGGACTCAGCATGAACATCCCACGTTGGGCAGGGAAATGCCCCCTTCCTTTAAAGCCAGTCCCACAAACTGACAGGACCAGGCTCCCTGCCCAAGCCCCACAGAGACACCCACTTTCCTGAATGCTCACCAGCTGCCTAGCACCCCTTGTTCTGGTGTTCAACACCTGGACATCAAGGTTACATTACAGTTCTTGTACAAAATTGGACAAGATAAATTGGACAGTTTTGTCCTGTGCAGACCAGAAGTTGGACCTGATGATCCTTTCGTGATCCTTTCAACTCAGGATATTCTATTGCTCCACAAACATTAATTTGCCTCAATATATTAATGCAAGTGTTCTATGAGTCAGCTTGAAGAAATACTACATTTGCACTTACATATTCTTCTTTGGCATAAAATCCTCCACTTCTCAGTCACTCAGCCTTGTCTGCCTTGTTGAAACATTATGTAGCTGAAATGCCTTTTGCTCGAGTTTTTGTATTAGTCATTTCAGTCACCTTCCTCCATCAAGTGGCTTTGTTTAGCTGGTGTTAAAAACCCACACTGCAGCAGGGGAACAATTTCTGCAGCACAAATCAAAGCAGGAGTCTCTGAAATGTACCTTTCTGAGAAAAAAAAAAAATTAGACTTAGTGATAAAACATAATTCAGACTATTTTTGCAACTTTCAATAACAGGACAAATCCCAGTCCAGCAGTACAAGGTAGCAAAGGGAAACTCATGGGAACTATGGCAGAGAATGGAGCTGATGTAAAAAGCTGTTCCAACACAGAGAGGATATAAAGGAGAGTTCAATATTCCTTCTACACTGTTCATCCTTCTTCTAAAGCATACCTGTTATCTCTGATGAGCCTTAGTCCACCCTGCAAAACCTGGCCATGGAAAGCAGCATTGCACAGCTACTTGCCTTTCTTCTAGATTTATGGTGAAAGTCCAGAAAAAGATATAAAGGAGCTGTAAAGCTTTATACAAATCACCTGAGGGATTTTACATTTTGTTACTTTGGAATTAAGAAGTTATCATTAGAAACTATTTTGTCTGGCTGTGTTGCCCACTGCAAATGAGTCAATCTTCCCCAGGAGCAAGTCAATAAAGGTCCAGTTCCACCAGGATGGGGACAAATAGGATCCCATCAGACAGCTGTCACCCCTTCACTTCCTGAGGAATGTTAGATTTACCATTACTACTTTTTTCTTGCCTCTATCACCAGAGGAGACTCATCCTGAGGCAAGGCACATCTCCAGGAACACGGGACAGGTTAGCTCAGCAGCAAAACCAACAGGCTGTAAAGCCAGTGCAGTAATGACCTCATGCATTACAATGCTCGCTGTGTAACAATGCCACATATAAATAACAGACTGCAAAGATCATTAAAGCCAATCAAAAGTATAGATTAGCCCATAAAATCTGTGTAATGTCTCCTGTATTCTGATACACTGTGAAAGAGAAACTCCAGTCAGCAGTAGGTGCAGGTGCTCAGCAGCAGCATCGGGCTTTCAGCATCCTCACCTTGGAGGTTTCCTTCCACTCTTATGTAATCACTGCAATTTTTTACATCCAAAATCCTCCACAAGGAGAGGTGTAGCTGATTGCTGTGGCCATATTTCTGCTGTAACCTCCAAAAAATGTCAGATCCAGCACAGCTGCTCTGCCAGCCCCAGTCTCAGCACTCCAGTCCTGTTTTGTGGCTCCACCAGTCCAAGCCTGGTAACACCACCATGGAGATCTCTCCTGTGGTGCAGCAGGTATGGACACAATCCCAGAGTCACTGGGCTTGGAAGAGACCTCCAAGAAGATCTACTCCAACCATCACCCCAACCCTGCCATGATCACACCTAAACTATACCCCAAGTGCCACATCCAGACTTCTGTTGAACAAAGATTGTGACTCCACTACCTGGGCAACTTATTTGAATGCCAATCTCTCTTCCAGAAATCTAATATTCAGTCTGAACCTCCCCTGACACACAGCTCCCTCCACTGTTTCCAAGTCAGTTGGACAGAGAAGAAAGGTTTTCACGATAATGCACCCCTTCAGCAAAATTCTTTAACATCTAGGGGGAAAGCAGCTGCTTCTCATGTTCTCCATAGCAGACTGCCAGGGGACACCAGGTTCCTAAATGGCCATTCCTACCTAACCAGCCAAGATCACACATGCTCATTTTCTGCTTTCCAAAGACGTGCTTTATGGTTATGAATCACACCTGATGTTTCTATTTACAGTATTTCCCAATTAAATTTTATTTAAGTTTACTTACCAAAATATAATTACATTTTTGCTTTAACAAGATGCGTTTACCCTGCCAGCATGGTATTATGCATGCAAGAAAGAGAGATGGGCAAACAGGTGAATAATAACTCACCTTCATCAGCATTTGGCAAATCCTCTCCTACATCCCCAAAACCTGCTAATATTCACAGATGGCATCTCCTTCCTGCTTGAAGACAGACACCAAATCCTGACCTGAAAGGCCATATTTGTGGTCTCACTTCCCATTTCACAGCAGAGCAATCTTTAGAGCCCAGCAAACTTTATTCTGTGCTCATATATTCTCTAGATGAGGAACAGGGTCAACTTGCCTACCACCTTTTAAAACAGCTGCACTAGCAAGAAGCTAAAATGAGATGCTTCCAGGAAAGATTTCATGTTTTACCTTGCAGATCAGACAATTTAAGCCATGTTGTATATGCTAATAAAAACAATTTCTTAAGTTACCATTTAGTATAAGAAGTGTCTGCTATAGGAAATAAATTCAGCAATTAATATTAGCCATAGCCTTACTGCAACAATTTTTTTAAGTAATTTCTTATTTTTTAAGAACCACAACTTGTGTTGAAAGCACATTTGCATTTTATTACCTCTAAATGTTTAACTACCATAACTAATGCTTGATTAATAAATGGCTGGCTACTGCTGCTACTTGAAACCTCACAATTTAGATATGGCAAATTTTTTGCCATTGAATATTGGTCTTTCCCAAGCAGCAACACGGGGAGAAAAGGATCAAAATAGGAAAACAGGTTTAATTCATGGTGTCTCTTAAGCCTCAGTCTATTGTTCCAGCCCAGCTCATTAAATGCTGAGTAAAGCTATAATGTTTATAGATCGTATTTAAAAATGAAATTGTGGGACAAAAAAATCTTATTAAGTTTATGTGACCAGTCTTCTACAGTTCATATCCCAGCTGGATACATCCCTTTCACAGAATTCTTCAAGGCTACAGAGAATTCATAATGCTTTGGGGCTTCCTGGACGAACCCAGCCTATATTCAGCACCTAGAATCAACCTCCAAGTGAAAGGCAGGTATTTTGGATGGGGGTCTCTGTTGGTGGATTTTGAATTTGTTTGGTTTGGGAGGATTTTGAGGTTTTTGTGTTTGGTTTTTGTTTCTTGTTGTGGATCCGTAGGGTTTTATTTTTAAAGACTCAGACACTATTTTCCCTCTTTTTTTTTTATTTATTGAACATGTCATTAACTCACCAAGTTGGTAGCTATAGAAGCATGAAGACTTTGGGACTAATTTGAATTAAAATGAAACATTGTGGATAATACTTGTTTGCTTCCAGGCCTTCACAATGGAGCTTTCAGGCGAAAAAAAAATTGCAAAAGAAAATATGAATTGGACTTCAATGCTGTTAAAACAGTCTCTGGCAAAAGGCCTTACCTGGGGTGGCTGCTTTTTTCAAATGCAAATATGTAAGATGTTTAACTATGCATGAAGCAAATCTCAAGTGCTTTCTATTGCTTCAAATGTTCCTCTCCCCACATCCCATTTCCTAAATGCTTGTGCCTTTTAGGTGGCAGCTAAATTAGCAGCTTCAACTTGCTTTTCTTGGAGATAAGTGAGAAGTGATGCTCGGCCTGGGAGCTGCAGCACCATACCTGAGAACAAGCCCAGTTTGCTCTTTACACTTGGGGTGGTCCACAAAGCCCAAGGAAGTAAATTTTCCCCAGCCCTGCTCCTGCATGATGTCAAGTTTATAAATATGACTTTCAATTAAAATTATTTCAGCAGAGCTACATGACAAAATAGAAGAACCAGCAGAATAGGATGGCAGAAGCAGAATAAGAAATCTTAGGAAGCACCGGAATAAATCTTCCAGTCTGAACAATTTTAAAGGAAAATAGTGCAGTTAATGGAAATCTCACCATGCAGCCAAAAAGAAGAAAGCAGAACTGACAGCTATGAATCAACTACTGTTCTGTTTTTTCAAGACATCTACAAAGGTTACAACCTGCTGCACAGCAGCTGTGGACACAGCTGTCATTTCAGATTTGATTTCATAATATCTGCTTTCGAATTAGGCAGACTTCAACACTGATTAGGAGTACGCTTTTCTTCTACAAATGCTTATAAGAAGAACTGCTTCCTCACAAGTCATACAGCCTTACAACACTTTGGCTTGCTCCAGAGATAAATCAAAAATATCCACCCCCATAATCACAGCCTTTTTATCTTGGCAGGTCCTTCCAAGTGCTCAGTACTCTGAATTTTCTGCCACTATCAATAGTGTTAAGAACTAATACTCAGTAATTTTTCAGAACTCCTTTCAAGCCTTTCAGGAACTTACCTGCATGAAATATTAACAAGAAAAATGTTCTGAAGTACTAATAAATTTGTCTCTCCCCAGACTCTAACACAGATGAAAAGCTGTACGGGGAATTTTCAAGTTCTCTTTAGGGCCTGGAGGTCTTCGGGGTGTTGGTTGGTAACATCATCCCACAAACAAGCAGCCTAATCTCACCAACCCAACACAAGTCATAGAATCACCAGGACAGCCCTCAGCCACTACAAGTCATGAATATTCTCCATCCCAATATCCAGGGATATCCTAGCTCTGTGTTTAAGTAGCCAGCCACTTCTCAAAGTGAACAGCCAGGTTGAAAAATGTATTTAACTGCCTAAAGATGCAGAAAAACACCCAGGGAGGGCTGCTGAAATCCTTTAAGAGAGTGACTTCAATTTACTCTCATCTGCTTGCATAAACTTTGTCCACAAATCCCACAGTCTGGCAGCAAAACTGGTCTGGAACCAAGAAAACCAGCATATTTCTGCTTGTGCCAGGAGTTCCCCTTTCCATGCAGGGCACCTTTATCCAAGGTTAGAAAAGCAGCTGACAGCTCCATGTGCAGGTGATGCACTTTTACTCACAATACAGACCATCCATTTCCCATTGACAGGAGCACCAAGCTAAAGTGTCCACACATTTAATTGAGATTACGGTGGGAATTAATTATAAGATTAACAATCTTCAAAAGTGATGTCACAGGACAGTACCCATAACTGCAGTAGAGCTTGCAAAGGACAGTAAGAAAATTTTAAAATGTTATTAAGTACAAGTGGATGGAAAAAAAATGACATGTGGCACTTCTGGTATGAGATAGTCATAAAGTATGTTTTTTAGGGCCCAAAAAATTCTTTTAAGTTTGAGGAAGTGTGAGATATCTCAAAATGTGCACAAAAAATAGAATGAAATTAATCTCAGGCAGACAGAAGCAAGAGAAGGAAAAGAGTCATCAGATGTGTGAAGAGCCAATCCCACAGGAACAATGACAAAAGATGGAAAATTAACAAGTACAATTCCTCATAGTTTGTGCAGGTTGCCTTTTGTAATTCAGTAGGAGTTATTACACTGCAAAATTCAAGGGGATAAAAATCCATTACAGCTCTTCTCTATACCCTGCTCCAAGGACTCTTTGTCTACAAGAATTGCATTTTAATCTGTTTGCCAAATGTTTTCAGTACAATCCTTTAATACAAGACTGTGTGGAGAATTTCAGGCCAGAAGGAATGTTTGGTGCATTATTTCTGCTCTTTAGTTCTTCACCTCTTACACCTACGGAGACATATCAGGGCACAGGAACATAGCCCTTCCACATGAAGTGTTAATAAACTTTTAATAATAAAACATTTCTCCAGGCAGCAAATCCTGTCCCTGTTGAGGACACTGGAGTTTTACCATTAACTTCAGTGGAACTGAGACACAGTCTGTGGCTATATATTTCATATAAATTGCATTGCTATTAGACTTGATTCCCAGCAGAAATTACAGTCATACAAGCTCTAATACTCATGACCTCCAAAACAAATCCAAATACTTTCTTCTTACGTCCACATACATTGCACAGATTTTTTTTTCCTCTTCAAGTACTACAGCAATTAAGACAAATTATGGAGATTATTTCTTATTCTTTCAGGCTTCCATCAGGACTTCCCCTCTATTTTAAAAACCAAGTTTGTTCTTTCTGAGCTCTGCACCTACAATCACAAGCCCTGTTGCAGGAAGGTGCACTGAGACATGAACTCAGTCGTCCTGTAGTGGCTCAGCCTGGAACCTCCCTTCTTGGAGGAGGCTGAGCACATCCTCAGCTGGCTTGATACCAAAAAAAAAGCATTCCTTGTGCACAGAGCTGAAGTGCATAATAAATCATACCTCAGTTTTGCCAACATGCCAGGAAGGCTGGATTTCCCCATCCCAATCTGCCTGATTGCCTTGCCTGCTCTCCTCTCACAGGATTGTGGGATGCCAAAGCTCCAGCCAACATCAGTTTGTGTTTCTGTCATACAAAGCACACAAGTTCACCCAAATTCAACACAACAGCCAGGACTTATCTAAGGTAATGGCCATCCTCACCACCTTCTGTCCAAGCCACCAACCAATGCACCCTGACTGCAACATAAGACACCTCTTGGGCTCTGTGGAAACCAAACACAGGTTTTTGAAGCCCCAAGAGCATGTCTAGCCTCTCCTGACTCAGCTTCAAAGCTTAAAGAAATTTTTAAATGTTTTGAATTGTGTGGAATGATAGGTCTACCCAACAGAGGAAGTCAGGAACCATAACCAGGATCTTCCAGGATTGTGTCCCATCTCTTTGTGCTCCTTTTGAAGCACCAGCCCGTCCAGCAGGCAGCAAGCAGTGTTGGATGAGATACTTCTTTAACAGAGATTTTCTCATGAGTTGTCACTTGTAGGTGAATTCCAACTGCTTGCTTCCATTGTTTCTTTTACCATAAACTAAAACATCTGGTCTGTTATAAAATATTCTGAGTTTATATTCAAGACATTTGGAAATCAAACACATTTTCACTCTCTGGAAGAGTAAAAAACAACTCCCCAACATGCAGAATTTAGCAGTTCGCATATAAAATTTAGTTTTCATATCACATGAAATCAAGTTTTATTTTTCATTTCTAAATCCCACTTTCCTCACCCTCTGTTCTCCCAAAGCCAGCCAAGACCATGTGCCAGATACCCACAATGGTGAATGATTATTCACCAAGCAACTCAGGGAAAGAAGGAAGTCTGGCAGGGTTGCAGGATATTGTGGGAAGCTGTAGATACCAACAGCAGCTTTAAACAAGGTTCCAAGTGCTGAAAACAGTGAATTAATCTACATTAGTCTCCCTGCTTTACCAGCTAGACAGGTCATTTAAAGCTGTTGTATCTTCACACTACACTGCCGACAACACTGGAGACATTTTCACAATTCATCCTGTAAAGCAGTACGCTCTAATTATTATTTCTTTTTCTTCTGTTTAGGGCTTTGCCCATTAGGTGGTGGGAAATCAAAAGGATATATGCAATTGTTATTCTGTCGTCTTCATAGCTCTTAAACTGCTTCTCTAGCTTATGTCAATGCGTAAGTAATTGTGCCAACATGTAAGTATTCATGTGCTTAACTAAAAAGGACATTAACAAAGGAAAGAATGCCCTTGTTTAGGTGCCAGCTAGAGATGCTGTGTTCTGCAGACATTTTCCTGGTTTTTACAAGCAAAGGGCATTTCTTTTGATTTTAGATACCTTCTCCACCTCACTAAACCCATGCACTCCCATGAAGGGCTCGTGCTGTGGTTCTGTCTCCTCAACAAATTCACTCTTATTCTGTGTCATAGACCTGGTTTACCCTAACCTGCAGACAGACAAACTGCAGATGCATCTACATTATCAGAACAGCCTTTTCCTCCATTCCCTCTCAATTCTAGCCATGGTGGCACTCGCTTGGACCTGTGGATGAGCAGGACACCTCCTCTGCAGTCGTAGCACCTGGGGGCTGTGCATGCAGCAAACAGGAAAACAACTTGGCTTGGGAAATTTCCTGCCCACACAGCTCAAAGACACCAACTGGGGCAACTTGCAGACTCAGACAAAAGCTGAATTCTTGTTTTCCCTCCTAAGGCCACTTTGCTCTCTCATGCGGGACACACCTTTTGTGCAATGTGCCCCTGGGGGCTGCAGTGATGGGTTAGCCAATCATACAGAGAGAAGAGGAATTTGACAAATGGATCATTTTTGGTGCACTCTGCACTTTTGACTCATAAATCCCACGGAAAACAAGGTAAATGGAGCATAACTTATTAATGAAGAGAGCCCTAAATATCAAATGATCTGCTGTGAATCATCAACACGAATTGCAGAGCCTTCACATCGTGTTGGTTATCACACACTGCAGCGGCTCAGCCGTGGACAAACTCTGCAGCCGGGTGTCAAGTCATACAAGATAATTTAGGAAATAACATCCTGCTTTCTGTAAAGCACGTTACAGAGAGGTGCTTGCCCGACCTTCAGACTGTGACCTCCAGAGACAGCGATCCTGCAAGCCTCACCTTGCGTTGCAAGCCTGAAAGCACCATTAAGCCCATGATGAATGGTGAGCCTTGGGAAAGGCACAGGAACCCTAAATCTCTCCAGAATGCTGGGGGAAGTTCAGACACTTTTGAAGAGGAACACCAATGAGATTTTTGTGTAGTGAGATAACTTAGCAGCAACAGCTTTCTATCCTGCATCACTTCTACTGATGGGTAAAAATGGACAATCCCTCCAGGTTTGATGGTCTACTAAGGTCCAGACTAAGCCTGAAAACCCACATTGACTGTTCTGAGAGAGCACCACAAGGCAAGGTAAAAAACATGAAGAACCTTCAATTTCCTCCTTTCTAAAGGTCGTTTGGTTTTTTTGAGAATTGAGAAAACTTGCAAAAAAGAAGGAAAGAACAAAGAAAACCATGCACCCAAGTAATGCTTCTCAAATAATCCCTATGAGCCTGAGGATCCCTCACAGAGATAGGTGTGAGCACACACATGCTGGCACACACTGACTGTTCATGGGCACAGTGAAATACCTGGTCTCTGCATTTTCCTCACCACTGTTCTGGTTTGAGTTAATGAGCTTGTTTCTATGCTTTTTGGTGTCCTTGTTGGTGGCAGGGAGTTTGAATTAGGTGGTCTTTAAAGTCCCTTCCCAAGTCATCCCATGATTCTTCTTTCACATTAACATGTGTGAATCTTCTGGAGTTAACTTTAGTGCTGTTTTCCAATTTTCTTTCCTGCCTAATTTTTCCTTAAGAGTTTTCAAGCATTTCAGCACAAGTCTGCCTCCTGGCACTGAGCTGCAGTTACCTGTGTGCTGTGGAACTATCTTTAAAGGTTTTTTTATTTGTATTGACGGAATCAATAATGATAAAAAGTGTCCTCTACTTTTAAAGGCCATTTCTCCCTGTATGTGTACAAATATGTCATCTTTCAGCTGTCAGACCTCTAAATAGGCTTGAAGTGAGTCTCTCCTGCAAATGCACCTCTTTTTGCAGGGATGGCCTATCTGTACTTTCCTTTCTTTCCTACACTTTCGCACATTATCTTTTTCAAACAAACTGCCAAAATTTTGGCCAGCAGATAGCAATTAGTGCACAGAAGCAAACTGAATCACTACAGCTGGATGCTGTGCTATAGGCAAAAAAATGCAATAAAAAGCTACTTTAGCTGAAATTGGTATTTAAAACACATTTCTATAAGAAGGCTACAAACCCATCCTCTAACTGACTACCCATAAGGCTTCAGCTGCACCTGTAGAGCAATTTTCTAGAGACTATTAAGTAAAACCAGCAAGACAAATTATCACAATCTTACAGAAAAAGCAGCAACCTGATAAAAAAATTACCATTGAAGTCAACAGAAATAAGGACTTTCTACCTACAAAATATGAACTCCTGTCAAAGGGAGCTGGGGAAGCATCTTCCTAAGTTAGAACACAATTACTCAAACCTACATATCCCCCTTACTGATATAAAGGCATATTAGTAACTAATAATAAAAAACCACAAAATAGAAGCCAGCACAAAGAATTGAGAGATTAGCAGCAATTAACTCAGAATAGAGACACTTTACTGCCCAACTTACTGATTTTTATACAACACTGACTTTAGGTAGATCTCCCTGGATATACTGTCACCACTAAAAGGAAAAAGTCCTGCTCTTTTTGTCATTTTCAAGTGAATTTCTCATAGGAGCCTGAGAAAATACATAGTGTTTCCTTAGCTAGCTTTGGCAGATGAGCGAGATTATGGGGTGGCATCTGGGCAGTGGAGCAGAGAGTACTATGGAGATGATGGATGGTGGGGACATCTTGGCCTTGGCAGGCCAGAAACCTTGGGAACAGCAAATAGAAATGTAAGGGAGGAAGCAAAAAGGAATGTGGAACGTTGTGTTAAGGAAGTAATATAAGATAGCACCTGCAAGATTGTGGTTAAGTAATATTGCTAAGAAACATTAATAATGTGATTATTGGTTGGCAGAGGAAAATTTTACCCAAAGCTGTAAGAGTATATAAACTGAGCTCTGGAAACAATAGACCGCTTAACAATAAATGACTTCAGAATAAACGACTTGTTGCTTCCACCCAAGTGGAGTCCCATCCCTCAGTCACTGACACAAGATTTGTTGCTAATTCCCAGTATTGATGTGCTGAAAGTGTTTTCTGCTGGAAACATAGAGGAGCAAGGTAAGGCTAAAATTATTCATGTACTTGAATAATGTGTCTTGTTTTCTTTGGTATCCCCTTCCACAACTGTCCCTGCCTTCGGCAGCATCTCCCTGACAGAAAGTAAAATGCTGATAATGCATTAAATCGAACAGCGAGATTACACGGGCTGCCTCTCCAAGACAAAGTGTATTAACTACTGATAAATTCCACTTCTCTTCAAAATTAGAATGAAAAAGTCACTAGCCAATACTTTCAGAAAACAAATTACATCCCCAGAGCTATCCAGTACCTGTGCTCTGTTCACAGAACCCACTGAGAGCCAAAGCCACAAGCAAGAAACTGGATGTCACGAGCAACTGCTCAACTCACAGCGGGGAAACAAAGACTTAGGGAGACAAAGTACCCCCAACCCCAGAAAAAACTCTCCTTTCATAATATCTCTTACCCTCAAATACATCCCTCCTCTCACACCTAAAGGAGATATATGCTTGTTCAGGGGCAGGGAGTTGGTGGAAGCCAGTATATAAAGAAGAAAAAAACCCAAACTAAACCAACACCCCAAAACACAACTGAACTAATTGCAAGTGATCCATCATCTTAAAGACCTCTTTGGAGGTGGCAAATTATCAGAGATGGCACCAGGGACAATTTGCCATTTTTCCTCATGTATATTTTGGTGATTTTGGGAGCAGTCAGGTATGCCAAAGTACATCTCCCTGGTCCACTTCAAGGATTGCCTTCATTTTTCATTTGCTAGATCATGTCTAAAACACTAAAATGCAGATTTCAATGGTGGCAGCAACTGCTGCCTGGATAGATGTGGGCTAGTGAGAGAACTCCTAACACAGGAATATGGCAATCCTCTCCACTTCCCTTCAATATTGTCAAAGATTTCACCACTCAATGCAACAAACATTGAAAAACAATATCACTCTTCTTCCCCCTTTTGTATATAGAATAATGGCTTTTCGACAAGCCAAATGGGAAACTGTGTTAATGTGTTTCCATAGGCAAAGCTTGAGAACTCTGTAAATTGCCTTGCTTAATGGACTTAGGAGTTCAGCTATCCATTCAGAAATTCCACACCAAATCAAATGGTTCAGTCCTCAGGAAGTGCACACACATGGTTCTGCAGTTCTGTGGGTGCCATTATTTATGTCAGTTTGTTTTGACAGAGAAAATGTCATTTGAAATGAAGGAGGACCTGTATCCACCACCCCTCTGGCAGAAATGCGCTGAGAGCCCTTCTCACCCCAGGGGACTGTGCAGATGCCCCAGCCTTCAGGGCTCTACACCATCTCAAACAACACAGGAAAAACAGTAATCTAAAGCACCTGCAGGCACCCTCATCTGGCTCTAAACATACTGTAATGGCCAACAGCCTGAGTGCTTTTTTAAGCTATTGAGAAGAAAATCAACTCATTTAACTGTTTCCCCTGCCATGGGCAGTGACTGCCCAGGACAAGGTTGAGGATGGACAGGGTTGTTCCCTGAATTCCATCCCATGAATTCCTGTGCCTGGCAAAGCCACTGCTGAGCCAAGGAGCCTAATGAGAGCAGAGGTTGTGCTGGTTTGGGGGATGTGACCCCTGCAGAAGAGCAGTCCCTGGCCACACTCAGATCTGCTTCAGGCAGCATTCCTCACTCTGTATGATGGGGATGAGCTGAAGGTGAAAATTTCAATTTGCTGTGTCTGCTTTGGGGTTCAGAGCAAAGCAGGGTCCAAAGGTGATGCTCTTCTCTCTATTGCAATTTTTTAAAATCTGCTTTTATTTATTTATGAAGCAAAAAATTTGGCATGAAAGCCCATGGACAGTCATTGTGGCTGGCACTGGCAGCCAGCTTGGGTTGGGATCTTCTCAGCTCTGTGCACACCAGAAGATGAGAGTATGAACTGGTGTCCATAGGGGGCTGCTCCCCAGTCCCCTCCACTCTCTGCTTCACGTGCTGAGACTTGAGGAGATTTAGCACCACTCGGTGTCTCTGCCACACTGTGGGACAGCCAGGCACACTCCAGCCCTGATCCAGCCCAGCACATCCTGACTGTGCCCATCAATGCAAACCCATTCCAGCAGCACAGTCTGCCTGCACTATGGGAGAGGGGCTGCCTTGGCACCAAACACCCCAAACTGGGGGATCACTCTGCAAGCCCTCTAAGAATGCAGGAAAAACAGGGATATTTTGATCTCCATGCATGGACTCTAGGAAAGGAGTATAAATAGAGGAAAGGGGAAAAAAATAGGTGAGCTAATGTCCTTTGCAACTTTTGTAAAGTATAAAATACATCAGAGAGGACAGGTTCCAGGTCTGATTACTTCTGATTTACAAAAATGTGCAACCATGGGGACACATATGTTATGCTGATAATAAAATATACCTGTCTGCAGCTGGGACCTACAGCAGAACTAAAACATACTGAGAATACTCGAATCTTTTCCCTCCCATGTACTCCCTCTGCTCTTCAGAGGGATTTTTTTTCCACTCAAAATTGAAATGAGGGGAAAAAAAAAAAAACACTTCTAGGATTAGATCCTAGAAAAACAGATTCCAGCTGGGAGCTCAAGCACCTGCAGAGAAGTATTTATAAATGAAAGGACTGACATGACTTTAAATACAGTGTCGTCAGAAACTTAATTATACAGCAGCAAGCCTCTAATTGGAAGTCACAGAGCAATGTATTGGCTTTGTCGTATGATTTGATATTCTCCAAGCTGCTTTCCCAGGGTTGTTTGTGTTATCTGTCTCAGGTTTGAACAGCAGTGTTTGTTTGCAGGCTGTGGTGGGATTAGCCCTATTTATCTTCATGGGCTTTGTTTCCTTGAACACAGACTGAATTCACATGGATTTGTTTCAGTGCTCCAGGAAATCCTTGGCTTTGCTTTACCCAGTCCAGAGGCATGTTTTGTGCTGGCTGAAGCTAAGTATCATGGGCACCCAAAAACTCCATGTTCAAGTCAGCGTGTGTATCCCACTAGCAAGAGGAGGGAAAAGACCACCTACCTGTGAAAAATCAGCTTGAAAGTGCTAACACCTGTGTAGTTTCACACTGAAACATTAATTTCTGTAATTACATTTTTACAGAATAATTGATTTTAATGTGTTCTTATTCCAAACTGAAAATAAATACTTCTAGAGAAAATCTTGAAAGAAATTACTGAAAGAACTAAAAGTCCATCCCCAATGCCCTCACGTAGTCATATTTTCATTTGAGGAAATTTTGTAGATACAGTTATGCAACATCTTTTTCTTCCTTTGCACTGTCTTGGCTCCTAATCTCTGTCTAAAAATACACTTATTTCAGTTTCCAAATTTAATTCTTGCTTTAAACTGAGTGCACATGATTTAAACATCATTCATGTTCTACCAACTTGTGTTTTCTTAATCCAGGTATCCTTCTGGTATCACGGGCAAGTAGATACAAATATTCCAGATGGGGGCGATGTGTATTTTTCACATTTGAAAACAGTTCATTGCATTCCTCATCTCTGCTTCACACCACATGACTCTTTAGAGCCTCCCAATTACCACAGAATCACAGAGTGGTTTGGATTGGAGGGGACCTTCAGCCTCTGCCCCAGGCAGAGATGCCTTCCACTATCCAGATTGCCCCAAGCCCCATCCAGCCTGGCCTTGGACAAACACTTCCAGGGATGGGACACAGCTTCTCGGGGTAACAGCTGATTGAAGAACAGTCAAAATAACATTTATGACAGCTATGGTTTTCAGAATCAGAATCATTCGATTGGAAGAGACCTCAAGGATGATCAAGTCCAACCCAACCCTAACCTCAACTAAACCATGGCACCAAGTGCCACATGCAGTCTTTTCTTAAACACATCCAGAGATGGTGAATCCACCACCTCCCCAGGCAGACCATTCCAATACTTTATTACCCTTTCTGTAAAAAACATTTTCCTGATATCTAGCCTGTATTTCCCTTGACACCGCTTAAAATTGCATCACTTCTGATTGCTCAGCCTGATGCACCTCCTGCCTGGGAAGTCCTCCAGGTGTTTTCCCTCTGATTTTCCTGTCCTTCCCTCCCCTCCTGCTCACCCCACTGCAGAGCTGCCACAGGACCTCTCCAGTCAGGGTCCAGCTGTGCTAGCTTCACTTCCACTGTCCCCCCAACACCTGGAGGCTGGTGTCTGCAACACCAAGTTTGAAACAGGAGATTACAGAACTGTAATTACTTGAGCTGGAAGCTTCCAGCCCAGCTGATTTGTCCCGTCATTTAAAAATCTACTTGTTTCCAAACATGGCTGGCGGAGATACAAACACGCAGCCCTCTGGCAGGGGTCCAGGCAGCACCGAGGATGCTGTGCTGCTCACAGCATCACAAGTGAGATTTTTCCACTGCTAAAAAAAGACAACAGTGAAATTGATATTACGTTTTAACCTAGGGGTCACGGAAAGATGAGACAATATATTCACTCCACTTCAGATAGCCTGGAGGAATGTGACCTTTTCCCTATCATTTGTAACCCAGACGGCTGAAATGAGCACCAAATCCAATTATGGTGTATTTTTATTTACCTAATCTACCAGCAGATGGCCTTTAATTTTAAATTTTCTTAATTTTGGAAATCTGTTCAATCAGAACTGGAAGCACAGCTCACCTTCCCCTCTCCACAGGGAAGGGTTTAATGCAGACGCATGCAAGCTGCCACTTGGTTATTGCCTTCCTGGGCCTCTGCTCATCAGACCCTTCCCTTGTAATTAGATACATATATTTTCTTTGTCTTCCTATTGGATTATGAGGCATTTAAGGCAGGTGTCATCTTTCTGAGCTATGATTGTACAGTATCTAGCAAAAGCAGAGGCAAACCCTTAGCTGGAGCTCCTAATCACCACGGTAATGAAAATATTTCCTTTTCAAATGTAAATTGAAGACTCAGTTATCCAGTACCTGGAATAACCAAAGGATAAATACCTCAAGTATAGCAAAAATTGAGTTTAAAAGGCAGCTAATTTCAGTTGAGCACAGTATATTTTTATAGTTAATGTATAAAATTAAATCATTGAATGAAACCACTCCTTTGTTGGGTCAGCTTTACTGACCACGTGCCCATGGAAAGGCTCAAGCTCATGGATCGAACCAAAACCTTTTGTTTCATTTTTTACAATTCCTTAGGAACATTTTTGAATGGGATTCCCTGCCTTTCTCCAAGAGAAAACACTTGGTGCAGCCAAGGGTGGGTCAGAAACATCCCATCTGTCAGCTGCAGCATCTTCCAGCAGCTCAAGCCACCCAAAGCACTGTAGCCTGCAGGGAATCATTGAGGCTGGAAAAGAACTTGAAGATGAAGTCAGATCTCCAGACAGACTGCAATAAATATTTTTCCACTACCAACACCTGCTGTGAGCCCAGGCTGGCTCTAACAGCCACTGATGGGGGACACATTCACATCCAACCCTGTTCCCAGAGCCCAGGAGCTGCTCAGCTGCACTGCAGAGAATGAGCAATTGATCCTTTTTTCCCTACTCCTCTGCCCAATGGAGCCCAGTTGAAATGAAGGACCTTCACAAGTAAAATACACAGACCTCAACGAATCCCTGTCTGCATAAACCTGTGTTTTTGCTAACCACAAAATGTAGTATAAATTACTCAGAGACACTTTCCCTTTTCCTCACCTTTTAGCAGAGCAAAACATGATTTACGTTCTGTTTGTGGGTGAATCAAGTGAAATGCTTAATTATAAATAGCACTCGTACATACAATCCTTTCAGCCAGAATATTTTTATAGTGAAAATGAGCAAAACCTTAATAATGATTTCAGTCACAATACTTAATTAGGCCTGTTTCTCATTCCAGCTCAGGCCCTGTGCAGTGACTGGGTATAAATTTGCATTTACTCAATAGGGCCATGAAACACCAGAGAATAAACCATGGGAAGGTGTGAGGCAACCAAGCTCCACTGGCTGCAGTGATGCTGTGAGAATGAGCACCAGCTGAGGATCTATCCCCAAATAGATACAAGTGGTCCCTGGCAAAAATGAAAATTATACCCATTAGTTTTATTTATGGAGAGCTAAAATACACACTTTCTAAAGCCAAGTCTGTGTTCAGCAAATGAAATATGCATGTAACTTGCCACCAAGGTTATGGAAAGGTGGAGGAGAATGTTTGTCAATGTTGACAGGACTTTTTCCTCCGGATATATCTACTAGGATAAAGCATCTTCTACAGGAAATAGCATACAAGATAATTAATTTTACGCTTAGTCTAATTGCTCAGACATCCTGAGATGCTACCATGTTGGAATGCACTAACTGACAAATCCAGCTGCATCCTTGAGGCCACCAAAACCTGCTAGACAGCAATCAGCTGAAAAAAAAAAAAAACAACCCATCCCACAACAAACAAAAAACCCCAGCAGTGATGGAAGATGGTCAAGACAAGAAACATCTCAAGCTAGAGCTGTGTAACCCAGCTGGCCTGGGATTACAAACTGGTTTGCATCCTCCTGGTAACAAGTGCTCTCCCAACCTTATCAAATCAGGGAGGGCAACTCCCTGAAGGCTCCTCCCCATTTCCTCTGTGCATGATTTAACCATGAGCAGGAGGGAGAACCCCAGCCCTGACAGCACTAATAAACTGAAGGATTAACCCCTCTGTGATCAACACCTTGGGGACCTCCCCCTTAATTTTATAGGGAAGTATTTTAGGCTCATACCTAAAGACATGAGGGGTATATGTAGATGTTTGCACTGTGCTAAAGCCATAACATACTCAGCAGGATGTGAAAGAATATTAAAGATACATTGAATCAGATATACCTTGTGATTATACAAGATCCAAGACTACTTAAACCAAAGTCAAAACACAGCCAACATTGGAGCAACAAATTAACTCAGGGTCAGTTCTGGGTTCATATGCATCAACTCAGCTATTTAATCAAAGAGGGGTTTACCCCAAAAAGCAGCCAGCAACAGTTTTGCATAGATTTTTTGTCTCTAGCCCTGGGTTTAAAAAAAGGAATGATGTACTCTCTTAAAGCCATCCACCAAATTGAGTCTCATGAAGGAAAATAAATATTGGGGTTTGGGAGCTTTGCTAAAGCAGGGACTAATATCCATCAGCTTGGACAAGCTTTAAACACCTCATAAAGCCCCCAGCAGGTTCAGATACAGGTTTTTGCTTTAGAAAACAGAAGATAGTGGAGGAAAATTATATTTAAAAAAAAATAGTTTCAGTTCTCTAAACCAATGTGTTTGTTAAATAGCCAGGTAAGTCAAACAAACAGAAAGACATATTGATGTGCTGATTTGTAAGGTAGGAAAAAATCTACCATGTAGCAATTATACAGCTGGTTAAATTTAGGGAGAAACTTCATCTTTTTATTAAGAAAAAAGGATGCAATTATAACTTTGACATGAAACAATTTATCCCATTCTTGGTATTTCTTTCTGTTTGTTGGTTTAATGCCTCAAAATTATTTATCTTATTATTTACCTCTATGTTTATTTTTGAAGAACATCTTTTTGTGCCTTCAAGTCACTTTACTTATTAGTTCTCTGGTTTTCATGTCCTATTTCATTATGTTTTAATCTTTACAATCGTTAATTTGCATTTCATTTCCTGTTGTAGCAAAAAAAATTACTAACGGAAAAGTGATTGTAAATATTAATGCAAGTCAACTGATAGTCATCCAATAAAGCGTTTTGCAGCAACAGCAATTACCTCTGTTTGAGGAAAAAAGTAGCAATTCAAGTATCTACAGAGACAAAGCACTTCAAGTTGAGGGCACAGCACCTTCTTAGTGGAGACTGGGCCATCACAGAGCAGCACCTACAATTAGCAACAACTTGCTGAAAAGAGAAGCTGCCCAGAGCAAAACCAAGACCTACTGGGTAATCAGGGGTCTAAAGCACATCAGAATTGGGCTGTATACTCTCCACATTGTCTGTTAAGTGCAAGCAACTGCTTAATTAATACCATGGCTATCGGTTCAGGACAGCTCATGTAAGGACACGTAGAACTCCAATTTCTTCAGAGGGCTCATAGCAAAGTTTATTGAGAGACAGATTCTTTTTATACAGTGTTTGGGTACAATGAATAGGATTGGTCCTTTAGGGCACCACCTTTTTGTAAGCATCTCTACCAGTAAACAAGTTGGAAAAACACCAGGTGTCAGGAGGAGGCTCTCTGCAGGGACTGTTTATAGGGATTGTTTTGGATTCCTCCTCACGATTTCCCAGGCCAGACTGAAAGAGTTTGTCCTTGACTTTCCCACAGGCTTCAAGCCACTGCCTGGAGTCTAAGAATCCATGCTCTGACCACTGTCAGTTCCAGTACATGGCCATGAAAATGACTTACAAAAATTTGGAAAACATTAAACCAAGAAAAAAAAATCCTGCACCAGGAAAACCAACAAACCAGGTAGGTCCAGCTTTCCCTTCCACACACCTTCTCTTTCACCCCTGGCTCCTGGCATTGCACCACAGCAACTTCAGTTTTCACTTTGGGAGAGACACACTTAGCTCCAAACAAGGGAAATCCTTTCAACTGGCTCAGATCTGGATCATTGTTCTGCAGGCTTTGAGCTTTGCTTTTGCTTCCCCAGGCCAGTTCCCCACCACGCTGCTCTGCAGGGACAGTTCAATTACCAGCAGTAAAACTTCTTCCCCATCTCCAGAAGTGATGCCTTTGCACCAGTGGATCATATTGTTCTGACAGTGGATAATTATCCTCGTTAGATAAATAAAAGGTAGGACTGTAAATACACTATAAAAGGCAGGACTGTAAATAAATTTCTTCTGTTAGTTTCAACAGAAGAAAGCACTTAGTGACTCCTAACGTGTGAGCTGAGTCCCAGCCCCCTTGGCTCGATCATTAACCTCCTGCAGGTGCTGCAGAGGAGTTAGAAGGGAAGAGGGCAGCAGGAGCTGCTCATTAAAAAAGCTCCACAAAAGAGAAAATGAAAGCTCAGGAACTGCCGTTTGAACTTGCCTCTTGTAACTCTGCTTGTTGGCCCCAGACAAAGCCCCTGGTTGAGAAGGGGCTGACCCACAGAGAACCCCATAAACTGCATTTCCTGCCTTGGTTACTGTTCCACGTCCCTAGCACACCACACACCACAATGGTATCAGTAAAGAAACAGCCACATGGAGTGGTGACAGTGGGATTTTGGACAGAGCTTTATAAAAGCTTGGTCCAGGCTTTCAGCTTCCCCATGTTTGCAAGAGGATTGCCTCTAATACCTTACACTCCTGCCTTTGTAAAAACTCCACCAACTTGCAGCAAATCACCCATCTAAAGCCATTTCTCTGAGCAGCTCCTGTCCATGTGTCACAGCAACCTGCCCTCCCAGACATGCTGCCTGTAGGCAAAACATGACAGCTAGATGGACTTAATACTCACAAAATAATAAATTCAGGGGTGGTGGGGTTTTTGTGTGTTTTTGTTTGTTTGTTTGTTTGGGGTTTTTTTGTTTGGTTCGTTTTTTTCGTTTTGTTTTTTTGGGGTTTTTTTTTGTTTGTTTGGGGTTTTTTTGTTATTTTCCTCTCCAGTTTCTCAGCTTTTCTGTGTTTCCACAACTGTTTTGGTAGGGATCAGTACCCCCTCACACTCACACGGGCCAGGGGAGCTCTGCAGCCACCAGCCAAAGGAGCTGTGATCAGGACAAAATGTCCCTACTAAAATTCTGAGGATCTTACAGGATTGATCCTTGCAATAAAAAAATCAAGAGTTTAAACCTGGAAAAATAGAACTTTTCTTGATGAGAAATTTGAGATATTTTACTTTAATGATTAACTTAGAAAAACCTTGGTGGTGACCTTTTAGATAAGCACAGTCCTCACAGAGTTCCCTCTTGCAGGAATAAGAAACCATTCCACAGGCATTTTAACATCAAACTTATTCTGTTAACTCCCCCTGCCTCTATGACTGGGAGGAAAAGGGAGGGTCAAAGTGGCAGGGAAGAAGTCCTGCTTTCCTGTAAGTCATGGAAAAAGACAGGATTAGTGTGCTCTGCCACTAATGGTGGCAGTGGTGCAATTTCCCAAAGAACCAGAAAAAACAGGGTTGGCACAACAGGGACAAGAGCAACCTCCCATCAGAAAAACCCATTATATCCTTGAAGGAATTAAGATTGAGAGCCACATAGTGAGAACTGCTGCTAATGAATTCAAATAAGGAAGCACCCAGGAATTAACTGGAATTTTGCAGCTGCAGATTTCCTGCTGAGCAAAGTCAATTTCACATCTGCCAGCGTCCTACAGATAATACTCCCTCCCTGCAAAACAGGATCTGTACATAGCACATCTTCCAGATGGTCTGGCTTCCCCCAGTGCTTGTCCAGTGCTACAGCCTGTCCCAAGGGTTGTCACCCACCTTCTCTTGTACCAACTTTCTCATGGTACAGCCCCTGTACCTGAAGAGTCTCAGCAGATTTAATGAATTTTCACATCCTTTAAACAGATTATCGTCTCTTTTCCGAGGATCTGAACCAACTCTCCTCTCGTTAGACAAAGTCTAGAGCAGCCTCTTCACAGTCACTTGAGTCTTGCTGGGGTTTAGAGTGATGTAGCTGGAAGCAGGGAGGCTTTCGCTGACAGATAAAGTTTGGCAGAGCTGTCCCAGATTCTGCAGCAGCTGCTCTGATTCACATGTGAGAAAAACACATAAGAAAAAATGAATCAAAAAGGTAAAGGCATCAAACAAGATGAAACAAGAACTAAACAGAAGCCCCCATCCAAGGTTTAGGCAGCAGATCATCCCATCCCTGCTTTCTGATGTCTGATCTGAGATGTGTTAATTTTTCTTCTCTCCCTTCCCAAGCTCATTCAAGAAAACCTGGCACAAGGGATGATGCAGTAGTGCCATGCAGACACAACACTGAGCAGGAAACCAAGGCCCCATCTCTGACCAGCTTAAATGTTACGAGAATGCACAATATCCATCTTGATCACACTCCTTTTTTCTTTCTTCCTGCCTTCCTCTCTTTTTTCCTCCTTATTCAGTCTATTTCCATAGATCCTGAAAACCTTGGAAACAGCATGGTTTTTAGGCCGCTGACAACAGTCCCAATTCTTCTCACCCCCTTCCCTCCTTTGTTTCCTGCTGGACTCAAACCCACCCCTGACTGGCTGTTGTCACTTATCTTGCTGATTGCAGGCTCTCCAAGACAACATTCCTGACCTTGTACTGGGCTTACTGAAGTCCTGGATCATGACTAAGGCTTGAAATGCTAAGGTACTCTCAACTAGAATAGGTTTCTGCAGTCATAACTTCTGTCATAAAAAGCACCTCTTTTGTAATTACCACAAAATCCTCCTTTTTCTCTCCTTGCTGCATGATGTTCTCATAGTGCAGGATTACACCTCAGCAGTTGTTTTCTCTACTCAGGGTTAAACTCTTAAGTGGTGCAGAAAGTTGAATTCCCTTTGAACCATCTTCCCTCTAAGCTGTTGGAATGACATCCATGTTCCTCAGCAGATGGTGTGGTCACTGAGGTTGGAAGGAAGCAGCTGCAGTCCCTCCCCATCAATAACAGTCAAGCACATGGCTCAACTTTGGCTCCCAAAACAATCATTAGTAATGGTCCATCAAAAAGTTTTTTGATGAGTGAATGATAAAAGTAAACAGGACATGGCAATAATCAGACTTTATTTATAGCCAGGTAAAACACTGCTGTTGTCAATTTTACAAAGTGACTTTGAAGGAACTTTCTAAAGGGGATATTGAGAATGTTTCCCCCCCACACCTGCAAACAACCATAATCGTTATTGATAGCATTTCTAGAATGGCAGGTACAGAGAAACAGAGACTGTTATTCTGTGTCAAAATTGGTTTATGGTGCCATATTTTTCCCTTGTTTAAGGCAGCACCACTCATTCACAACATTAAACAATGTTATTTATGGACTTTAGCAGAGTTTACTACATTTAAATGTTTTAGGCATTTCATTTTTACAACATACCTTGTTCCAATATAATCAATGTGCTTTTTTCCCGGGCTGTGATAGGATTGCAGTTTGTGTTTTATAGCAAAATCAATATAAGAATTAATGGGTGACGAACAGAGTAAATTGTAAAAAGTGCAGCGAGGTTGTGAGATCTCTTTGGCTGTATTGATTCCATTAGCATGAGGCTGCCCAGTTGTACACAGTTTCATATTTGGTAAGCAAGCAGCAGACCTCATATTCTGTGGAAGACAAAATGGGCAAAGTTCAGCACTGGAGTAACTCTGCCAAAGTCATTGAGGTTAAAGCAAGGATGGAGATGAGCCAAGGTGGCTGCTGAAGCACAATGAACTTCAGAGGCAGCAGCGTAAACATCAGATGGTCACAAACGGTGCCACTGACTTTTATTAAAGGCTGTGATACTTGAGAGATGACATTCTTGGCTGTTTTGTGCTGCTGGGTTATATGTCTTTTAATTAATTCCAAAAAATGATGAGAGGAGAATGCTACTCCCAAGGTTTTTTTGCTAGTAGATGAAAAACAACTTCTTTTTTTTTTTAAATGCATGAAACCTAGATTTCTTGTTAGAGACAAGCAGGGAAGAGCTGTAGCAAGCTACAAGCAGTGTAACCTGGAACAGATTTTTTTCTTTCCTTTGACGTCTTTTTACTTCTGAATTTTATTCTTACTCTCGACAAGGGTACATGTGCTAGGAACTGGAAAGGCCTCCCTTGAAATATCTCTGGAGTCCATCTCCCCACTGGGGACTCAGAGCAAAGCTCATTCCATGCTCCCCTATGAGCCAGGAGACAGAAAACATCCCAGCACCTTGTATGTGGGTGTCCCATGCACAGACTAGCGGCACCCATGGCACAAGGGGTGGGTTCCCAGCCCCATCCCTGCTTTCCCTCTGCTCTCCATCACCAGCAGCACAGGCACACTCCCATCAAGGCTTCCATCTCTGCCACACACAGCCTGCCCCCTGCACTCATACACTCGGGTCTGTGGAAAACTGAGTGGGATCAAACATCTTTCCAAGTGTCCACTTGTCCTGGTTTCAGCAGGAGAAAAATTACTTCAATCCCAGCCAAGACCAGGACACCAGTTCACTCTGATTATTATTTCACACTTCAACTCGTATTTCTGTTTCACAATCTGTATCAACAAATTGCAGTGATGCCCTTCCACCCTGAAAAGCATCTATAATCATTCTTATTCCAAATAACAGATTAGATGCATCTGTTCATGTTGCTACATTACTTTTCAAAGCTGTGACCAAACAGAGCAATTACTGTTCAAATCAGACTCTGGATACCTTCCACAACCAACAGTAAAGCATTCTGGGGTGCTGTAGCATCTGTTTCTACTCTCATCTTCTCCCTTTCCTTTGGGAACCTCCTTTTCATTTCCATAAACATCAACAGGTTTTAATAGAGCCCAGCAAACAGGTCCAAGAATGGTAGCCATGACAAACATTTCCTGCAAAAATATTATCCTCCAAATGTTCAAAATCATCCTTACATGGCAAATTTTGTTCCCTCTTTGTTGTGAAAATCTGAAAGTTTATTGCTCTTTGGGATGTACTTGGCGCAAAATAATTTAATTACATTCTATTTCAAAACAAATTGTTGATACAGACTCAAAGTGTCAGTAATTAGATAATTTCACAGTGCACATTTAATTGTCACTGTCATACCTAGTGACTGTTTATTTGAAGAGTCCTTCTAGCATTGCAGCTACCCCAGTATTAAATATAATGATAGATGGTGTGATTGGGAAGGTTCACCAATTGCTCTCATGTTTAAAGTTATGAGCTCTCCTACTCAAACACGGAGATTTAGATGGCAAGGAATAAAATGCTGGCCTTAATGGAATTGGTAGTAAAATACTCATTGGCTTCCCAGGGCTTAAATATAATCAGTCCTTGCAAGTAAAGATGATTGGTAACATAAATTAAATATTAAATAAACAATTATTATGAACTCTATCCTGACTTTGAGGGTAAGAAGGCTACTGTAGGAAGACCCTGTTTATTCAGTCACGGACCCCTTAACCCAATTAAAAGTATATTCTACACGCACCAAATCTGCATAACAGCCCCTATAGAAAAGCTTAAACCAACACTTTCAGATCTCTGTGAGTCTTGACCATTCACACGTGGCTGGAGATGGGGATAAGATCCCTCAGCAGGGGATGGGAGCAGAGATCTTCAACCACATGCACCACACCTTCCACCAATTCTGGCATTGGCAGGGAGAGGGCAAACCCTGGCACTGTTGTGGGAAGGGTGCTGATACCCCAACAAAACCTTCTGCTAAGGAATGCAGAGGGGCTGGGAAAGGGGTCCCATTCTCTCTTCTTGTCCTGAGCTTCCCACCTACTGCAGTGCTAAAGTCACAGATTTTGTGTCCTTATGCCATGAACTTCCTCTGGGCCATTTCTGGAGCAAAGCACAGAAAAGTCTGCAGCACTTTCTAATTTAACAGAAGTCACATTTTTAAAATTTTTCTTTTTCTTGTTTACTTTTTTTAAGAGAGGAAGATATGTAGATAATATATTTTTTATATTATTCTATTAAAATACTGCAAATTAACCATCTATATTTTTGCCATAGCTGATTTTGGTTCCTTTTCAAGCTGTTGATTTTACATAGACAGAGGACTGCTTAAACCACACACAACCAAGCATAGTGATTGCCAATTTCATGGCATAGGATCTTACAATTCTAATGTTATTCAACAAGACATGGACTAAATTTAGGCTCACTTAGTGAGGCTGCTTTGAGGAAGCACCAGCTGAAGTGTCTGTCAGTATGTGGTGATCTCAGCCCCGAGCAGCTGGAGCTTTCAAAGGAAAGCACAAGCATCGTTATGGGCTGGATATTAAAGATGGTTTACTTTCAACAGCCTTAGCTTAGCAAAGTGTTGGGTAAATAGAATTATCTATTTAAAAAAGAAAAGCCTCGTTCTATTGCTGAAGTCGTGCACTATATTTGGAAATTAGAGGGAGCTCCATAAAAAGCTTTAGCTTAAGTCCACTTACCCTAATGGAGTAGGAGCCAAGGTCTTTATCTGAAAGAGAGTGCTTCAAGAAATGTGTTACTGTTTATTAAGAATTAGATGCCTTTAATGACCACAAAGAAATACAAGCAAGGAAAACACACTCCATTTTCACAGATAGTTCTTCAAAATGCATTGGGAGATGTTTATGCCCTACATGCCAAGACTCGCCCTTTTTATTTTAACTTAGGCATTCATTTGAGCAACAGAGCTAATGTGCTTATATTTCTGGTCAGCAAAACAATGCCAAGTTCTAGTGGCATGGGGAATAGAGGCTCCACTCCTTACAGGGGCAACTCTCCCAACACAACCTCAGCATCACATCGTGTTCAGAAATGCCCTGGCATTTCCAGTGGCTTTTGATTTTGTTTTGGTTTGCTGCAGCCAGCCCCTCTTAGATGACAGCTAATAACCTACACATCAGCAAAAATGCATAATAACCAAATTCACCCTGGTTTTTCCTGAGCCAAATTTTCCTTCACCTCTTATTGGTGCAGCACTTTCAGAGATTTAATATCTCTGAGCCTTCAGCTTGTGGTCAAATTCAGGTGAGGCTGGCCAAGGGTTTAAAAAGGGCTTGGGTAGGAGATGATGCAGGAAGGTACAAAACACGTTCTCATAACTCTCATTTGCATTTAAAAAATAGGCCTGCAAGGGAAAAGGAATCAAAATATAAAATACACAAAGGAAGGTTACAATAACAGCTATCTGAATATGCAGGAAGTCTCTGCAGCCTCTTTTTCCCTTAAATTGAGTAAAGAAACTGTCAGATAATGGCCAAATAAATCAGTCAGTATTATCAGCCACAGCTGCTGCCCATGCCTGTGAAGTGCAGCATAAGCTCTGCTCCAAGACTTAGGAAGCACTCCAAAATTCAGACTGTTCTCCACAAGACGTGCTGAGATCTGGATATCATATTTCATTTTTTAATTAAAATATATTTTTCACTCCCTATCTACATAAGGAAAAACAACATAAAAGTAATTGAGACTTCACATTTCACATGTCAAATCATGGTAGCTTTTCTTATTCGCTGGCATGCCAAATAAGTACTTATAGCAATATTCACCATCAAAAAGCAAGCAACCTCCTTTCCAAGGATGACGGAATCAGGCTTAGATAAAATAAGATCCAGCTCATGCTCAGAATGAATCCTTATGTCAGGCTGCTGTACCTTTGCAAAGTCCTTCATCTCTCTAAAACCTGCCACACTTCCTTATAATATATGGGAAAATGCAACAGCTTCTCCAGGCATCTCACAAGAATTACTTACCAAAGCAGACAGTATTCAGAAATTAATGCCTTTAGTACCAATGAGTAGGACTGAGCCATATATTGCAGGCTGTAATTTCAAGGTCTCATTTATCCCTCCCAGGTATCAAGTATTTTGTTGCAGTCTTTTTGTGTAAAGCTTTTATTTCTGAGGCTTTTCTGCCACTAATACATCGTTAAAAGGAAAAGCATAAAAAGAGAAGAAAAGAATTTCCTGCATTTGGAAGGCACTGCAGGTCAGAAGGGATATGAAACCACAGAACAGGTTGAGAGAGCTGGGGTTGGTCAGCCTGGAGAAGAGAAGGCTTCAGGGAGACCTGAGAGCCCCTTCCATTGCCTAAACAGGTTCCAAGAAAGATGGAGAGGGACCTTGCACAAGGATCTGGAGTGACAGGACAAGGGACAATGGCTTCACAGTGACAGGGGCCAGGGTTAGATCGGTATTAAAATGAAATTCTTCACTGGGAGGCCCTTGCTCAGGTTATCCAGAGAAGCTGTGGATGCCCTGTCCCTGGAAGGCATGTTGGATGGAGCTCTGAGCAGCCTGGTCCAGTGCAAGATGTCCCCATGCTTGGCAGAGAGGTGGAACTGGATGAGATGATCTTTAAGGTCCCTTCCAACCCAGACCATTCTGTGATGCTTTTATGGTGACCTGTCACCAGTGATTCAGAGCTGAGAGGGTCTGGCAGCACAGAGACTGCTCCTGCAGCACAGGAGGGGTGTGATCCTCTAAAGGATGGATTTTACAGGAGTCTAGCCCGAAAACAAGCTCACTTTTTATACATATAAACATGAACAATATTAAAAATGAAGTTTCAACACATCTTTATTCTTACGGGGATTTTTAACACCCCCTGTAGTTTTGGAGGTGGGAACTCCACTGCCCTAAGAGTGTGATTTCTTTTAAACCAGTAAATGCAAAACTTGCTATAATTTAAAATGTACCTGCTTCTGCCACGATGCCTTGTCAATTGCAGAGGTAATTTGGCAATTTATGCTATGCAAACTTAGAAAATATGGGACTGAATGGTGCAGAAATAATGATTAGTGTAGTAAGATTTTGAAGAAACCCGAGATCACTGTTGAGGAATGCTGATTCTGCCCATTACCTCAGCTTAATGGAGTGCTTTCAAGTCTAAACAATTAATTTTCTGGAGATTTTCCACACCTTCCTGAAGATCAGAGCACAATCACAAACTCCCAACACCAACCCAATTTCCTCTCTGCAACAGCTTTTCAATTAGTCTAGCTAGAGTAAGTGTAGAAAATACAGCACTTATATCAACCTATATACCTTTACAAAACTTTCCAAAAGCAAATAACTGGTGTCAACGTTGGATAAATCATAAAGGAGAGTTATTGTACTGGATCTAAGACATTAGAAACCTTTTCAATTACTGACATTTAATTTCCTTATTATTTTCATTTGTTAGTTCCACCTCATTTTGGATATATTCTTTTATTTCACCATTAAATCTGTTTGGTTCAGAGCCATGATCAGATCACATTTAAGGTCTGTGGATAGCCAAGACATCAGACACAATAGAAAAGTGATTAGAAACCCCACACTTAGCGTGCTCTGTCTCATATCTTCTGAAAGGTTGTTACCATAAATGCAAAACCAATGTGGCCTGACACTGGTGAAAGTTGGAGGAGTAGAAGACAAATGCATGAGTTATTTTTCACATTAGGTAGCAAACTGAGTTCTTCTTTAACCACTTAATTACCTTTGCCTGTCAGGAAAAAACATTGCTATGAAAATGAATATTATCTTTATTATGGATGTGTCCCTGAAGATGTGGATGCACTGACATATCTCCGTGTATGAGGCCTGCAAGCAATGAAGTAATTCTGCCTTGTGAGCAGATGCAGGTTTTGCACTATCACCAAGGATTTATTACGTAGTTTAATGGCCATTACTTAGCATCATCTGCTCTTTTTATATATTCTGTATCAGCATACCCATTTTCATCTTTCAGCCTTATTATCTTATGTATATGAACAAAGAATATGTGATGGGTAGAGGGAATATAAACCAGACCTGGCTGGCCACAGGCAAGTCAAGCTCAGTTTCCCTGGCTCAGGTAGAGCAGACTCAGCACAATGAGTATTGAGTACAAGACAATGTTAGCACAGTGCCCAAGGGAAAGGACAACCTGATAGTTAGAGCAAAGCAGAATCTGCCTTATCTTACCCATTTGTGGATGCTTTCAGACACCCACATGCTTTTTGCAGCACCTCAGATCTCCCCTCAGTGAACAAGGACATTGAAAGAACCATGGAATGGTTTGAGTTGGAAGGGACCACAGAGACCAGCCTGTCCCACCCCCTTCTCCACCAAGGGCAGGACACTTTTCACTAGACCATGCAAGCCCCATCCAACCTGCCCTGGGACACTTCCAGGGGTGGAGCAGACACAGCTGCTCTGAGCAACCTGTGCCAGGGCCTCACCACCCTCACAGGGAAGAATTTCTTTCTCAGATCAAATTAAAGTCTACCTTCTTTCAGCTGTGCAGCTCTCGCCTTTCCTGGAGGCTCCATACTCCAGACACTGCCAGACAGGAGCATGAAAAAAATTACAATTTCCTTGTTGCTGCTGAGACTGCAGGTCCCTCTGTGAGAGCTGAGTATGGCATGCAGGACATCTGCCCCAAACAGGTTGTTTACTCCAGCACCAAGATAAAGAAATGGTCAGAACCATCTCTGGTACCATCTGCTGCCATGGTGCATAGAATAAATCATTCATATTTCAGAGGAGTACAATATGTATCGCAGTGTTGGCAGCTACCTGTACAAACACAATATTTCCACTTTCAATACTAGTTTTTCCAGCATCCCCCTCCATCTGAACATTCTGCAGTTAGTTCTAAAAGATTTGTTGCGTTTTTCTATAAATTTCCAGCCCTTACTCCAGATGGACTGTAATTTTTCATTTGTGTAGATCACAAGTACAAAGAAGATTCAGATGGACTTTTTTAAAAAAATTTGAGATTTAGTACAGCAGAAATAAAGACTCATTGTGAATTCTCTACTATATCACCAGGAGAGAGAAAATACATAGAAGAGCTGTTGGACAAAGATCTCACCACTCTCCCAAGCACATGGGAGCTCTTACTCTGCTTTTCAGCCTCAGGTTCTCCAAGTTCTGACCCTTCCTGCACTCCCCAAATTCATCTTAAATTCCCCTTTAAATCCCACATGGAGCAGCAACAGCTCTCCAGTGGTGCAGCCTAAAAGTGCTCACATTACCCTTCCTCTAAAGCATACATGGCTGGGAACAGGATACCTTTTCCTTTTGTAATCCATTTGAATTCTTGAACTGGATGCTGCTGTGGAAAGGCAAATGCAACCTCAGTTACCTATGGTGGCATTCTCCTGTTGCTTTTAGGATCCCTCTGTTCTCCAAGTCTGGTTCTTTGTCACACAAGGTGCTGGTGCTCCTATGAGCTGGTTGTTTCCCTGGCTCTGCAAGGCATCCTCCTATCCAAAACCTGCAGGGACAGTCCCAGCTGAAGTTCAGCCTGTGATAGCAAGTTCTCACACTGTGACCTGGGTCACTTCTGAGCCTATTGCATTAGAACTGAAATAAAAAGGGGAAAAAACAGAGATAATCTGAAATAAAAGCATAACTAAATGATGTGTGAAAACTAAATTGCCATATCACAGCTTAGTGCCCAGCCCAGATCTGGGTATTATGGCACTTATGATACAACGAGCCATTGACTCATCAGCAGCATGACAGTTAACTGCTCTGCTGACAAGCATAAATCTATTCCACCACTATTTTGTATTATTAATTAGAAGAGGGGGGAGCAGTATTTGTAGCATATACTGGTGGCTCATCTACTGTCTAATGTGATAGGTTTTATTTGGCTTGAAAAATCATCTATTTAAATTGTGCATCAAGGTCATAACACATGGGTAGTTTCACTCACCATGGCATTTTGATGGTGGCTGTGCTAGGTGGGAGCTCATATGCCATATCATTATTTCCCACACATCACCTGGAGAGGCAAATAAACTTTTGATTCATAATGGGAACACAATGGAAGCAAGCTGAAACCTGCCTCCAACAGATTCAGTTAAAGGTATTAGGAGTTAAGGTACAAGCTTGCAGAAGGATAACAAGATAAATCTACTCACACTCTACAGAAATATCTATCACTATTCCCCAATATTGCTACCTGTGTATGGATCTGATCAATATTCAGTATCACCTCCACTTTACCCAGAAGCTGTGCAATATGCTAAATTAGCTTTTTCTATTACCATATCAAAGGTATGCTTGAAATTGAACATCACTGTAATTTAACTGAAATTACAGGCAGACCAGGTCTGTCTTGATCAGTTTGCAAACCCCTCTACATTAATCATATTAAAGACACTGCAGATGAACAAATCAGCAATGCAGGCAGAAAACTGGCTGCTTGAAGAAAGTCCTCAAATGCCCCTGGGGACACAGGGAGGCCTGAATGTCACTGCAGATGTTTGTGGGCCATGCCAGAACCATGGTGAGAGTTCTGGTCCCATTCCCAGTCTCCCATCACCCAGCAGTGTTCCACTATCACATTCCCCATCACCAAATCCTCACCCTGATGCCAAAGGTTGGTTGCAGGTACACTCAGTCAGGATGCATTGGCCCAATCTGAAAACACCATCATCTCCCCCAGCTTCAGCAATCCATTTTCTCCAATTCCTGCCCACCTGAAGATGGTGGCACTGTGCAGGTGGCTCCAGCCATGCAGAGGCTCAGACCATGCACTGGTGTCCCCAGCACATGGGTGTGGGCAGCTGGAAGAGCAAGGACAGGAGATTCCCTGCATCCAGCTGAGCTCAAGCAGCACCCACCCCCAAAGGATGAGGTAGATACACCCAGTGCCTTTCCTGACCACAACAGGAGCTTGGCTCCTGGTCCTGTCCATTTCTAAGAATGGGAGCTCCTGCCTTGGGCTTCTCCAACCTTTGCTCCCCACCTCTCTCTTGGCCTCAGATATTTATTTTTTGGTAGGAATTTCTTTTTTCTTTCAGTGACTTTCTTATGCTCGGGACCTCTCTGATTTTAACAATCTTCAAATTATGTCCTTAAAATAAACCTGACAATCAGCAATATATAAATTATCATTTCCTTCTCCACATGCTTCAACTATTATCTTAATCAAGCAATCATGTCACTTCACTTATAGCCCCCAATTACCCAAGTTTGTATTATATCATCTGTACCTGATGGCACACCAAGTCATCTGCAAATCCTCAGGGTTAATGCAATCCTCAGTCCTTAAAGATTTTCCCGTTCTTTCGTGCTGAAAGATCTGATTTCTACACAGAGCAGTGACTATTAAATGACACCTGGGTGATGAGAGGACTTTCTTTACACATCCACCACTTTATCTGACCTGTTAAACAAGACCTAACAGAAGGAAGGCATCACTGCTAAATACAAGTGGCCCAGGGGCTCCTCAAGCAGGGCATCAACTGACAATGGACTCGAATGGCTGACACCAAAGACAGTGGCAAGCATCAGCCCTCTGTTATTCTACAGTAAAACATTCATACCTTTCCTCTGTGAATTCTCATGGGCAGCACCACACAACACTGATGACAACTCCTCCTCCTCCTCCTCCTCCACAACTCATCAGGGGCAAGGTTGCCTGCAGCACCATCTCTATTCTCTTACAATCCATTCTCCCACAGGGTACCACCTAATCTTGAAAAGGAAACTCTAAATTCAAATGTCCTTGCTGGGATTACTTGCACAAGTGAAGCTAGCAACAGTCACATGTTTTTGGAGACATTTTAAAAGGAAAATTTCTCTATGGGATGGCCATACACTTGCCTGGGACACGATTCTCCAGCTCCTCAATTTGCCTGCTCTTCATGGTCCTGAGCTTATCAAATTGCCCATGGGATGGACATGCATTTTCCTGAGACATGGTCCTCAGCTCCTCCAGCTGAGCTCCTCAGTTCTCTGAGCAGCAGGAACAGAACACTTGATCAATGAAACACAGACTCCCAATTCTGCAATCACAGCTGACCACTCAGACCTGTAGCTTTCCCACAATCTCTGCACAGGGAGAAAATTTCTAGCATGGAAGCACCCCATTTGTATGCTTGGAGCCAGCCCACCTGCTCACCCAGTACCAGCCTCCCTCATGCATTATTAATGAGCAATATCAGTCTCCAGTTTTCTGTCAGCTAATTTGTTCTCACAGTCATGATTCCAAATATCACACAAGTAATTCATCAAGTTATTTTAACTGTAGTTAGATAAGCCCGTTAGCCATCATAAATTTAAATAAATTATCCTTTTCTCACACATGGAGGTACAAGAGGCAGAGCACCATGGCAGGTGAGATATATCCCTCTGCATTTTTGGTGACATGTGCAGTACTGGGTGACTCAAATCTGTATGGAAGTGTCCCCCCCAAAGAGTTCTGCAGCAGGGAACAGGGAAGCCAGCCCTAGCCACTAGCCCTGGGCCACCACGAGCACTTCAGATGGGAGGTCTCAGCCATGAGATCTCAGTGTCACAAATTTCCAGAGGTAAATGATAAGCAACCCCAAAATGGAGAGTTTTTGCTTAGTCCTATCCCTCAGGAGCTCTTGGTCTTCATTCAGACACCTTATTTCATTTACTGAAGCCAAACACCCTCTTCCCTCAATTGCTCCACTCCTTTGAAGGAGTGATTTTACAGCAACTCAAGATTTCAGGTACACATCATCCCTTAGGCTTTGCATTGCAGGATCCCACTCAGTGCTTTGAAAGTCTTTCTTTCTCCCCTGTCTTTGAGAAACAAGGTGTATCAATGCCAGAACTCTGGGGCTACAAAAGAAGAGATACAGGCAGTATCTGTCACCATCACCACCTGCTTTGATCATAGGGACTCACTTTGCTCTAGGGAAGAGGAACAGCTCCATGTGACTCCAAATTCCTCTGAGGCTCAGCCTCCCCCAGAAACCAACAGAAGAGGGTGTGACACTGCAAAACACCCAGTGTGAGTAGCTGTTATAAGCACTGATTTTCATACATGTAACCTTGGTAGGGACTGACATTTCACAGATGTAAATCACTCCTGACTCTGAACACACCACATGAGGAGCACCCTGTGCTGCCACACGGCCGTGTGAGGGGTTGTCACAACAAGTTAGCAACTGATTTTTGCAGAAAAGCCAGAAAGGTTGTATTTATAGCAGGATGATAGTAAACAACTGTACATAATACAAAGGGAATCTAATTTTAGTATGTGAAAAAATTCAATTACACCAGTCTTAGTTTAAATTGCTGGGATGAGATTTTTTCCAAGGATTTTAGATGAAGGTGCAGAAAATCAACAGAACTGGCTGAGGTTTATAATTAAAATCAGGATTTTATATTGTATAACATTACAAAGAATATCAGACTTTGTGGTTTCTGGGACTAAGATATCCACTGTCTGTTAGGAGTGAGGATCAGCTATTGAGAGGTAGAGGTAGATTATCTAACATCTGCTTATGATGAGAATCTTTCAGCATTTGAGATCCACCACCATGAAGGAGAGTCAACACGGCCTGGAGTGGAGTCACTCAGGCCATTTTTAACATCCTTGCTTCTGCAAGGATGCTACTACCTATGTGGGAAAGGTGTTTCATTTCTTAATATCACAGATCCAAACAAACAGTTTTAAATTAAATTCACACAAGTACAGAATGAGCTTACTTCCAAATATTGCTTAGGAAGCATAGAGAATAAAAAGGTCCTTTTCAATCTAATTGCCCAATCTATTAAAAAAAAAGGCAACAAAACATATGAAATCTCTGTGAAAGGGAATTAGCCTGTGGGTTTGGATTATTCTCATTTCTGAAGCAAACAGAATGTTGGCTTCCTCGTATCTGTGGGCTACACAGACAGATGCAATAACCTGAAATATTGCGGACCTCTTCCTTCCCATTCATCGCATAATAGGCTGCAGATATGCAGCCACATCAGTCGTGGCAGTGATGTTCTTTAGCACATGTTTTCAGGAGGACAGTGAGGGACCTGCTTCTCAACACGAGCTTTGATAGGGTCACCCTGTTGTCTTGGCTACAGCTCCAAATGGCAGAGCAAGAGAGAACAGTCCTGGTGTTGGGTGATCTCAGGCAGAGCCATCACCACACTTAATCTGTGTTGGAAAAACCTCTACATCTCCCTAAAAACAGGAAATGTTCAGGGAGTGACTCAGCCACAATCACCCCGCAGACAGAGCAGCACACGGGTGCTTACAGGTGCTTTCTAACCCCTTCTGGTAACTCTTATTTTTGTCAGGCTCTGTTGTAGTTTTGGTTCGATTTCCCGGCCAATGCACCATTTATGTGGTGGTTTCATGTTCGCCGATTGAGAAACAGGATTTTTGGGAGGACAAAAAGGCAAACCAGGCTCAACTTGGAAGTAAAAAGATAGTTTATTAACACACAATAAGAAAAGGAAAAAATGAAACCTTCAAAACCCCTCTCCTCCCCCACAAGTACTCACTTTCTTACAAACCACATAGAGACAAAACTTATGACATTCAGTCAGTTTCATTATTTAAATATAGTCTTTCATCAATTCTTTAGGAGAGGAGTCTCTTGTTTTACTATGGATTTTTGTCCCACTAACAAACTCAGAGAAGTTTTTGTGGGTCGGAAACTCTCACAGAAACAGCCGCCCGGGGGAAAATCTGCTTCTATGTGGTCTCTTCCCATTAGCAGTTGCCCAAGCTGCTTATGGGTCGTGGAAGTCAGGCATTTTTGGGGTGTCACCTTTTAAAGATAAGCAGCTTCAAAGCAAAGGATTTCTCATTCCACGGAACAGAGACGTCTTCTCCCCACTTTCACTGGTGCAGGAGTTTCTCATCTTTTCCTCTCTCTGTTCAGGCATCTCATGGGACTGTACAGTCCATCCCAAACACCTTTGCTCAAAAATCCACAAATTATCTCCCCAAATGCTCATTTCCCCATGATTTAAAAGACAATTTACCAACAGAGTTCATTTCCATAGTCCAACAAGAAAGTCCAGCCAGCAGGCCACTCCTTCATCCTTCCTCTGATTAATCTTTCTCTCACTCTCTCCATCTGACTGTTATGCTAAGTTCTCTCTATGCCCAATCACGTTATCTGTCCTCAATCTGGGAGAGCCAGTGCCTTGAAAGTCCCATCTTCTGGTAGAGAAAGAGTTAAAGCGTCCAGGCCTGCGATGGTCACATGATTTTTGCCGGGACAGCAGCCGGGATTTTCAAAACCCGCAGGGATGGAGAAAAAAACTCCGACAGATTTCAAAGCAGCCTGGCTGATGAAAAGATCTTTGCCTTCCACCCCTGGATCTCATTCAAGGTGGGGGCGGGCAGGCCCTCTTCCCCCTGCTTGGGAAAGGGCCCAGGCCCGCGGCCAGGCCTTGGGCCAGCTCCTCCCCCATGGGGGAGCAGCAGGGTGTTGTCCAGCTGCTAAAAACTGATCTGGCCGAGAAGGGGCACATCATCCCCCGTCCCCAGGCCAAGCGGGCCTCTCGTGAAGGCTCGGGCCCGGGCCTGGGCAAGCCTGGCCCTCCTGGCCCTCCGCCCCCGCCTCTGCAGGGGAAAGAGAGCCGGGAGTGCCTTACCTCTTGTGAAGCCGGAAGGAAAGAGAGTGAGCTCAGCTTCTCTCCCAACTTTTAAGGTGTGTGTTTCTCAGAGGTGGATCCTACAGACGATTGGCTATTTTGGTTGTCAGTTTAAAAGAATTCACCTATTGGACTCTACCATCTGTGCTAAACCAGCACAGGCTCCAAAGGTCTTTTTCCAGTGCTTCTTTCTTGTCACTTTCCAGGTCCTGCTTTTGCCATTCCCTTGTCACTCAGGTCTGGCCTTCCCTAAACTTTCCTGCTTAATCTCCTGTCCTTTCTCATCTGTGACTTTCTGTCCTTTTAGTACCATCTGCCCCAGGAGATCTGAGAAAATTTTTGGCCTTGTCCTCCATTTTGGCCCCCCTTTTATCCTTCCACCTGTACCAATCTCTGCTCACAACTGTGGTTAATATTGCTTCCCCCTCCTTAGGTGCTGGATCCAGAGCTTTCCTTTCATTCCCACAGTGCTGGAGGCACCTGGAGGTGCTAGGAACTCTGTCAGCAAAACCCATAGCACCCTAAGGAGAGAAATGGGGGGGAGAAGTCCAGAACAGGGTGCCTGTGTCCTCACATAGCAATTAGCAGGTGGAAACAGGAACTGAGGTGTTACCCTCACCCTGGCACAGACTCACTGCACAGCAAGAGCCCCCCAGATCTAAAATTGATCTCAGACCTCACCACACTACCATAAGATTCAGTTAATAAATATTAGTGAAATGCAGAGATCCCTGGATGAAAACTGGAGTGGAGTTGTAGACTGCCACGTTTCATTAATTTCTTATTATCTTATAAGGGCTTCACTGGAGCCCAGAGGACTGCATGAATAGTGCATGAATCTGAAGAGTTTTGCTGTCATCCTCACCTTCAGCTTGAAAATGTGGCTTGTGGGAACCCAGACCCGAAGGATGCCTTGGCTGAGGGTAGAAAACATGCTCAGGAGCTGATCCTGGCTGTAGGGAGGGGGCTGGGCTCTCAAGTCTTTTGAAGTTCAGCATAATGTAAATAAAACATATTTAATTAAGGGAGAAACCCTTCCTGGAACTGGAGTGAGCATGCTGGAGTGACACAGGAAAGTGTTGGACTGTGCAGGTAAAGCAGGAATGGTCATGGACAAGATAGGAGGTGGCGGGAGAGGAAGAATGGTGGTTTTTAGAAGACCAGAGAATCACAGAATCATTCAGGTTAGAAAAACTGTCAAGAGGACATTCCAGTAGTCAGAAGAGTAGCCTCACCCAGCACTTCCAATCACCCCAGCTCCCATAAAGATTTCTTCTGTCTTCTCACTGAGAAAGACAAGGTCCCAGCTACCACAGGAAAACACTAAGGTTGAGATTTGCCTCTTCTGGGAAATCTGCTCTGCCTCCAGATCAGATGGGATCTGGTAGGAAAACAGCACTGCCACAGTTGGCAATGCATCACACTGAGCGAATAAGTTATCTCTTGTTGAGTTACAGAGGCTTCCCAACTACTCCTTTAATCAGCACAAGGTAACTCTCACTCATTTATAAGCACTTCACCATGTTATTTTAAAGGAAAATTATCTCTCTCTCATTTAGCTCAGCAGTCTGAAAGTTGATTTGGCTGAAACATAGAAACATTGCTCACCAGGAGAGATAGCAGCAACCAAGTTCTGAAAACAGCATTTTAAATCACCACTGACATTTATTTTCTACATATAATAGTATTGGTATCAATTAATCTGCTTAAAACCACTGTGCTACTGCAACATTCACATGGAGAGTGTGAGGAGACAGCCAATAACTCTCACTTTCCCACCAAATCCAGCATAGCTCTGGTACCCAAACCCACACCTACACCTGTTCTGTACTCTGTGTGTTTTAGAGCTGAAGCCCAGCTACTTGGAGAGTGCTGGGTTCAAGCAGACCCAAGCAAGAATGCTGAGCTGTGTGAAAAACACCAAGCTACAGATCCTGGCTTTGGCTGTTCTTGGCACTGTATATTTTCTTGTAGGTTTAAATCTTACTTTATTTCTAAATACAATCTGGTTCTTACCCATCTCTGCTCTCTGTCAGTGATCTCGGAATCACGGGAACATAGAATCATAGAATGGGTTGGGTTGGAAGGGACCTTTAAGAGACTTTCATTTCAACCCCCTGCCATGGACAGGGACACCTTCCACTAGACCAGGTCACTTCAAGCTCCATCCAGCCTGGGCTTGGACACTTCCAGGGATGGGGCAGCCACAGCTTCTCTGGGCAGCCTGTGTCAACACCTTCAGGCACAGTGAAGATCTGTCCTAACATACAGTCTAACCCTGCCCCCGGTTAGTTCAAACCCTTTCCTTGCAGCTGCTGGGCTGCACAACCCACAGCTCATCTCCCACTGCTTCCTGCTAAAGCATACAACAGGAGATGAAGAAAAATACTAGCAGCACAGACTCAGGGCCTGAAGGCATTTTTGAGGTGCTGGCGGAGCTGGGTGGCACATGGTGGCACTGATATCTCAGTTTGAGGCTTGGAGCAGGATCTGGGCACAAGGGTACAGCTGGAGGAGCAGGAGGTGTTGCTTCCTGACAGACATCAATATAGCTCTCTTTTTGTGCAATGTGCAAATTCCAGGCAGAAATGTGTGTGTATCCTGCTACACAAAGCCCTTTCAGATGTTAATGACTTGAGCATTACAGGGTTGGTCTTGGTTAAAAGTCTTTTGATATTGCCTTCCCTCATTTCATTGCCTGCTCCTGCTCAGCACTGGGTTTTCTTTTGGCCTCTTTTTTCAGGATAAAGCTTTTGCACTTTAATAAATACAGAGGCTCCTCAGACTGCTGCAGTCTGTGAAATACAGACATTGATGAACTTCATATTAGTGACAAGGATAAACCTTCCATTTCTGTACAAAACCAGGGGATCTTACAACCCCTAAAGATCTGCTGGGTGTCAGCAGAGCAGGGCCAACAGCACACAGCAGAGCTACTCTTCTTCCAGCTGGCAGAGAGCACTAAACCCAAAAGAAAGCATCTCCTGATGGCACTCACCAGCCTGGCTCTGATGCCAGGCAGAGCCCTGAGCCCACCCCAGTGACTCTGCAGTGACTTTGGCACTTGACACAGTTCTCTTTCCCAGCTGACATTGAAATAACTTTGCAGCAAGCAACCCACAGACACCCCGTGCTCCATTTACCTCCCCCGAAACAGAAAGACTGTGCAAAGCACTTTTCTCCATCCAAACACATCATGGAGATGCAGTAAGCATCTTTGCTTCCTAATTGAAATCATACATCACTTACTTAAGTGATACTAAATCAGACGCAAACATCACTGGCAATTCAAGCATTAATAACCAGTTCCCTGCTCCAAAGACAACAGGTCCTCTGCCAACACAACCCTCACAGCTTCCCACAAAGCCAGCCCCTGCTCTGCTCCTGCCAACCTGTCCCCACACTGCTGCTGTGCACATTGATCCCACAGATGAGTCTTTCCCTCAGAGGTCATGCAGTTTAATTTTAGGTGCCAGGAGAAGGCTGCAGCTGAGCTGTGCCTCCTGTGGGACCAGGGCAATGGGGCAATGGCACATCCCTGATTGCTTTTCCCAGGATCTGGGGGCTGCAAGACATTCTCCTGTCAGTCCCAGGGCGGAGCAGGCTGAGGCCACCCCAATCACTCATTTGGTAGAAGCAAACCACAGCCTGCCCCAAGAACCTCTCACATGGGGGACAGAGCCACCCCAAATCCTTCTCCTGTGCAAATCCCAGTCCCACAAGTCATTGAATCACAGAATGGTCTGGATTGGCACATTAAAGCTTATCTAGTTCCAATCACCATGGGCAGGGACACTTTTCATTAGACCAGGTCACATCACTGTAAGGCAACTTTGCCTTGTGGGAGCCATCCAAGAGATTTTTATCGAGGCTGTTCTGACCCACAGCTCTTAGAAACTGATTTTTTTTTTTTTTTTAAATATCCAAACAGATTTTATAATGGATTTTTAATTTTGTGAGAAGTTCTAATTCACCTTTTAATGTGTGGCTTTTGTGCACCTCATGGATCTCTCCTTTAATGATTGTCCCTCAATTCTGCTTTTGACAGATCATATTGTATCATATAGAACTCATAGACTATAGATCATACAGAATATAAACCATATAAAATCACAGAATGGTTTGGATTGGAAGGGACCTTAGGGATCACCTGGTTCCAACCCACCTGCCATGGACAGGGATGCCACCCACTTGATCAAATTTCTCAGGCTCCCATCCAAGGCTCCATAACTTTAAACATGAAGGAAAGATCATCTCACCCCCATAAGAAGATTTTGCATTTCTTTCACCTTTAATCTGACTTTTTGTAACCCAGCAAAAAAAGGAGAGCCCTACACATGGTTATGAACACAGCTGAGTTAATATGCAGCTAGCAATTAATTTAACAAACTTTTCAAAGAGGTGCAGTCCCCTGCCCAGTCAGCCTCCTTTGGCTGAAGCTGCTGGAAGAGCTGCCAGTGGGAAATGGAGAGCTGACATCGAGCTCTCTCCTCCCCTCTCTCTCTGCTAATAGAGATGCCTATTTAGTTTACCTGCCTTGTGTCATTCTCCTCAGCTCAAGCCTCATATCAATAATAATAATAGCTATTATGCATAATCTCTGTCAATTATCTAATTTACAAGACTATTCAAATGGTCTTTGAGCTGAAATGTAATTTGCTTGTTACTGAGCTCTCTCAACTGTCTTGCCCCTGTGCCAGAGGAAAACCACTGTCCACTTCATCTGTGCTGCAGGAACAAAGCAGTTTTCCCCTAACTTTGATTTTCATTTCCCATTCAACTATTAGAAGAAACCCACTTATCACAGCTACAGGTTTTCCCTCTGAAAACCTTCAGCATTTAAAAGCTTTGGACTGAAATATAACATATTAATGGAAGCCATGATTGCACAGCCCTCTGCTGACCTTCCATAGGCTGAAATTGCTTATTTTGCTAAATTTATTTGCTACCCATTTATCAATCTAAGTCTAAGGTGGTTTTAAAGGTCATAAACCAAACAGCTACTGAAATATGATTAAGGAATATGGAAATAAATTACAAACTCACAATGTTATCCCTTCCTGTGCCTTAGTGGCAGAAACTTGGATGAAGCATAGAAACTTTTTTAACATCTTTTGTGTTTGGGGATTCATCTGCCCCTGGAGAGTTGCTCAAGCTCCATTAATTCATAATGTGGTGCTTTGTGCCTACTGAAAGGAGGATTAGAGTGGGCAAGCTGCAGGTCAGAAGCAGACTAAGAAAAGGCTTTAACTTTCCTTAGAGGGAAAAGTCTCTCCTTGATGACCAGACACACTGTGTTGAGAACTTCCTTCCCATTGAAGGAGTAGGGAAGTTGTTACCATGTGCAGTTCCCAGACTGCCTCCAAAATAATTAATGGAGCATTAAACTGCCTTAACACTGCAGGATTAGCATGAAACATGCTGAAGGTTATAGGAAACATGAGCAAATGTTTTTTGTCTGGAGGACAAAAGTAAAGGGGAATCTTCACGAAGCTTTGAGGCATGTTGAGCAAAGTTGGTTGTGGTAAAATAGCCAAAACAATTCAGTGGTGAGCACCAGGGTGGAGGAGTTGTGCACAACTGAAGCTGGGGAGAAGAAACATGATCAAACTGCCCTGCATGGGCTGCCAGAGGAGCACTGGAGAGCATTAAGTGCTGTCTTAGTGCTTAGACAGCACTTATTTGGGAGTAATTAGATGTGAGCACAACAGCAGTGGTCTCACACCCTTGTCCAGCTGCCACCCACTTGCTGTCCCTTGGGTGTTCCACAGGCCAGAGCCCTGGTCCTGCCCTGCCATTGGGTAGAACTTCTTGAGAAGCTGTGAATGTCCCATCCCTGGAGGTGTTCCAGGCTGGGTTGGATGGGTGTTGGACCAACCTGGTCTATGGAAGGTGTCCCTGCCCATGAGAGGGGGTCACAGCTGGATGATCCTAAGGTTCCCTCCAACCCACATCATTCTGTGATTCTTCAGAGGGAGTTAGACCAAGGAAGCCTATTGCCTCTCCAACATATATTAAAAGTAACTGATAAATCATATGGGCTTAAAAGCAAACTACCTGCTCAGAATTAGGCATTAATTCCTGCATCTCACAGAAACAATTTTAACTTCATTACCAGAAACTTCAGTGAAATGAGTGTTCAGCCACTGGTGAGTCTTAATTCTTGATGAACCTCTAATTGCTTTGCCCAGCAGACATGGGTAAGCACACACAAATGTCTACATCCCTCCAAAAATCAAACACCACCTCCAGAAACACAATGCCATTTTTGCTCAATATCATTTGATTTCTCAGGGAGAATATTTCCATGTATCAAGAAAGAACTTTTTGGGGTTTTTCAACCATATCTACAAAGACAGAGCTCCAGTGCTGTCTGGCAGGAATATTGCAGGTAGCACTAGCAAATGATGCAGCCTGAGGTGCAAAATATGCACAGCATTGTTACTGAGCTGTGATCACTTCAGCTGTTGGTTTTGGTGCCTTTTCTTTCCCCTCTGGTCTAAATTGATTATCGAATTATTAATAAAAGAGACATGCATAGCAGACAGACACTGTTTCATAAAGAACTCTTTAGAGAACTGTGGGATGAAGACAAAAATAAGCAAGGCAGTAAAAAGGCAAGACGAAAGCAAGCAGCAGACTTGTGAGTGTATTATAAGTAACAGTAAACCCAACAGAAAAACAGTAAGGCAAATTACTGCCTGGCACAGCCCCTGCAAGGGGCTGCTTAAATGGATTGCTGAAAAAAATTAGATGTACCAACACACTACAGCAGCCAGAAAAACAGCCTTGCACTTCAGACCAGTAATATTAAGATGTACACACAGCAAAGCTTGATTCCTTTATTTCTGGATTGACTCCAAGGTAAAGAATCCAAAGATAAAATAGAGGGTATGAAAGATGTCTTATAGCAGTTAAGAAAAATAACAGGGCTTGTGACTCACTTGGAAAATCCAGCTCTTCTCCTATTGATCTTAAAAATCAGTTCTGCAAGAGCCAGCGCAGGTCTTGCTTGCATGTAAAAGCCTGAGCTTTGGGGAAGATTTCTGCTCACCTGCAGCACCCCTGTGAGAGGATCCCTCTCCTCTACTGATTCCCCACTGCTCAGCAAGGACTAGAGGTAATACTTTAGCCTTTCCTTAGTCTAAATCTCTGAAAAGGGTTTTCTCTGCTGGCTGTTTGTTTTCTAAATTTGCAGGAATATCATCATTACTCTACTATCAGGAAATAGTGTTAAAATGTGTTAATAGGTCCAAAAGAGGAAAGAAGAAATTATACACCCTCACACAAGCATGGACACTGCAAGCCTGATACCACAAGTGTCGTTTCCTTAGGAAACCAAGCTAAGAAACTGAATTGGTGCTTTCTGTAACCTGGATCACTTCTGTCACTTTTAGCCAGTTTTTAATTCTGCACTCTGCAGATCCAAACTATGTGAAGTCTATTCTTGGCATAAGGAACTGGAAAGGGACCAGATGTCAGAAAATTGATTGCACTGACCCACATCCAGAGGGATGCTTCTGTGGATCAGACCCAATTTTCATAAGATATTTTAGCAATTTCTCCAAGTCCAATTAGCAACTGATGTGTAATGCATTGAGAAAGCCTGTGGTTAAAGAGTGTATTCCTATTAACACACTTATTATCTGCAGAGTTTGACATGTTGTCAGCTTAAAATGAATTGTAAAAAACTACATTTTAAATAAGGGTCAAGGAAAGGAATGAATAGCATAAACAGAATTTTACAGCTATCCATAACAGAGTTGCAGCAATAAAAAATGAGTTAGAAAGAATACGTAGGCATTCTGAATTATATGACCACAAAATTATGTCTTGATTGACTCTTAGCTTTAATGCTTGCATTGGCTGGCACAGTTGGATCACAGAATTTCATTTGAATACATTAACATTTATTAAAAAAATGATCAATTTTGAAGTTATGAAATGCCTTTCTAATTTACTACACTGCCATTTACTGCTAGGGAGCTGACCATTTTTCCAGACAGACACCCTGGGAGTTCATTCTGGACTGTTATTCATATGAAGAAAATTAGTTGTTTAAGTTTTAGACTAATGCTGCTGGAGGGCAGCTGGGGGAGATGGTGCAAGTTGGGCACAACATCACACTGGCTGTTAAGGACAGCTTGGTTTCTTAACAGCAGCTCTATAATGAAAATAAAAAGAGATTACTCCACTGTGAAAGTGGCATATCAGAGAGAAATTATTGCCCAGAGAATCTGTGGCTGCTTCATCCCTAGAAGTGTTCAAGGCCAGGTTGGACGGGGCTTAGAACAACCTGGTCTAGTGGAAGGTGTCCCTTCCCATGACAGGGGGTTGGAATGAGATGAATTTTAAGGTCCCTTCCAACCCAAACCATTCTGTGACTACGAAATCAGAATGGAATAATTTCAAGTAAGTTTTGAGACAAGCATCCAGAACCTAGGGCTTAATCCTGACCTCACAGATATGAGTCAGTGAGACATCCAAAATAACATTTTCATTTTGCTAAGCACCTGCTCATGAGCTGCACTGGACACGGAGCACACTGGGCCTCTGAGTCCTGCCCAACTTGCACAAAATAAAATGAAAACCTATAGGTCTCCACCCTACCAGTCACCTGAGCCTCACCCTATCACCAAGGAGATAAAGAGGTGGACTCACATCCAAGGCACGGTTGGATGGACTATAAATCTCATATCCCATAATGGTCCAGAAAAAATGGTCCCCAACCCCTGTGAGGCTGATGGACCTGAATTAAGCATCACCACCATGAGCAGATGGAGACCCAACTCTCCCCTCCACCACAAGCACTTTGGGAATGGCTTCCCTCCAGCACCAGAAGAAACTCAGGTTGGAAGAAGCTGCACCTAAAGCCCAGCCCAAGCCAGCAGAGCCCAACAGCACTGCCTAACTTGGCTCTTCTCCACCCAAAGCCTGCACGCAAGCAGGTCTGCAGAGAAGCAGCCCTCAAATGTGGGTTTGGGACTCAGCTCAATGAATGATGGCTGTAAGTCAAGGTTCACA